>JAMZAV010000396.1:0-600000 GCA_024449915.1 Sweltsa coloradensis | reverse complement strand
AAACAGACGCGCTAATTGGAAGGGCTAAAGATAAAACGAAGGCAAAATTTAACCCCGTCATTCAGGGAGGTAAAAGAACAGTTGATAGAAGGGTCATAACAAAAAACAAAGACGGAAGGAATTCCAATGCGGGGAGTTGTAAAAAATTTTAAAGACTACAGCTGAGATGGCTGACAATTAATAGATACTTCTACTATAATTCAAGTGATGTCCAAAAGGGGGAAGCAGGGGCGAGAAGCAGGTAGACTCGCTGGAGCTTGCTAGCGTAGGACATCCGGGGGAATAAGGGGGTGTACGGTCGTGGGCCCATTTCTCGTCGCCATCCTAGCATTTGCTCTTCGGACTATGGGAAACCACGAAAACCATGTCAGGATGGAAGCTGTCTCGGAATCTCGAAGTATCATTCTTAGTTTAGAAATTTACGAACTATTCTACACGTGTTGAGTATTACTGCCTTTTGAGTCTCGATGTAAACATTGGGTGGAAGATCTAGTTGTTTAATGCTTTCATGTAGCTTCTTCGGTATTATGCCATTAGCCGATATCACGTATGGGATTGTATTTACCTTTTCTGTTTCCACATCTTCTTGATCTCAATTGCAAGTTCACTATACTTGTCAATTTTTTTCTTCCATGTAGTCTCGACGTTATGGCACATTGGGACAGCAACGTCAATAAGGGTAGTTTCTTGTTTCTTCTTGTCAATTATAATTATATCCGGTCTGTTGTGATGTATAGTTTGGTCTGTTATAACTGTGCGGTCGTAATATAATTTGAAATCTTTGCTATCTAGTACTTTCTCCGGTTTGTATTTGTAGTAAGGTGTGTGTGTATCAATGAGGTTGTACTTGATTGCTAGTTTTTGGTGAATAATGTTAGCTACTTGGTTATGTCTGTAGAGGTAATCCGTTTGACATAGTGACTGGCACCCGGATATGATGTGTTATTATTATTATTATTATTATTATTATTATTATTATTATTATTATTATTTTTATTTTTATTTATTATATTATTATTATTATTATTATTATTATTATTATTATTATTATTATTATTATTATTATGATTATTATTATTATTACTATTATTATTATTATTATTATTATTATTATTGAATAATTATATGGTTTTTAAGCATAAGCCCGCTTAATTGGTAGAGCTATGACACGTTAAGCCGGAGGTTCTGGGTTCGAACCCCAGTCGGGGCAAACTTTTTCGACAACTGCTATGACTCAATAACTATGTCCTTAAAGCGGGCTTATGCTTAAAAAAACCTACCCAACTCTTGGGAGATTAGATGTGATTGAATTTATCCATGCAATCTTTCAGATTTGACAGCTACATTGCCGTCTTCTGTTGGATTTATGTCATGTAAGTCAACAGTCACAACAAATAGCAGTTTCCTAAAGGTTTGTTCTGTGGTCCCGGTAGCTTAATTGGTAGAGCAATGGCACGTTAAGCCGGAGGTTCTGGGTTCGAACCCCAGTCGGGGCAAACTTTTTCGAAAAACTGCTATGAATCAATAACTATGTCCTTAAAGCGGGCTTATGCTTAAAAACCATATATTCATACTACCCAACTCATGGGAGATGAGATGTGATTGAATTTATCCATGCAATCTTTCAGATTTGACAGCTACATTGCCGTCTTCTGTTGGATTTATGTCATGTAAGTCAACAGTCACAACAAATAGCAGTTTCCTAAAGGTTTGTTCTGTGGTCCCGGTAGCTTAATTGGTAGAGCTATGGCACGTTAAGCCGGAGGTTCTGGGTTCGAACCCCAGTCGGGGCAAACTTTTTCGACAACTGCTATGAATTAATAATAATTATTATTATTATTATTATTATTATTATTTTTATTATTATTATTATTATTTTTAACAATCAAAAGTTAAGATACACAAATTTATAGAAAGTTAGAAAAGGTCCATAAGGCCCCAGCCACAAAGTGAACCATTTTGCTCTGCCCAACTGTGCAAACACCCATTCAGTCCCCACGACCATTCCCCAAAACAGAAGATTACAATAAACTGGGACCTAAGTGCGTATTTAGAGGGCTTTCTCTTGATATCGTCAATAAAATCAAAACCCAATATAATAATATGTAGGCCTAATAATAATTTAATGTTTTCCATATACCTATATTTACATTAACTCATTCAGTGGAATTGTCCACTGAAGGCCCTAATGGACATCAACTTTCAAAATTTATATCCGGGTAAAAGATAGTTTTTTCAATTTGACGTTGACCCTAAATTTTTTATTTCTTTTCCGTGCATTAAAAATAAATATTTTTTTTACCATCCCGATTGGACAAAAGTGCCTTTTTTTAGATAAAACTGAAAATACACATCTGCAAAAACCAGCTAAAAACGAGAAAATTTTAGTTTGTCCCGGAAATTTGATATATCTTTAGTATTGCAGGTATTTGAGGTACACAAAATCCAAAATATGCAAAATAATACAGAAAAAAATCAAGTTTTAGAAATGCACTTATAATTACCATCTTTGCCTAAAATAAAGCTTTAATGCAAAATCCAAAATTTCCCAAAATTCATTAAAAAACACGATTTTTTTTTAAAAAACACTAAAAATCTTCGAAAAATATTAGTATTTTGTATTTATTGCTTAAAATAACTTAATTTTGGCCAATTTAATTCTCCACTGAATGGGTTTGGCAACCACGGTCAATCTACCCTGTTACTGCCGCTAAAGATACAGATGAGAGAAAAAATCGAGGTGTGAACGTAGTGCCTAACCTAGTGTCTCCATACTGGTCATGTTCCATGCTGATGATAGATACTTTTTTAGATAACTGGCATCATTGTTTGGTTTGTGCGATGTTAAATGTCTAGTGCCCAAAAGAATTAATTTTTGTACGCATTATTATTATACATTGGTTTAATTTATGCTCTTTTATTAAAAAATAACAGAACAAGCATGGGTACGGGGGTACGTAACATAGGGATAACAACGTTTTATCTGTTAATGATTATTATTTATGCATCTATTTATTTATTTATTTATTTATTTATTTATTTATTTATTCCATTTGTACATTTAACAAATATACGGATGGATGCAAATAGGGGACCTTTGATTCATTTTGGAGATTTTCACCCATTATTATAGTAATATGAACTACTAGAATACTAATAATAATATATACCTAATAGTAATATCAAACAAGAAGAAACAGTCAATGTAAAATGTGAAACACACAAGATTATCAAATCTCTTGACTGCTCTCTCGAACCTAAGAGGCAGTTCCTTTACTTCAGAACGAAGGAAGTGCATATCAAAAACGCTGACTCCCTGTAACACAATAATTTTGTTGTTTCAGGATTAATAGACTACCTATCTCCTTTGGGGGGAAGAGGGGAGGGGTGCTAGCAGAGACGTGACACACACATTACAATAAGAAAAATCGTCAAAGTGTAATAGAAAAAATTACGACATAACAACAGTATAGTTATTTACTTACTAAACGCAAATAATCAATAATGTTGAATGACAATTAGAAAGTTAATAAAACATGCTAGTTTTGCTTTAGCGCCCCGGCCCATGTTTGAATTAATAAAAAAATATTACCTTATACGGAGTATAGCTCGCTCTTGCATTGAAAATAGAACACAATGCTCTAGTAAAAACTCGATGCTTAAATCTAGAAAAAATGTGTGAAACGTGTTTCTAGTTTTTTTAAATACACATTTTGTTTTCGGATTTCAAGAATACATTTTTCATTCACCCTGGACCCTGGACCCTGGTAGTCAAATCATATAGATTTTCGTAAATGCCACTAGAATTAATCAAAATATTAACCATTATTTAATTCTAAATCGATAAATAACAAAATTTTAATAGTAATTTAATTTTGAATTTTGCGGCTACTTTTTGAAAAGTCACACGTATTTTATTTCCATTTAGTTTTATACAGTGATGTGAGTGTTACTTTTTTTACGCAGCCTATGAGATGCGAGCTAGGAAATCAACGATTCGCTATTTCGCGTATTTTTAATTTCGATTCATCGATTATCAATCGATCGTACTAAACTAACACAACATAAATAGCAGAACAATGTCGATTATTAGAAGTAGCAGAATGGCAACCCTAAACATTAATGATGTATGTTTATTTGCATCTATATTAAACGTAAATACTAAATAATGGGCATCATGTATTTTAAAAATTGTTTTACACGTACAACGAACAGTTACTATAAAAGTCAATTTTACAAGTTATAAGTTAGCTTGTTATTGTAGTTTATTGAGTTCTCTGCTTATTTGTGGCTACTCATTGTTTCCAATATGCCGAAGTACGAATACGCCGAGTTCATTATCTGTAACAAAGAGCACAATTAATATTAGTGAGTTTCTATTCATTAATAATATGCATTTAATAGAATTCAGAAATTACAAAATCCAACTAGACCAGTACATCATGAATCACCAAATTAAAGAACTTTTTAAAGAAACTAATTATTACTAGGCCCTATTAATCTACACTTGTCCCAGTGGACGCTTGTCTACCGCGTTGTACCGCCGAAAAAATTACAATACTATCGGACTAGCATTTTTCGCGGTAGACTAGCGCCTTTAGCGTTGCCGCGTTGATTCTCTAACTAGGAACCTTCGCAAACGCTTTCTCAGGCGCGTTGTTGGATGAGCGTGCATTGAGCTGCCATGTGTTTTGAGGATTTTCTGTTGTTCTGTGAAAAAATCATTACTGAGTCGATTTTTTTTTATTATATTAAATTAAATACTAGGAAACGCTCAGTTGGACGCGTTGATAAGCGAGCACGTGCTATAGCTAGACCCACATTGCACATTTTTTAAAATTTTAAAATTTACGACGTTCGCGTTTCCAGTATTATTTATTATTGCCAAGGTATTTAGGTAAACCCGTGTTTAAATCTTTACTTTAAAATCCACCGCCATCTAGAGGACCTTGACTCCTTGGGAAAACTTTTTAAACTCTTTGTTGACAATTAATAGACTGCTTCCTCGTACGTATTTTGATTACTTCTAGGTGGCAGTGCATTAGAAACTTCGCGCGTCTTTTCGTTGCCATGGCAACGTTACTTTTGTTATAATGTAATTTCCATCTACACTACTTATCGAATCAAAATAAAATTAACATATTCGTGACCGGACGGACATTCTAAATGATTTGGCTATCTCAGATTTTGTCGCCGTTGAGTTTGAAAAAAAAACTTTCGATAAACTTTAATGTAACTTTTTAACTTTTTGAACGATTTTGCCACAAAACTAATGGCATTCAATCGAGAACAAAGCTTGCGGATGGTGAAAATTTCAACTCGATCCGAGCCTCCGTTCGAACGTTATCGCGAGACATACAAACAAAAAAAAAAAAAACAAACAAAAAAAAAACAAAACCAGTGACTATTTTTTCCGGCAGAGTCAAATGGAAACGCTCGCTTCGCTCGCTTAAAAAAAATTAACTTGGATTTTTAAATTTTTAATTAATCGTAATTTAAAAAAGAAAAAAAATCGTAAAATTGCAATTTTCATAAGAAATAATTATTCGATTGCGCTCAAATTTAACACGAATATATTAATTCATAAAATTAAGGTTCTGTAAAAAAATCATTGCCATAGGATAAAGCATGTAGGTGTTATCCCCCCAAATACAAAAATTTGTTAAAAAAAAAAACGGCAGCCAAGCTCTCCTTCCAAACTCTTCGGCTGTGAATGCTGTGAGATATAGAAGTTGAGAAAAGCATTTCATTATTTCTCCCTAGTTTCGCATTGAAAAGAAGTAAGATCATTTCGCCTGTTGACGAGCGCCAAGCCAACCATTTCCGTGGTAAAACAAGTAAAAATTTTAAACTCAAAATCATAAAAAAATTACTTGGCCATTGACTTTTTAGAATCCTCGTACCAAATTCAATGGCCAAGTAATTTTTTTCTGAATTTTGAGTTTAAAATTTTTACTTTTTTACCACGAAAATGGTTGGCTTGGCGCTCGTCAACAGGCGAAATAATCTTACTTCTTTTCAATGCGAAACTAGGGAGAAAGAATGAAATGCTTGGCTCAACTTCTATATCTCACAGCATTCACAGCCGAAGACTTTAGAAGGAGAGCTTGGCTGCCGTTTTTTTTTTATACAAATTTTTGTATTTGGGGGAATATCACACCTTTTTGTTGTTTGTTTCATATCAAGGCGTGAAATACGTGAAATACCGGTACGTGTAAAGGCTGGTTTATGATTGACGTCAACGTGGGGAGACGTGAATGGAAACGCGAATGTGGTGGAAACGGAAAGCTAGGCGTTTACGATTGACGGGAATCGGTACAACATCTGTCGGCCCACCGCCGTCTGGATGCATGTAAAGGTACAAATATCCAGACGGCGGGGTGTCGGCCACTACGAGTTGTTTACAAGTTGCCTAGCTAGCCTACGGTCCTAGGCTAGGCTAGGCCTAGCTTGGCGTAAATTATTCATTTCTTTTGCCACTGATTTCCACGCATTTTCTTTGTAGTCTGTACGCCTGTATATATTCAGGCCCTTAGCATAAATAATGCGATAGCGATGGATGGTCTCAATAAGCTTGGCGTCGTCCATCATTTTGTTGGTTATATTTTCATGACAGTTGCAGACAGCCGAGCTGTGCGTTTATTTGCGCATGCGCGTAGCCCTTTTCACGTCGACGGGGCGGCAACCAAGCCGCGAAAGTTGGGACTTGACGAACTTTGGCCGCTCCGTTCTCCATTCCCGTTCACTTCCCGTCAATCATAAACGCTAAGCTGTGAATGCCATGTGTTATCTTTCGCGTTCACGTCTCCATTCACGTCTCCCCACGTTGCCGTCAATCGTAAACCGGCCTTTAAGGTGGATACAGTGCCTTTAAAACAGATTGTCTAGAAACAAAAGCTACTATCTTTTGTTTTTGTTTACAATCTGTAGTTGGCAATATACAATGTTTTTATTAAATTTCCTATGGTTAATGTCGTCTTGGGTTTTTGTGTGAATGATTTGTTGACCGGACTCGGCGGACTATGACACATTGACGCATAATTTTAATCAGCAATTAAAATATTAAAATTGTATTAAATACGACCTAAAGTTTTTCCCAAAGTTAAAGGTGGTAGGGAACAGTGGGGGTGAAAGATCGCTTGCCTCCTAGCGGATTATTATGTTTCATATTATTATGTACCATCATGCCAAATTTCATGCTGATAACTCATTCGGTGCCTTCATGGTGAATGCCGGAAATCAAAGTAAAAATAATATAAACTATTAGGGATGGGGGTTAAAAAAATGTGGTTTAGGAAATGAGAATAGGCCGATTGGGTTAAAACACATTAAAACATAATTTACTTATTTGAATAAAAATTCAATTTTGGGTTAGAGCCATGAATTATTCCAATTTTAGGGGATGATTTAGGGGGTGTTTGGGGTGGAATATCGCTTGCTTCTCGGCGAATTATTTTTCATATTAGTATGTACCATCATGCCAAATTTCATGCTGATAACTCATTAGGTGCCTTCATGGTGAATGCGGGAAATCAAGGTAAAAATAATATAAACTATAAGGGATGGGGGTTGAAAAAATGTGGTTTAGAAAATGAGAAAAGGCCGATTGGGTTAAAACACATTTATCATAATTTTAATAACTAATTTGAATAGAATATCAATTTTAGATTAAAACTATGAATTATTCCAATTTTAGGGGGTGTTGGGGGTGGAATATCGCTTGCCTCTCGGCGGATTATTTTTCATATTATTATGTACCATTATATCAAATTTCATGATGATAACTCATTAGGTGCCTTCGTGGTGAATGCTGGAAATCAAGGTAAAAATAATATAAACTATTAGGGATGGGGGTTGACAAAATGTGATTTATATATTAAGAATAGGCCGATTGGGTAAAAACACATTAGAACATAATTTTAATAACTTATTTGATTAAAAATTCAATTTTGGGTTAGAGCTGTGAATTATTTTAATTTTAGGGTATGATTTGGGGGGTGTAGGGGGTGGAATATTGCTTGTCTCTCGGCGAAAGTATGTGAGTCTGAGGTAAGTGTGGTCCAAGTTTCATAGTTCTAAGATGTACCGTTTTCTCTGTAGGCTCTTATTCATCTCTGGTAGAATCCCCCCCCCCCCCCTTACCAACCAACCAGCCAGCCAGCCAGCCGGAAGATTTTCGTCGATTTTTACGCACTTTTTTTAACACAGAACGGGTTATCGGATCGGGCTGATTTTTTTTTGTATGTCATGGACCACATATCAGGTCATATACCGAGTTTCAAGATTGTAAATCTTTCGGGACGGCGTGTGCAGATAGCTGAAAACCCCCCAACTCGGGTAGGAGTAAACAGGGTCGAGTTATCATCGCCTACTAGCAGTCGCGTGCGCTTGGCTGCGGGCGACGACCGTCGCCCTAGATGCATGACGTCACAATAATATAATATAACCTATTTACAAATTTTCGGGCAGAATTGGTGGTTGCAGGTATCGAAACGAATATCTCTCGAACTATAGAGTATTGACTAAGTTGATTGAGCTTTTTCGTCTGAGCTACCTAGTCTGAGTTATCATTCGATCAAATATAACTAACTCGTATAACTATTTAAATGTAAAAAAAAAATCCATTATGGTGTACCATTTTAAAATTGTTCACATACACTGTGAAAAGAAATGGGTGAAAATTGGTATCCTACTTTACATAAAATATCAAAAATGAGTATAACTTAAATCTGTGAATTTTAATTTCGATTTCCATTCATCTTTTAAAGAGAGCAGGTATTTAATTAAGTTAACCAATCTGGATCAAATTACCTACGTCAAATACTTTACCGGAAAGTACTTTTTATTTTTACTTTGCAACAATTGCACGCCATAGCGCGTAATATGATCGTGTATCGGTTGTTCTTAGGATCAAGATTCAAGAATCAAGATGTACTTACACTCGCAAACATTTCCATGTTGAAGGGTAGGAAGGAGGCTCCTCGAAGCTGCACTGGTTGAACTGAGCGGGACATTACTATAAGCATAGAGCGCTTGTAGAACGCAGACGCCTCTATCCAGTCACTGAAGTACATGGCGTCACTCAAGTTGGTACTCTGTAACATGAGAGGAGAGAAATAGATTGATAAACGTCTTTATTTTCCATGCGGGATTAAGGCCAACCCAACCTTTATAATATAAATACATTTTTAAAAGATTTATAATTTGTTAATTTTTATTTTTGCTGGCAAGATTCTATATCCAGTCACTGAAGTTCATCACTAAAGTTATAGTATACTTTGTAATATGAAAGAACGCGAGAAGGTTGGGGAGCGAAAATGTATGTAGAATCATCTTGTAAAGTTCTTCCTAACAACCAACCAATTCGCTGCTCGTGCACAAAGTACTATTCGACAATATATATTACTTACTGGGGGCCAACCCATTCCTCACACATCCCTTAGATTACACTGGCGCAAAATAACCTATCGGTTGATAATGTGAAAAAGTCTCATAGGAGTGGTTATTTCAGAGTATGCGTATGCTTTGGAGACTAACCTGGCACTAGAGTGGGCAAGCAGGCGTGTTCATTTTTTTTCATTAAAATATATAAATATAAATATATTATATATTAGTACTTTAGACAGCGTCATAGTCGCCTACTATAAGGGAACCTAAGTTTTGAAGGCGGGAAGGAAATTGGTTCTCTCTGGTCTCAGCGCCCATAAGAATTAGCATGGTATGAAAATGTAACTCGCCATATCTTTTGACTCGCGCAAAAGAAATCTAAACCAATAACATCACAAGATGCATAATTTTGTGAAGAAGATGATGGCATTCTACTTTGCTTGATGACACTTCCTAAATTCAAACTATTATGAGTTAAATGGACTCATGTTTGCGCGCTGTCGCAAATGTACTCTGACTGAGCGGCAACCTAAGCGAGACGCAGCCACGTTGTGTGCAGCTGTGGCATCCTCGCATACCATGCGCCTGTCCATGGTTGCTAAATGTACTTCACATTCAAGATTTTGTTGGCACATTAAAGTATATTTTATTAGTTATGTATAATCTAGTACAACCCAGTGACCTCACAGTAGCCACAAAGCAAGTCAAATACCAAATGTTATGCTGATGCCTCAGACAAAATGTTTTTACGTGCTTTTTCATGAGCAATTTGGAAGGTTTGGCAACAGTGTAAATGTAGAGTTCACTTAAACTCAAAACAAATGTCATTAATATTTGTGATAGAGCAGAGTTTTGTATATCCACGCAAAGAGGAAAGATTATAGTTTCTTACAGTACGAATATATTTCTGGTCCGTGGTCGGGTTCTCGCGCTATCGCTTACGAAACATTGAGCACGGGTTAATCGCCTATACCACGCTGACCGGAGAGAACCGGACAACGCCCACTTAGGTTCCCTATAAATTATGTTTCCTCACCTCCTTCTCCACTTCGCTGGCGGCCCAGCAGTAGGCGAATATCTGCACGACGTGAATGAGCAGGAAGCAGGCTCGGAGACAAAACTTTGACACGCTGGTGACCTGAGAACAATGCAGGGTAAGTATAGTATTATGTTGTTTCGAGTTTTTACAGTTGCCTCGGTAAAGAACTATACATTTTAGGTTGTATCGGTCTTGGATTTGCTTAAGTGGTTTGAACATCTCAGTTGTGTGATTTCCATGAGAAAAAGATGGTGTTATAATCGCCATGGACGAAATTATTAACCATTTTATCTGGATATGAAGCTGAGAAGAACTTGACGTCCCACTAAATAACAAATTTGTCTGTTGTGTGTTGTGTGTTGTTCAATTGTTCTTTTTTTAGTTTTCTCTTTCGCCTAGGCATAAGACATAGCACTAGTGTGTATCAAAATTATCAGTATTGATCTGATCGTCGTTATCCTCATTACTCATTAGCAGTGTTGGGGAAGGAACTTTTAAAAAGAACGCGTTCTCGTGAACGCGTTCTTTTTTTGTGAACTTTTCAGTGAACTTACTCTTTTATCAAATGAATGAACTTGAACTTTTAAAAGTTCTTTCCTAGAACGAACATTTCAGTTTTAGAAAGTTCATTTGAAAGTTCTTTCCGTGCGCCGAGCAGCCGTCGACTCGCCGCCGTCGACGATTTAAAACAATAACAAACCGATGTTCCATCGTAGGCCTAAGTAGGCCTATCTGCCATAATTTTACAAGCTGGTCGACGAGAATGTAGTACAAATCATCAACACGATCAAAGACAGCTTAAAACTTTCGTAAGACTCAAACTCGCGAGTAGTTTGGTATTCGAACACCTCTAATGTTTTTCCTCGTGTTTTTCTTCATTTTACGCCAGCCTTTAATAAAATAGTGATTTTTTTACAAAATAGCTTTTAAAAGAACTTAGTTCATATTATAGACGAACTTGAACTTTTCAAAATTTTAGGTTATAAAAGAACTTGAACTTTTTAAAAGTTCATTTTAAAAAAAAACTGACCCAACACTGCTCATTAGTATTCTCAACAAAGCAAATGCGGTAGTGACTAGTGAGTGATCTATCGTTAATGGTTGAGAACTATTTAAGGACTGACGAGAATTGTGGCTGAAGCAGTTTGTGGCTGAAGAAGAAAGCCGACACAAAGGAAAGGGATAATATTTTGTATCACGATCACTTGGTACAGAATCGTCACACTGAAGTTCTCACATAACGTCGATGAAACTCCAAAACCTCGTCACATTTTTAAATTGTTCAGGAGAGCTAAAAAACATTTCGCAACACAACCTTGTTGTAACTGCAATATGGAAGTGTGATTTTTGTTAATTCCTAAAACTCGTAAGTAAGAATGGAACTTCCAAGAAGTCATCATACATACAGAGTTTCTTAAAAATATGATCTAACTAATCTAACGATTAGTTAAATAAAGTTCATTTAAAAGAATAGCGCACTTAGAAATGCAATACATTAACACAAATAAGACAATCATGTCAGAAATGTCACTTACGAGGTCTTGGTTTCACATATTTTGGTTGGATTTTTTTTTTATTATTTTTTCGTGGGAAACCTGTTATAGGGTGCAATTAGCCCCTCTTCAGGTGAACTAGGTATGTGCGGATAGGAAATTGTGAAGGGATGTCCAAGGGCTGTTTAAGAGGACTCAATCCCTTGCATTCGCCTTAACGACTGAGGAAAACCTCGGAAAAAACCTTCAGTCAGGATTTCCGGTCTCGACGGGATTCGAACCCGGGACCTCCCGAATCAGAGTCGAGCGCTTAGCGCCCGAGCCAACACTGTCGGTTTTTGGTGGGATGTGAGTTACGAGGTTATGGAAGTCGATATGTAAACTTATGTTAACGTTTTTCTATTCGTCATATACATACAAGCTTTTGGAAATATATCGGATTAGCCAACAATAATACATATACAATAATACGGTAATACAAATTAAAATATAACACAATACAATTTCTGAAATACATTACTATTATTATACTTTCGAGTTTTTGGAGATTTAAAGACGATAAGTAAAGAAGTAGGCCAAGTGTATGCAATGGTAGATTGAGATTATTCTAGTTTTCGTGCTAACTAAATAGTATATAAAGTATGTAATATAAATAGTAAGTATATATAGATCACATTACGTTACGACCCATAAAGTGCAGTTGTCACCCACTGGACACATACGCCAATTGGCTCCAGCAACGACACTGCACGAAAATACACACGGCACAGTTATTGCACTCACAGAAACGATTTGAAACAGGTCGATTGCAACCATCAAGGAGTTGACGCAGAGCTCGAAGAACAGAGGGTAGTAGAACTGCTTTTGGATTAGCCAGATGTGGAAGAGATATGATAGTGGAGCAGGGTGCGAATTAATGACTTTGCAGAGGATGGATTGGAATAGTCTTTCGTGGGCAAACCGGGGTCTGGGGCGAAGCCCCAGCCGCCGGAGGCGAAATTTTTTTTGGGTATCATTGCCCTTGAGATGGCCTTAGAAGCGATCTGAGGAAAATATTTGGGGATATTATTGCCCTCAAGATGGTATTAGAAGCGATCTGAGGTATTATTTTGAAAGGAATATGTGTAAATTGACGGATTATTTATTAACATTACGAGATAAAGTTACTTGATATGTTATGAGATGAGATGGGTATCCAGAGGTGGGGATTTAGCCATCCCCGGCGGGGATACCTGTCAGTAAAACAGAGCCAGGATGAAATTACCAGAGGGGGGAAATCCCCCCCATCCCCCCGTCAATTCGCACCCTGTAGTGGAGGATAGAAAGAAAGAAAGAAAGAAAGAATTAAGTGAAAAAATTTGGTTGCTAAACCCAAGCTGACCCTGCCTGAATCAGGAAACGGCGATGGATAATGATGATATTAGAGGTTTCCTTACTTGAAATAGAAAAAATATTCATACAAAAAAATATGATCAACAAAATTATAACTAGAGCAGATTTTTATAATGCATTGGTCGGTGGCATAATCTCAGTGAGCTGTTCCCCTTAATTGCTTTCGCCCCCTGTGGTCGCCCGTGTAATGTACATTATCTAGACGCGGAGGGGGGGGGGGGGGGGAGTAGGGGGAGGGGTGACCACGATTATATAACGTTTACACCTAATAATATCAATAAATAAATCTCAAATGTTTTCGACTGATAATATATTGACAAAACTAAAAATTATGGCATCAACGCTTATTAAAACACATCCAAAATATTCGAGCTCCTTCTATCGACGAATAAATATCTACAGACGTCTAGTTCACGTAGAAAACTTTCGTTCTATTACATGATTTATAACATCGTAGCTGAGACATAATATAATACAGAACACATTACACGCAATGCATTCTTAAACCATTAAAAATCCTTGGGAAAATAACAGTTGGGAATAGGTACGTGCTAGGTATAAATACTACACTATGGATTTATCATAGCTTCCATGAAGTTCATAATATAAATTATGCAATAACTGGGGCACTCCGTCAATAACGAAACTAATGCCCTGTTGTTGCACTAGCATTTTATCTCCGCCCTATAAAGTGAGGGGAATTGTAAAGTTAGGTGTAACCGCTCCGAAGCAGATTTCAAGTTGTTTCAAAACCCCACCTAAAGTGAAAGGGTCACGTGAAGTGCGATATTTTGATATCGATAAAGCGATACTGAAATGGAGGGAAGTAGTGATCGATTGAGGTTATGTCACTGGACTATTTTTTGATGAAGTTCGGCTCTTTTTGTCGACACTTTTCTAGGCATACAACTGTTACAATCGTGTATCATTCAATCCACCAAGATAGTAACAAAAGGCGAGATTAAATGTCACTGCCACGTAGACTTATAAAAGAATTATAGATCCCAATCTGTTAGTGTAGACTTCATCATTGCATCACTTTAAGTGAATGAGACTTTACATCAAGATGTAGACATAGTATAACGTTTTGAGAAAATACATAATTAAATGCACACCCTCTACCCCCTTGATACGGTTAGGCACATAGCCTAAGTGCGAGTGCCCCTTACCTCTCAGTAATACCACGACCACAAACATAACTCACATTCCTATAGCTGACTCTAATTTCACATTTGATTACAATTACTATAGTTACTAACGACGAATCCAAATTCTAAACCAAAACCTTTAGTCTTGCTCTTGATTTTCGCCATAATACGTCATCGGTCGTCGGTGACGTAACAAGCTGGGCGTCTGAGGGTATGTTTTTTAATTATAACTGGTGAACCTCGCGGGGTGACCCTGTCAGTGACGGAGTTATAGCTGTGATCAGCGACCCGTGGAAACTATGAAACCGGGTCGAGCACTGCTACATACACTAAATACAATTTATTTACTTATTTATTTATGCCTTCCACCTGGTTATTAACGGGTCAGTTAACGCACGGTGCGACCCGGGTCGCCCAGTTACTTATACAAAACATCCACTAGTTGCTCACTCACAGTCAAGATCAAGTAATAAGAACAAGAATTATCTATTCAAAAAGTTGGTCTAGAAAATGGCGGCTGTTATTGACGCGTACGACAAATGGTCCAATTAACTGTAAGTTAAGTGGCTACAATTGGATGTACTTATATGCCTGGCTATGGCCCTATAGACCCCACCAGACAAAATTGGTTTTGTTTAAATTTGTTTGATGATCATAAGTAGATTTTTGATCCTGAATTTTACTAGAAACGGTATAAGTCCATTCAAATGTATATAACACTTGTATAACACAATTGTAATTAGTTTTGGCATGCTACGTCGACGTCGACGAGGTAACATCATATTATGTTTTAGAAAAGAGGTAAGAGTGTTGATATCGATTACCATGCATACCTAACACGTATGATATTTATTTTTATTTTTCCGTCAATAAAATTATCGGAAAAGTGTTTTAGCTAAATCAATAGTAAAACGTTATTTATCTCTCCTAAAGAATGCAAAAACTCTATTTTTCTGTAATACCGCAGAACTTATCTTAATTAATGACGAACAATAATATTGTGACTACAGTACGAGTACCCATATAATATTAACTAGGCTATTATCGTTGAGTCACTCAACGCTATTATATTTCTATAGCTCCATATTCAACAAACTAGAAAAACAAAGAGGCAATTGACGATTGCACATATTAATTATTTACACGCACCGAAAACGTTATTTTGTTAACCAAGTCAGCGTGATTGTGCCCGTCACGTCACGTTCCGTCAATACCACTTACCAAGCATATTATATTATTAGAAAGTAGGCTATTAGAATCGAATAATACTAGGAAAACGCTGATGAGTAACCGGAAACATTCCTGACGGCATAGGTCTTTCCTCCCTAGCCTATTAGGCAAGGGGTGCAAATTTTCCAGTGCTCTCAACACATGGCTCGCTCACTCGTCTAACAACGACTTTGGCGATTTCCTATAATAATTGCTACTTTCAGAATTATTTTTTGCCAGTAAACAATTGACATCGCTGGTTCAAATTGTTCACATGTTTATTTCTTGTGAGTTTTATCGGAACGGATTTTGTTGAAAATGTTAACAGCACCGTTAACAATACCGGTCCCGACGACTGTTTTCGCGCAATGTGGTCAGCGGTTCGGCAGTTCTGAAGCAAACTCACTCAATCACTCACGCACTCACACACTTACTCATCACACTCACTCACTCATGCAGGAACAAAGTCTCGTTTGAGTTGTATTTGTATGGCTCAGTCGCTGCGCTCCACCTTCTTATTAATTTTGCAACAATTTTCTTAAGAAACAAAACCTTCGTCGTGTCGTGTGTTATACTCCTTTAATAATTTAAAAATTGAGGTATCGTTTTTTGTGCAAATTGAGTGTAGGCATATACTCCCAAAAATACTATTCAGACACAAAAGACGACAATCACAGAAGGGTAAACAATGAAGACGAAAAAAGAAAATGCATTACTATGATTATACAAAGGTGACCCAAAGTCTATACACACGTGTCTTACCGTATCAGTTTTTGATGAAATTGCACGTAGTCCGCAAGATATTTGTACATCGCCGCATCCACTTCTCTCTGGTCCCTGACCCTCCGCTCAACCAGAAGTCGCTCCAGAATCCGCTGCCGACTGGACACAAGATTCTCTAACAAACTTCCCCTCGTCCCGTCATTCAGTCCTTGGCGTGGATGACAGGGACTCACTCCTTGAGTGTCTTCGTGTATTTTGATATCAAATCGCATGTCAACATCTCCTCTCTCCCCACCGAACGACCTACGAAGTGCTACATGGTTTATTCTCTCTTGACCAGACCCAGGGTTACTAGCAACGTCATCGGTCGGTCCCTGTCTAGTTCCATCATGTGATACAACATGAACCAAAGTGGCATCTTCCACCGTGTCTGTGTTTAGTTGTGTTACACTTCTCGTTCCATTCTCGTTGATTGCCCAGTTAGCATCTTTAGAAGATTCTTCGAACAAGGTCAACAGAACTTCCCTTCCAATGCTCTTCTCAACTTCCTCCTTGGCGCATTCACGCACTCGCTCCAGCTTGTGCTGCAAGATCTTGTAATAACCTGTCACGTACATCAGGGTGGAGAAGAGGAAAGCGTCTCCCAAAGAATTCGCCCAACTGATTCCAAACGCAATCAAGGTAAATATCACAAACATTACCTCGTAAATGGGCGAATCATGAATCTGCTTAAACGGCATCTTTGTGTGTCCAGGCAGAGATCTGGCATCTGATGTCATTAAAGGTTCCAACGAGAATACGAAGCCGAAACACACAGAGACTGCACTAAACCATATTGTAAACGATTGTGCCTTGCGGTTGTAGCTCTCAAATATCGCCTTCTCCTCTTCGTTGTCTATTTTTAGAGTTAAATCATTCAATTCATCTACCATTTTCTCCACTACCTCAACTTTGAATATTAGTAAATATAATCTGATAATTGCTTTAATTGACAGAATTGAGATAATGATGGCTTCGGAAAGAAGTGAATAGTCGCAGAGTTTCAGTGAGATATCGTAGACAGAGTTTAATAGCTGAGATGTGCTGGTGAATAAATCAAGATATGGTAGGAATCTGATGAATCGCAACAGGCGATTCTGTTCGTTCTTCTGAAGAGGCCAGCCACCACAGAAGAGCAGAATGAGGACGTTGAGGTTCATGGCAGTTCTTGAGTAGGGCTTTGTCATCCGACGAAAAGCTTCCATCGACAAAAAGCTTGGCCAATACATGATCGAAACTTTGCTATCTTCAGCTGGTTAAATTATAAGCAACAGTGTCCTCATGGTAGGATTAAGCGTCGAGTCACATCCCCTAGTCTTGGCAAGTTTCCAAAAATAACTAACCTTGATAAGATAAGTTACTCTGTCAAATACAGGAACTAAGTCATGTTCACGTTCCTCCTGATAAATTCTTCAACAGGAACTTTTCCTAAGAAGTTTTATAAAAAGATACCGAACGAAAAATAATCGCGTTTTTCAAATGATGCCCCGCACGCGATTTCGCTATAAGGTGTCAAAAGTATTTGAAATGAACATACAAGGCGAAATTTCCCAACCAACGATTTTTAATGTTAATATTCCGGGCCCCGAAAGGTTCAAAATGAGTAATTGTGTAATAATCTAATGAGTTATTTGGACTGTATGTATACTGCACTTGTAAGTTTAGAAAACTATGTGATGTGTGTGCAGTGCACAGTCCAAATAATTCAATACATTATTAACCTCTCCTGCTCTGAAAGTTTCATCGTTATATGAGTAATTGTGTGTTTTGGTTACCCCTTCGTTATTAGACGAGTGAGCGCAGCGAACGTAGTCAACAACGCTACTCGATCGGGCCTTGGTCGTGATTAATTCTGTATGTTAAATGTTAAATGTCTGTCTGTCCAGTCCCATACGGCCGAACGGCCAAATAGACTGAGCTGAAATTTTAAACAGACATCCGTGACCAGGTAACTGAGAACTGCTAACAAAATGAGCACAATCTGTTGCGATTTAAACCTGCAAGAAATAAAAAAACTGAAAAATACGTTGAAATGTATAGGAATTATTTTAACGACAATGGTTTTCATTTTGAAATAATATTTTTTGTTTGTTATTTACCTGGCTGTGAAATGCCGTGTCCAAGGTTAATCGAATGTTGGACGTCAAGGTACCCCCAAATTCCGCTCGTAGATTGAGTAAACCTTGCAATATTTTCACGTATTTCGTACTGGCTATGTTTTCCGTAGTATTGTCACAGATGATGGACTACACTGCGTTATATACATTTCAAAACATGTTAAATAATTTAAAAAATACAATCCAGAAATTACAAAATCTTTCCCGACTATTGAACCCACGTCTCCCACATTTCGGCTATAAGGGCGCTTTAGCCAACTCGACTAGGGAAACGCCAAAGTCGTTGTTAGACGAGTGAGAGAGTCATGTGTTGAGTACGCGGGAACATTTGCATTTAAGTTTGATTATAATATTCGTATAAATAATAGGGTATCTATTTAAGTTTAGGTCATAGTTTAGGCCATAATGCTCCACAGTAGCCTATGATAGGCTAGGGAGGTCTAAGGTAGGGGGAAGAAAAGGAATGTTAAAAAGTCGTTGTTAGACGAGTGAGAGAGTCATGTGTTGAGTACGCGGGAACATTTGCATTTAAGTTTGATTATAATATTCGTATAAATAATAGGGTATTTAAGTTTTGGTCATAGTTTAGGTCATAATGCTCCATTGTAGCCTATGATAGGCTAGGGAGGCCTAAGGTAGGGGGAAGAAAAGGAATGTTACCGGGTACTCAACACATGGCTCTCGCACTCGTCTAACAACGACTTTGGCGTTTCCCTAGTTGTTATCAACCATACAATTTAAAGGGCTCTTAGTAAACTTTCTTCCAATTTATTAACAAGATTGATCACACGATTTTCAGCTTTTGTTTATAATTTTTACACTATTTTCTTATTGTTTGATCAGATACATCTACTTTGTTACCTACAAACTTATTTATTAGATTTACACTATTTTCTTATTGTTTAATCAGATACATCTACTTTGTTACCTACAAACTTACAATTAATGTCTATTTTAAATAATGCGTTTAACCTTGATTAATACTCATCCTCTGCAGGCTACTCTAGGCATAAAATATCGTTGGCGGAATTGGAATTTTATTTAAAATCTAAACACATTTATTCTAAAAATTCGGGAAGTCTCAATCAAGGATACTAAAATAAATTTTACTAATTTCTGTTTTATACTTTTTAGACAGTTAAATATAAAGGTGTATCTGCATATTGATTAATATTTCAAAGTTATGCTTCAAAGATTAACAGACGAGTAAATAACTTTTGATCGAACGTTAAATTCGTTTCAAGTTCACACGAAATAATTTATTCGCTTTGCATCATTAAGAAGCAAGCATGCAAAGAAACGTCTAGCTCATATTGTAAGTAATATATTCTTGATCCAATACCAATACAAGAGGTGGAAATGTCACTTATCTACTTCGAGTCATCTGCTGAGAAATAGCAGCTGTAGGAAGTTATGTAGTTATAACGGGTATACTACGTCACTCGTATTATCAACTCCGAACAAATAAACTGTGAACAATTTAACAGTGATGTTTCCAAGGACGAGGATCTGTACTACGTCATAAACGTAAACACCTAATATCAATAAATAAATCTCCAATGTTCTCGATACAATATAATGTATGTTGTCTCTACTCAATAATGGCATCAACGCGTATGAAAACACAGCCAAAGAATTCGAGCGCCTGTGATACAACATATGACCAACGTATAGTTCTCGCAATGAAACGATCATAACTATAAAACACTTTGCATTTTATATTATGTCGTAGCTGAGGTACAACACAGAACACGTCACACAATTTAGTTGTAAATAATTCAAAATCCTTGGGAAAGTAACATTTGGGAGTCCTTGCTTAGTTATTACTCATTATAGTCTGGATTTATCATAGCTACCAGAATGAAGTATTAACTAGTAGTATATTTATGAACAATTACACTGAAGGCCGTCCTTAGTCAATAACGTAACTAAGGTTTTGCTAAACAAAACAAAATTTTACCCTCACGATATGGTATTGAACAGAAGATCGAGTACGTGCCCCTTTTCTCTCAATTATACCTCAACCACAACCACGAGTGTGTAAACAAAAGTTTTCTAGCGCGAACAGTACGTGTACGGCGTATATGCACAACTACACCACTGAAAAAGGGTCATAGCTTAGTCAACAATTTAAACTTCGTTTAGCTCTCCTAAAGAATGCCATAAAATGAAAAGCCACTTTTCTAAAATGCCACAGAACTAATCTGACAATGATTCATACAATGGCGATTACTTGTAATATAACATGCACCAAAACCGTTATTTTGTTAAACAAAGTCGGCGTAGTATAAGACCGCGTCACATCACGACCCGTCAATAATAATAATATCGCATTCACAGAATATTATTGTTTTATTTGAAAGCAGGCTATTTTATTTAAAAAAATAAAACCTTCAAACAAGTGGTGTTCATCTCTTTCCAGACACATTTTCTAGAGCAGACCGAACATGTACAAACAGTTATGACGGGATAAGAGTAGTGGATATAAAACAGAGTTAAATATACGGCGGGAATTCGAATTACCATGGATACAAATTTAAATAAGGTTATGTGATAAGTTTGTTGGTCGACGTCGGCCATAAATCGTTCGCAAAATAAGTTTTTTATGTTAAAAATAGTTTACAATTTAAATAAGGTGACATCTCGAACCGTTCACTTTGCAGATAGGCGTTCATCTCTGAAGGTCAGAACACATGTTTTTATCCGTTCTTAATCCCAAACTTTCGTTTCCTATGTGTTCCGAACTGTTCTAAACAAGTCTCAGATAGGAAAAATAAACAAACCTTTTGTGTACTCCTCAAAATATTATTCGGGCGGAAAAGACGACTATCACAAAAGAGATGACTATGACTGAAAATAATGATAGAATTATCACTAAGATTACATAAAGGTAGCTAGCCCAATGTAATCTATACACATTATGTCTTACCGTATCAGTTTTTGATGAGATTGCACGCAGTCCGCAAAATATACTATAGGAAAAATAAACAAACTCTTTGTGTACTCCTCAAAATATTATTCGGGCGGAAAGACGACTATCACAAAAGAGATGACTATGACTGAAAATAATGATAGAATTATCACTAAGATTACATAAAGGTAGCTAGCCCAATGTAATCTATACACATTATGTCTTACCGTATCAGTTTTTGATGAGATTGCACGCAGTCCGCAAAATACTTGTCCATCGCCGCATCCACTTCTCTCTGGTCCCTGACCCTCCGCTCAACCAGAAGTCGCTCCAGAATCCGCTGCCGACTGGACACAAGATTCTCCAACAAACCCCCCCTCGACCCGTCATTCAGACCTTGGCGTGGATGACAGGGACCCACTTCTTGAGTGTCTTCGTGTATTTTGATATCAAATCGCATGCCAACATCTCCTCTCTCCCCGCCGAACGACCTTCGAAGTGCTACAATGTTTAATCTCTCTTGACCAGCACCAGGGTTACTATAACACACACATAACAAAAACTTGTAGAAATACAGCCAAACCTTACCACTCAAAAGGAATGAGATCTAAAAAAAAGGGCCAAGCTCATTACCCTTCACATAAACGTACAGTGTCCCATAACAGCATCCTCGAAAAGCTTGGCAAATAGAATTTGCGATTATTAATTTAACGTAATAGTTTATCCAAGTTCTTTTTTTCTAATTAATTTAAACGTAATAACATGCAAATTCTATTTTGCCAAGCTTTTCGAGGATGCTGTTATGGGACACTGTACGTTTATGTGGAAGGGTAGATGCGCTTGGCCTTTTTTAGATCTCATTCCTTTTGAGTGTGTAAGGTTTGGCTGTATTTCTACAAGTTTTTGTTATGTGTGTGATCTCATTACTTTTTCAAGTTCATTACTAAAATTATTTGCTAAAATATAATATTTTTATCAAAGTGATTTAAATTCTATGGTATTAGCAAGTAACAATATAGGATGTAAAATATCTAGACCCGGATTCATGTACATCCTGGGTATAGGTGGTATAACCATGGTATAACGACGGTATAAGGACTGGACCCCAATTCTTGAGTTCGTGGGAGATGATTTTTGAAAACGCAATTTGAAAACGAAGTCGTTTTCGTTTTCGAAGGAATTGGTATTCTTGAACGGTATCGGGGAAAAAACGTCATGGGTTGTGAGTTGAAAGCATTGATATTAAACCCCTATAGTAGGCTAGATTAGCAGTCTCCTATACCTCCGCACAGGCGCGAGCGTAGCAAATTGAAGACTCAACCGGCCCATTTCAAGATGGCGATTTGGTGTTTTAATTTATGCTTTTTTAATGCAATAAAGTATTTTACTGGATTGTTTGATATGGTTTTAGCTTGTGCAGCATGGTATTAAACAAAAGAAACAATACGAAGTGATTGCATAAGGGAATTTAGTAATCATTTGGTGTTAAAGGCTAGTATGCTTACCTGTCAACCTGGCGGCAATCTTGAGAAACTATTGGCCACAAATCGCTCCCTTTTGATTAACATGTAAACTGTCATTTTAAGATGGCTTCTAATTGTACCGGAAGTGGACCACCGACTGCTGGTCTAGCCAATTATATAGGATGTATATGGTTGAAAGAGTATCACGAAATCCAAACACTTTAAAAAGATTTGCGTATAGCAAAGAGCTCGAAAAAGTTCTATATTTATTCTAGATGGCAGTGCCTTCATAAACGCGGGCCAATCGAAAGACAAGTTGTATGAAATGATTTGATTGTTGCAATTATGTAAACAAACAGTTGAGCAAGTTCATATCAGTCCAATGTTTGTGCTGGCCTAGGGTTGGCTAGGCTTGTCAAACATGTCATGTACGTCTGAGTTTTACTAGTCCTATAGCCCAAATGGCCCTTTAGACCTCCACTTTTGCATTATAAATCATTTTCCCCATCTGGGCCTAGGCCAGGGACTGTTTTCTGATTTGTTTTATGAGAGTATAATGACACCTTTTCTCGTTCCACACAAAGAAGAAAAATTTTAAATGTCCGCTATTTGTTTACGTATCGCACTTTCCCGCCTAACTCTGCTTATACCGTCAACAAGTGTCAAGTAACTATGGTTACTTGTTGATTGTATGCCAAGTGTTTAAGGCTTATTTTAAAACCTTTATTTGGAAGCCTTCCAACAAACTTTTTCAACTTTTTTTTTCAAAAGAGACTATATTTCTATAACCTTAATGTCCATGTAAAATATGAACATTGTAGTCCCACCCGTCTGGTCAGAATCGCGGGCCGACGTATTAGATGTTAGCAGTAGCACTAGTAGGCAGTAGTAGGCAGTAGTAGGCAGTAGCTAACATCCTTAAAGTGATTTTGAGCATGTTTCAAGCCATTTTTTCACCAAGAAGGAATAATCGTACCCCAATAAAATTTGGCATGTGTTGTCAGGTACCTAAATCCCCTCGATTGTGATAGTTTTCAAGTTCACATCACGTTACATGACGGCTGGGTAACACCTCGAAATCACCCCAACTCTGCTTGGTGTATAAGGTGCTTGAGTGTGTAGCGCACTGCGGCTTGGCTGCGGCGCCCTAACGGGCACCTAGATTCACAATTTACGAGAGGCATATGGGGGATACATCATCTGCGGTATTTAGAACAATTTACATAGGCCTGATTCCACTGTTTTTTGATGAGTTGATAATAATGAGTACGTGAACGAAATAGATTTTTGATTTGCTACTTTACGGAAAATAGGTAAAAAGTCCACTTCAATCTTCATGCTACTTTTATAACACAATTGTTATTAGTACGTCACAAAGGGGACATGTGGACTGATACTGATATAGCAAGCATGGCTATAGTGTGCCATTTCTTTTTCCCCTTCTGTGAATCGTTCTACCACTCTTCTAAAATACTACAGAACTACTACCACGGTGATGAAACGTTAATATTGTGATTACATTATTATGAACTAGGCCATTATATTTTTATGGGTCCATGTTTTAAAGAAACTAGCAGAATAAAGAGGCCATCGGCGATTACGCGTCGCGTATTAATATAATTATAATGCACCAAAACTGTTATCTTATCGCGCCTTGCTGAGAACGTGATAATCGCTCACGTCACATCACGGCCCGTCAATACAATATCGCATTCACGCGTTTCATCCTAATCACGTCACGGGTCACGCACGCATCACACCACCGCCTTGTGTAATACACCGCCTTGAAACCATCGTCATCAGCCTTGGCGGGTGGTGACGTCAGCCACTGTTGTATCGTCCTGATATTTAGCATCTGCTGTCTGGTCACTGATGTGACTTGGATGTGACCAGGGTGCATCGCACCTGAAAATGTATGTGTGCCTTGAGAGACTGACAGCTGCATCTCACCGAGCTCTTGTCGCTTCTCTACGCTGGTTTCTGTCTTCGGCCTGTCCACCCCTTGTCCCCCCGCGTCATCCCTTACGTCCCTCCCTTCGTCTCGATTAGCCAAGTTGCATAAATATGAGACGTAAAGCAATATCCAATCAATCTGTCTTCGGATCACTAGAAGTTTCGTTAGTGTCGAATATCTCAAGACTGTCGAATGGTCACTGCTCACTGCCACATGGTTGCTGTCTTATGGGCACAGTCAATGGTCACTGATGTATGGTCACAAAATTGTATGTCCACTGTCGTAAAAAATTAAAATTAAATAAACATAAATGTAAAATGTATTATAATACATTTTTGGAACATTAAATTAAATTAATATATTATGTTTACTGCACAACATTGAGTTGTTTTGACAAAAATAACGTTTAATATGTTTGCTTTTCATTGTACACAATACGCAAAAGTAACGTATAACAGCATATCTGAAACTCGACAAAGGGCTATATTTTGAACTAAAAACAAGGATTTCCCTGTAATGTTTTTGTAAAAAATATTAAAATATAAATTATTGATCCAACGTACATGGTATATTTTATATTTTCCTTGGGAATGGGCATAACACGGTCACAAGTATCGAGTAACTATATACACGTTACCGACAGTGTTTGCTCGAGCTGTTCCACCCTGTTTTATAATTTTCTACAAAATGCAACTACATAAAAATATAGTAAATACTGGCGCTAATAGAACATCACAACATAAAAATAATTTTTAAAAAATGGATCGAACTAACGACACATATTGCATCATTAATATAATTTCATACTGCAATTTACCATGTTACTAGCACAGCGTTCAACGGTTTCTGTAAGATTAATGTTCAACTGTTTTTCTTCAGTTTATAAAATAAAATTGTGGATTTTTCGAAATCTAGCTTACCGCAATTTTTTTCCGTTTGGCGGTACAAATTGACAAAAAATACCGGAAAATTAAAAAAATCGTAGAACGTATAGTAAAAGTAAATCCCACTTTTTCTCTCTTATAAACTGAAGAAAAACAGATTTATCTCACATAAACAGAGCCGTCTACGTTAAACGTCGTGCTAGATGTAATTGTAGTTTGAAATTAAATTGATGACGCGATTTTTGTCATATACCCGATCAGAAAAATGTGAAAAAAGTTGTTTTAGTGTATTTATAAGCGTTAGGTTTCAATTCCATTCACTATATGTTTACTTAGTTGCATATTTTAGAAAATTGAAGAACAGGGTGGAACCCGCGAGTTGAATCCCGTCGTGACCGTCAATCCTGACTGAAGTTTTTCGAGGTTTTCTTCAGTCGTTCATACAAATGCAAGGTCCTCATTAAGCAACATTCACCTGAAGAGGGGCATACATTGCATCCTTTAACAAGTTTAATTCCCTCGGTAAAAATTTAAAATTTACACACATTTTTGACATTTTTTAAAACAATATAAAATATTACATTATTCTATCATTAAATACTAGAACATATATTTAAAAATCATAAAATACAAGAAGAATAAATTATTATTAATAACAAAAATAAAAGTATAAAAAGTGCTAAATTTGAAACGAATGCGGATTTAAGAAAAACACCGAAACTATAAAGTAGAAATTTAAATTAAAATAAAATACACTGAAGTTACAAAAAACAGGCGAAGTGAAAAGGTGATCTAGAAGTAATACATGCCATTGAACAGCAATCAATATCACACATAAAATTGAAAAGAAGCCACGCATCACATTACAATCCTCCGACCTAGAAACAAGAGCAATGAGACGAAGTAGAACACAGTCATCTTCAAGGTCGCACCACAACTGATTTGGGTGTTGAACTTGGAAGCTCCGGTCAGTCGATGTTCCTCGGTGAGATAAGCCCCATCCATCTCCACACTTTTATACTCGTTTTAGAGCAATGCGATTAGATAGCGCACGTTCAAGTGCCCAAGATTAGCCCGCCCAGATGTAGAACTACACTGCAGCTCACATCGTTCCGAGTAAGGTGGAGAACTGTACGAGTTTGTGATTTCTGACTTTGTTACACACCCATGTTACACACCGTCTTTTGGATTTACTTCAAGTATTTCATAGGGATGGCTCAGGTTAGTGCAATTTTGTGTATATCTCATATGAACTAACGTCCTATAATTTTAATTATTGTGAGTGTTCTAAGTTGGGAGTTCAAAGCTATGATGGTATGGATGGAGGTGTCAAAATTTTGAAAAGGTGTGGAGATAGGGAGGGGTTAAGACTGTGTGCTATAGAAGGTGGAGATCTGTACGAGTTTGTGATTTCTGACTTTGTTACACACCGTCTTTTGGATTTACTACAAGTATTTTATACGGAGGGGTTAAGTCCTTTCAAAGCCTTTCAAAAGCAATAAATTAAAATATTATATTGATGCCTTTGAGATCTATGATTGTAGACCATATACTTAAGAGAAAAAAAAAGAAAAAAAAGAAAAAAAGAAAAAAAAATGAAAGTGACTTCGAACATGCATAACACAGCGTTAAAAGTGTATTTTTTGTAAAAGAAAAATTCGCATAAAAACTCATTCGTGGAGACTGGAAATTGAAAACCACACGCGGTAGATAGATTGACTATACATTCTCAAAGCCTTCAGGTTCCAACTGTTTGGCAACCATACGCTTTTCCACGAAGAATGTTTTTGTACTCAATTCTGGTCGACTTTTTCACTTCGTTGGTATACTTTTATTTCACATTTATTTATGTATTAGGTAAATCAATCCAGATATTACCAAACCCATCTCAGCGGGGTTCATTTTTTAATTTATGGATTGATTTACATTAAATGTATTACCCCTGGGATTCTGGGAGTGTTTTCCGTTTAATGAAATTGAGCAATTTATTTGTGTATTTTATTTATTATATTTTTTAAATTATTTATGTCCATATCACGCAATTTGGGCGGGGAGGAGGGGGTGACAATGTGTGACAGGGGTAGGGTTGTGCTTCCTGAAACACCCATATAATTTCCCAATTAAACTGATGTAAAAAAAGGTTTTCATAGTTTTAAATACGCTCTAGTGAAAATTATAAGTAAAATATTTTGTCGAAACGTGACTGATTGTTGTCCAGTAAACTTTTTACTGGAATATGGTTTATGGGGACTGTGTGAGGGGGGAGAGTTACTTTTTTGAACGAGTGAGCGTAGCGAACGTAGTGATTTCCATTCGACTTAAACGGCCCTGATGGTTTTTCTGCGTGCGTGCGTGTGTGTGTGTGTGTGTGTACGTTGAAAATCAGCCGAATCGCTGAACAGATTGCGCTGAAATTTTAAACGGACATCCGGTACGAGTTTATTGAGAACTGCTAACAAAATCAGCAAGATTCATTGCGATTTAAACCTACAAGAAATGATAAACTGAGAAATAGACTTCCAATGTTTAGAAATTATTTTAACGACAATGTTTTAGATTTTGAAAAGATATTTTTTGTTTGTTTTTCGCCTGGCCGTGAAATGCCGTACCCATGCCATGCAAGGTCAGTCGAATGTTGGACGTCAAGGTACCCCCAAATTCCGCTCGTAGATTGAGTAAACCTTGCAATATTTTCACGTATTTCGTACTGGCTATGTTTACCATAGTTGGCCCTATTGCCACAGATGATGGACTACCCTGCGTTATATGCATTTCAAAACATGTTTAATTATTTTTGAAATACAATCTAGAAATTACAAAATCTTTCCCGACCATTGAACCCACGTCTCCCACATATCGGCTACAAGGGCGCCTTAGCCAACTAGACTAGGGAAACGCCAAAGTAGTAGTTAGACGAGTGAGCGAGTCATGTTGTGAGTACCCGAGAACATTTGCATTTAAGTTTGATTATATTCGTATAAATAATAGTTTTTTAAAGTTTAGTTGGTATACGGGGACGGGCGCGTCAACTGTAAGGTCATAATGCGCCTCTCTAGCCTATGATAGGCTAGGTAGGCCTAAGGTAGGGGGAAGAAAAAGTAATGTAATCGGGTACTCAACACATGGCTCACTCACTCGTTTAACAACGACTTTGGCGTTTCCCTAGTTGTACAACATCATTTAGGGTTAGAGGTCACACTTTTTGTGTTAAACTGTGACAATTGGGGGAAGGGAGTTTCATTTGGTCAACACATATTTTGACATTTTTTATGGACAGCCCCCTATAATTCAGTGTTATAGATCTGATTTACAAGAGAGAACATTTGAGTTGTTCCTTTTGAATTTGTTTTGAACAAAATACGTAGGCATACAGTACTATAATTGAGCGAGCGTAGCGAGCGTCTCCACTTGACTCTTATGGCTCGAATGTCTGTTTTTTTGTTTTTTTTCTGTTACTGCTTCGATACAGGTCGCACCGTTCCTCTGATCGACCTGAAATTTTTTACACATGTACATACCACCTAGGCGGGTTGCTGTATAGTTTTTGAACAAAATCCGATCGCTGGTTATAAAAAATAAAAAATAAAAATAAAAAAATAAAAAATAAAAATGTTCCGATCGTTATGAAATTTTGCAGGGTCAATAAGTACAACATTTTCTCCTATTTTCCAGCCCGTCTGGGCCCGGGGTAGAATTGGCCCGAGCATGGCTCTGCTAATCGTAAAGGCGATTCAAGAGCAAAAGTCACCTCGCAAACATCAGCTAGAAAGAGCGAGTATCTTACTCCCGAAACTAGAGGCGAGCTCTGGCAATCGTCGTCGGGGACCTTGCCCCTTCCTTGACGACCCCGCAACGATGACAATGACACACGAACGATGACACAGACGATGACGACCGCGACGTGAGAAACTCCCTTCCTCCCCTACCTGTGGCTGGTTCTGACCAGCATGGCTCTCCTCCCCACCACCCTTAAAAAATAGAGTGTGACTTATGACTAACGGTTGACGCGTCCTAATCAAATAACCAAAAATCCTATTTTCCAAATTTTCAGCTAGATCGGTCAAGACCTTAAAGACTTATTGGTAATCATAATTCGAAAAATGATGTTAAAAAATGAAGGAGGCAGTGAAGATACAAAGATACACTTTAGAAGGCATGACGTGAATTAGTACAATGCAAAGATGTTGGAATAGTGTACAATGTCAATATCCAGTTAGGCCTTCACTGTGTGGTGGGCCTTATGGGAATGTCGTACTCGGGTCATGTTGCACGTACCGGTGCTCGCTCAACAACGCGTCCAACTGAGCGTTTTCCTAGTAGTGAATATGTACGTCGATGAATTAATAAAATGTCTTGATTATTACATCACTTGTTGACTGAGCGAAACCGTGGCAAAATATCCATCAGAATTGCACTCGTCTCGAGGAAAATCCAACTTACAGCTTTCAAAATTATCTCTAATATGCATGTTTACACATTATATATTGTATACAATAATACATTTTCGTGTTTAGTAGTAAAATAATATCTTATTGTAGCGCATGGCCAAGTAATGGCAAAATATTAAAACTTAACTGTCTGCAATATAAGAAAAACATCTCATTTCAATACAATTGTGTCAACCAATGTGCATTATTGTTCAACCTGTCAGGACTAGAAAAATGTCTAGATGAAGTGCATGTTCAACATTTTATTATTGAGTTGAAACTAATGTAGAGGACACGGATTATAAAGGACTATTGAGACATTGAAGGCAAGTACCGTAAGCTTTCGAGAATGTTGCGTTGTGTGTTGCTGACACCCATTTAGTTTTTATATTACTACCTTGTAGCAGTGCTTGATGTGTCAAGTTTAAAATAATGTCTATGCTGGCTATTGTGTTTGTTAACTTTGAAACAATATTATTATTCGGAAACGGTTGCCAATTTTCGAAACGATTGTTTTTATTGTTAGTATCCACTAAACAGTGTATTAGATATTAACTATGACTGAGCTCTTCTAAATATGACACTTGAATAAATAATAATATCAGTTCAGTTGACAGAAATTACTGCTAAGTATTATTACAACACAAATTATTTACGGTTCCAAAGTGCGAGAGCTACTCACGCTCATAATATACCAGCACCTTGCCTGGCTTCGGAGTAGAGAAACACAACACTTCCCAGTATTAGCCTATTGTAGGCCTATTATTAGACAGGCATGCGTTGTTAATTTATAATTTGGTATTAGTAATAATTCCAATGAAATTGGGAAACGTGTACTGCTTAATGCTTATACAGCAAGGAAGAAAGCGAGACTGAAAAATTTAGGTTTTAATACCTAACATTAAACGAATAGAATAACAAATAAAACATAGATTTGTGTATAGTATACCCACTGTCACATACCGGTAACTGATTTTCAGCTGATTATTAATAGCGACAAATGGTTGCTGGGCACGACTCCCCCACGGGTGACGCCCAGGATCAACTCGGAACAACTTCAGATAATTATTTTATTATGTGATTCGTTACTAAAAAGACTCCATAGTCATCGTTTACACATTTAGTTTCCCCTTTTTGTCATGTAGTTTGATAAAATTAGTATGCATGAAAAAATATTTGAATATTATCATTACTATATGATTTTTAATTAAATAATAAATTATATACATAATACAAAAAATACAATAATCTTTTCTAGTACACATTATAGTAAGGGCAAAACTACATATAGGCCTAACTGATGTCAATCTCTTTTTGATATCCTGCGTTAGTATAACATTGACAATACACGCTCCGCTTGTACAGTGTTTAGCTGGATACTGAAATAAATGGGTAGACTAGAATTTTTAAAAGCTTTACTGGTCTCACTCGTTGATCAATGGCCATGCAACTAATTCCCAGACAATGAATTGTGTCATAGCACAAATAGCCAACACATAATTGAGCGAGCGTAGCGAGCGTCTCCACTTGACTCTTATAGCTCGAATGTCTGTTTTTTTTCTTTTTTTTCTGTTAATGCTTCGGTACAGGTTGCACCGTTTCTCTGATCGACCTGAAATTTTTCACACATGTACATACCACCTAGGCGGGTTGCTGTATAGTTTTTGAACAAAATCCGATCGTTGGTTATAAAAAAAAAAAAAAAAAAAAAAAAAAAAGTTCCGATCGTTATGAAATTTTGCAGGGTCAATAAGTACAACATTCTCTCCTATTTTACAAATTTTCAGCTAAATCGGTCAAGAACTTAAAGACTTATTGGTATGTAACATTATGGGAATGTCGTACTCGGGTCGTTGTTGCACGTACCGGTGCTCGCTCAACAACGCGACGGGAATTTTGCGTTTTCCTAGTAATATGTGTGTGTATCATCAAAGCGGGGCATGTTACCTATCCAGCTCTAGTATTATTTCGTAACGCCGATTGATGTCAGCGCAGGCGCTGTATACACAAAATTGGTGACATACTAGTTTAATAATTTCATTTCATTTCATTTTTCAATTATTATTCATCATATACATTCCATTATGGTTATCACAAACATAAATATATCAGTCCAGAAATCAGACACTTTATAGAATGCACTATATTCAATAGATATTCCTTAAAAACAGACTTAGAACGATGAAACGAGTCAATTTTCTTAATATCAGTCAATTTTATTGTACAATCTTTCACATGCAATCTTAGGTCTTCGTCATTTAAAAACACCTAAATTATATTTCACTGTGTTGACATCTTTCTGTCGTCTGGTATTATACGAATGATTTTCATACTTCAAAGTAAAATTACTGTGGTGTTTTCTCACCCATAAAACAGAGTTAAAATTTATAAACTGGGTACAGTTCAATCGAACACTAAAGTTGTTTCTAAAAAATAAATACATTAATTGTTGTATTAGTTATTTGAACGAGTGAGCGTAGCGAACGTAGTGATTTCCATTCGACTTAAACGGCCCTGATGGTTTTTCTGCGTGCGTGCGTGTGTGTGTGTGTGGGTACGTTGAAAATCAGCCGAATCGCTGAACAGATTGCGCTGAAATTTTAAACGGACATCCGGTACGAGTTTATTGAGAACTGCTAACAAAATCAGCAAGATTCATTGCGATTTAAACCTACAAGAAATGATAAACTGAGAAATAGACTTCCAATGTTTAGAAATTATTTTAACGACAATGTTTTAGATTTTGAAAAGATATTTTTTGTTTGTTTTTCGCCTGGCCGTGAATGCCGTGCCATGCAAGGTCAGTCGAATGTTGGACGTCAAGGTACCCCAAATTCCGCTCGTAGATTGAGTAAACCTTGCAATATTTTCACGTATCGTATGGCTAGTTTACATAGTTGGGCTATTGCCACAGATGATGGACATCCTGCGTTATATGCATTTCAAAACATGTTTAATTATTTTTGAAATACATCTAGAAATTACAAAATCTTCCCGACATTGAACCCACGTCTCCACATATGCTACAAGGGTCCTTAGCCAACTAGACTAGGGAAACGCCAAAGTAGTATTAGACGAGTGAGCGAGTCATGTTGTGAGTACCTGAGACATTGCATTTAAGTTTGATTATATTCGTATAAATAATAGTTTTTAAGTTAGTTGTATCGGGGACGGCGCGTCAACTGAAGGTCATAATGCGCCTCTCTAACCTATGATAGGCTAGGTAGGCCTAAGGTAGGGGGAAGAAAAGTTGTAATCGGGTACTCAACACATGGCTCACTCACTCGTTTAAACAACGACTTTGGCGTTTCCTATTATTTACCGATTAGATGCATTTCTCAACATAATACTTGATACTTTTAAATTGAAGTACCGTTCCCTCACTCCACAATGACGTGTACACCTTTAACCCATGTTTTTATGTATAATTTAGATCATTTTCGAGCCGTTCACGGTGGTTAATACGATTGGGACGCAGGTACGAGGCGTATGGTACTATAGGAGGACGCGGGTTCGAATCCCACATAAAGCATTGGTTTGATTTGGGTAATCTTCCTTCCTTCATATATCCCTCCAGATTCCCCCCCCCTTCATCGTCTCGAATAGAAATATTGGGATAATATAGACAAGCAACAAAATCAAATCAAATCTTTTTCGCACGAAACAAGAGAGCGAAGATAGTTTGCATGTCATGTCCAGACTCAATCCAGGAATTCACCTACTAACAGCTGATCAAGAAACTTCAGTCAGGGTTGCCGGTGGCGGGTATCGAGTTGGCGACTTCCAGCATTAGTCTCGGGCACCACGCATGAGCTATACTTCCATCGGAAGAATAAAATATATTTACGATAAACGATAATACAATGTTATCTGTAGATACGTGCATCTGTGTACTGATAGCCCCAGATATAGAACAAAAGCATTGTAGGCGTAAAAAATACGATAACGATTTAGAAAAAATTTGATAACATTAACCTGAACGATGTATGATGTAAAATAGACTGGGGTTCGTTCGTCTGGACGGTTCTACCAAATTCTTAATGAATCCTATGATGAGCTAACTTTCAGATGTATTGAAAGTGAACACTAAACCCAAAAGTTTTCCTGGGTGAACAACCTAACGGGGTGGTAGATAATAACATAATAACTGAGCTTATAATTTGGTGGAACCAGCCAAACTTGCCAAACTTGATTCCAAGTAGATGAGATAAATTTGAAGTATCTTTCAAAATCTTAAGTTGTTTGAGACTCGATTATATATTTTATGTGCATTGTGTAAGGTCACGATAAAAAAAAGACCACCGTTGCTCATCATTACGATTTGCGAATACACTTTCGTAACTAGCCTATAATTGCACTGAGACTAGTTGAGACTTAAATAGGATGTTTAATAATATCATAATGATACGAGAAGAATGATATAAATACAACTTAAAAACTTATTCATAAGTGTGTCCTTCAAAATAATAAGTACCAAAAGTAAGGGGTTTGTGTAGGCCTACTAGAATTTTTAAACATTGCAGTCGATAATTTCCACACATTTTAACAAATTAAACCATGTTTCTGAAAACTATACTTCTAGTTTTATACGTAAAAATATACTTAATACTAGATTTTATACCAAACGTTAATTAAAAATCTAAAATAAAAATGTAACCAACGTGTGCTTCGTATATAAGCAGATCCATACAAATGTTTTGTTTTAGCCAAATGTGAGTCAAATCACTGTGAATTAAAATTACAATACAATACAATCGTTTTTTCCGTAGCATAAAATATGCAGTGTACATTGCATTGACCCTTATCATGCATGGGTATGCGTAAAATTAAATTAAACATAGGTAATAACAAAAATAAAATTAGCCACTATGTGCAAGTAGAGGGCCCTGTAGCTTTTTTGTGTGAACCATGCTACACTCATTCCCCTCAATTTCTATAAAGACAGACAAAATATGAAGGAAGTTTATTAAACACTTTTAAATTAATGTACATAGAATAGCATAGAATTATCAATCAGTATTCGCTGCAATTCCTCATCTGTGTATTCTATATCAACTTAAACATTTTGCGAAAATGTGTATGACTCGAGAGGTACGCCATTCATCCACATTTATCTTGTGTTCATAATTATTTTTATTTACTAGGTAAACGCCAAAGTCGTTGATAGACGAGTGAGTGAGCCATGTGTATCCGGGAACATCCCCTTTCCTCCTCTAGTAAAAACGTAAAGTAAAAAGTAAAGTTTTATTAACCTGTTGATTGGTACATTGTACAAATATAGGCACACCTATACCTAAGGCTGGATCTAGCCCAGTATGGGGAATGATACCGGGTATTCAACACATGGCTCACTCACTCGTCTATCAACGACTTTGGCGTTTCCATAGTCTAGTTGGCTAAGGCGCCCTTATACCCGGAATGTGGGAGACCTGGGTTCAATCCCCTGGTCGGAAAAGATTTTGTAGTGTTTATTGTTTTGTATTTTGTATTTTGTATGTTTTGAAACGCATATAACGCAGTTTAGTCTACATCAACTGTGACAATACTATGGACTAGGAAGCTTCGCAAACGCTTTTTCAGGCGCGTTGTTGGATGAGCGTAATTGTTTAAAAAGAAAAAAAACGTAAAATTGCGATTTTCATAAGAAATAATTATTCGATTACGCTAAAATTTCACGCGAATATATTAATTCATAAAATTAAGGTTCTGTGAAAAAATTATTACAATCGGATAAAGCATGTACATGTCGAAGAAATTACAAAAAAAACGTAAAATTGCCATTATCATGAGAAATATTTTTTTATTGCGGTCTCATTTCACACGAATATATTAATTCATAAAATTAAGGTTGTGTAAAAAAATCATTACAATCGGAAAAAGCATGTAGGTGTTATTCGAAAAAAAAAATGTAAAATTGGAATTTTCATAAGAAATAATTTTTCGATTGCGCTCAAATTTGACACGAATATATTAATTCATAGAATTAAGGTTCTGTGAAAAAATGACTACATTCTAGTTCTAGTTCTCAGTTGAACTCAGTTGAAATGGCACACAACTGTGCCCATTTGTATATTTTACATTATTAATTGTACTGTAATTGCACTTGTGGTGCATGTGTCCTGTTGTAAGAAGCCACAAAATAATAATTAAATATAAATGGGGAAAACGATATGTTCATTTGAGTGGGTTATAATGTTATATTTGAAAATAGCAAATCATGATTAAATCTATTATGTTACTATATTGTAGTTAGTTGACCTTTGGCCTAAAGGATCTCCAAATATCGAATTGTTATTGTTACACCATTTCACTTATCCCAATTGGCTGGCCAACGGAAACAACGATGTTGGATGTGTTGGAAACATGCTTAAATAAATAAATAAATAAATAAATAAATTTTATTTAGAGTCTACCCACTCAGTTATATAACTGATTTTCAGTGGGGGACTTTAAATCAAAGCGACCAAGCCAACCCTGCATGCTTGATTAGGGTTCTGCTCAGCTCATTAGCTGCATGGACAACAACAAGGCCTGTCCGTTGTCACAGTAACGTCACAGCTTTATGATCGCTGTACACGATATTACGCAATGGCATATGAGCAAAGCAGGCCGAAATAAGAGATGGTATAACGTATAACTTAAAAATAGATTAGGCTCTACATCAAAATAAGCGCGAAACAAGTGAACATGTCATGTTTGTATCGTATTTTGTATTCTTTGCGTTTAATTTAGGGAAGAATACAGAGTACGTTGGATGTTGGATGTATGTTGGATATACGAGAACCCCCTGTGCAGTGTTTATATTATATTGAACGAAGCGAAAACTTCAATTTTGATTGCTGAGGAAAAAGTTTTTTTTTCAATATTGCCCAATATCTTTTTCTAATGAGAGACCTTCAAGGTCATGGGCATTTAACACGATGCAAAGTTATTTCTTACGGGAAATATTAGTGATGTGTATTAACATTAAAATTGCCAAGTTTGACTATTTTTTCGAGTCTTGGTGAACCCGTTTCTTTTTTTTAATCGGTCGATTCATAAATAACTATACCATATTAAATATTACTAGGAAACGCTCAGTTGGACGCGTTGATAAGCGAGCACGTGCTATAGCTAGACCCACATTGCAATTTTTTTAAAATTTTAAAATTTGCGACGTTCACTGTCAACGGGGCCATGTTTCCATGCATTATTATTTATTATTGGCAAGGTAGGCCTATTTGGGTAAACATTTACTTTGCAGATAAAATCCACCGCCATCTAGAGGACCTTGACATCATTTCTTTGGGAAAACTATTTGAACTATTTGGTAACAAATAATACACTGCTTCCTCGAAAGTATTTTGATTACTTCTAGGTGGCAGTGCATAGTGCGATTTGCGAACCTCGTGCGAATTTTCGTTGCCATGGTTACGTTACTTTTGTTATAATGTAATTTCCATCTACACTACTTATCGGATCAAAATAAAATTAACATATTCGTGACCGGACGGACATTCTAAATGATTTGGCCACCTCAGATTTTGTCGCCGTTTAGTTTGAAAAAAAACTTTCGATTAACTTTAATGTAACTTTTTAACTTTTTGAACGATTTTGCCACAAAACTAATGGCATTCAATCGGGAACGAAACTTGCGGATGGTCAAAATTTCAACTCGATCCGAGTCTCCGTTCGAACGTTATGGCGAGACCTATGGGCGAGACATACAAAAAAACAAAAACAAAACAAAACAAAACCAGTGACTATTTTTTCCGGCAGAGTCAAATGGAAACGCTCGCTTTGCTCGCTTAATAAGCCTTCATTTGAAGTTTTGAAAATTACCCTCCTACAGACAATGTTGTTCATTACAAACTCTCAAATTATGTGAAAATGTTTCCGAAGCATTGGCATAATATGATTTAATCTGAGTAAAATTTCAGCTATTGTGGCCCAATAAAAACCAACCACTAATAGGGTAACTTTCTTTCAGTCGACGACCTGATCCGGATGGAAGCTTGAATGACAAGATTGTCCGCAATGGCCACAGAAGGGCAACAAGTTTTCTCTATCGTTGTTCCATGAAACTGCAAGTGCTACGACAATCTCTCCATCATGAATAACAGACCGGGAATATTTTCACAAATTTGGGTAAGAAAACTTCGATTGTGAATTCAAATTTCCAGCTAAACAGTTTTAATATTATGTATATTTAAATCCGACATAGTTTGGTTAGGGGATGTGCTATAGCGAGTGTTTCTTGCTTCGTCCCACCAGCTCTCACCAGTTTCTTCTGTCCTCTCAAAGCAAATTAATTAATATTAATTACTACTAGGAAAACGCTTAAGTCCCGCCGCGTTGATGGATGAGCTTTTTTAAAGTTTTTAGTTTGCGTAGGATATCTTTACTTTTGCAAGTGCTTTGTTTTTGCTGCCTACGCATTGTAGGTGATTGTTGTCAAGTTTCTATTGTTTCTTGTCAATTGGTATTATTTACCATAAAAAACTTATATTAAAAGCTTTATTTCTATGGATTCCGGCTAACTTTTTCAACTTTATCTTTCACAAGGTACTACATCACCATAACCTTTATGTCCATGTATAATATGAACGTTGTAGCCCCACCCGTTTGGTCAGAGTTGGCCCAAATGGCACGAAAATATCGCACAAAAAATCGAAAAAAATCGTTAAAGTACGATATTCATGAGAAATATTTCTTCGATTGTACCCAAAAACCCAAAAACGTGGCAAGTCTAAGTTCAGAGATTTAGAAGGTCCTGTCAAATTTTCATCAAGATCGCATATGCCGTTTGCCCGGTAGAGAGCGAACAAACAAACAAAAAAAAAAAAAAAAAAAAAACGAGCTAAATTTTTTGGGGGGTCAGTGAAATTGAAGTCTTCGCTTCGCTCATCCAAAAATTTGTCATTTGCTGTAGTGTTACGAAAGAGAGTGCACCTGCCTCCAAATGTATGGGATAGGGTAGGCGAATTGCTATTTGTAATAATTTGATTATAAGTCCTTGGGGATACAATCATATACGTAGAATATCTTTCAGATTTCGAAGATTTTTTTAGTCACTTTTAATATCTTGTTGTTGGAGCAACCATGCACACTTATTTTTAAATTGTGTCATACAGGCCTATTTCCAACACCGTCATAATGATTGTTGTTACAAAATCCAAAATCATTTAGGTCCTAATATTTTTTGGCCTTCTCATAATATTAGCCTACAACGTTTGATTGTTCTGCCATAAGGATTTAGTTTTGTTTATAAGCTCTGATAACCGTATTAAAACAATTTATTACGACTTTTATGATACTTACTACACTACACAGTGTACAGAAAGTAGTAACATTTCTATACTCGACACCTTCACCTGCACTGTGAAGTCTGAACAAAATTAATTTTGGATCCCACTTTATACTAGGCACCTCCACCAATAACAAAATTTGAAAACTGCAAAACAAAATTATTTGTGTATCTTTCGGCGATCTGTTGGTTAATTAACTAGCTTCGCTCTCTCTTTTGGGAACTCCCGTACTACCCGTGTTTGTTTAATTAAATACAAGTAAGAGCGAAAATTAGTCATACGTAAATAAACCTACTTATGGAGGCTGGCAGTGTGAAACGGAGACGCCCTATATTTGAATATCTCCATTTCCACTAATTTTCTTTGAATGAAACCTGCCAAGGGAAAAGCGCGTATAGAAACTATTTTTCAATTGGGGTGGGGGTAGAGAAAGAATGAAAGATGAACTTTTTTCTTCCGCGAGCAATTGACACAACTAGTCACAAGTCAGCAGCACAACACAGTATACTGACTGCAACTAGTTTTTCAGTTGCAACAGTTGGTTGAATGGCGAACACAGGAAAAAAGTAGTTCCTACGCGCCTTCCAATGGATAACTTTTAATTTTGATGTCCATGCACAATATGCCTAGATTACCTTACCGCCGTATCCAAGGGCTAAAGCCAAGGCGTAAGGCCTAGTCGTTAGAATTGGATTTTGTACAATTCGTTATTTTTACTACTAATCTTATCAGCTATAATCTTATATATAATCTATAATCTTAACAGCTGCTTACCTCGAGTATTTTTGAAAGCCCGCTTCGAGAGAATTCCGATCACCATACAATCTTCGACTCATCCTATTGGCCAATTATTTTAACACAAAATCCACTAGCTCGTTTCCTGTTTACATTTTTTGACAGCTAGGGAACGTGATCGCAGAGGATCACTGACAAAATTAATTTGTAGTTATAAACTGTGAACTTCGGTACCGTACCTAAAATTCTAATAACGAGATGTTCTCACAATATTCTTATGTCGGTGCTGCAGCTACTACAGAGATATTATTGCGCCAATATGCTAGGCCTAGGCCTAGTATTCCTGAAGAGCACATGGAAGTGAGGATTGGTTTCGAATCAAGGCTGCCGGTAAGATTAGGCTGCCTTGGCTTGGCTATTAAAAAAACTCCTAGAGGCTAATTTAGGCCTACAGTATTTTGCTAAAAATCCTACAAAGTATCTTTCCTGTGTAGGCCCCCCCCATCCTAGCCTAGGCCTGCCTAGCCATAGGCCTGCCTACTCAGCTTCCTTTCATAGGGCTAAGTTCGATTGTCCTTGTCCATAAAATGCAAGAATGACCGTTTCGTTGACATAATGCAACTATATGGCCTCCTAGGCCTTATAGCTTGGCTACTGGCTAGCCCTTAAGGCAAGCCACAAGACAGCCAAGGCTTTTATATACACACGCACACAGGCCTACCGGTAGCTATGCCTGATCCTAACCTCCTATAGTAGCCTAGGGATAGGAGCCTAGGCCTACATGAAAGTTGGTCCCTCAACAATTGACAGAAACATTGCTAGGGTCTATAATGACATCCAGTGGGCTTATAGCCGTGATGGTAGGGCATCAATCCCACATCATTGCCTTAGAAAATCTAGTTAAGAGATAGTAGGCCTACCAGTAATCTACCGGAGTTCACTGGCTACCGGTACTAGGATAGTAGGCCAAACACACATTTTTGGGCGAGATAATGGGCAAAGGGCCTCCGCCTACAGTGACTTGGACTGATGGTATTTGACAGCAACCAGCAACTTATCAGCAGGTGGAATGTTAGGGGACCACCTGTTGTTGCCAGCAAATTTGGCTCAGGCGGCGGGCTACATAATAATATGCTAGCCTATAAGGTGAATATGTAGGCCTAGTACTAGGTCCTATGTAGGCTAGGTATCTCAAACAGTGATTCACCTGTTGCTGCTATAGCAAATTCGACTCTGGCGGCATATTCTAGTTCTAGTTCAACTTATTAGGCAATTAACTGTTTAAACTCCAAAAGTTGATTTTTAGTTGGACAAATACTGGTAGGCCTACACTTTTTGTAAATATTTTTTCTGCAGAAAACATATAGGCCTATGTTTTATTAAAATAAAATAAAATAAAATAGGCTACAGAACAACGACAAAAACAAAATTGCTACTATAGGCCTAAGTGATTGTTGAGGTTCTGGGTTCAAATCCCAGTCGGGGTAAACTTTTACGATAATGGGGCAATGGTCAAACTAATCTCCCACCAGACCTCAGAACGATCGGGGAGTGACCACAGTTGTCTTTACGTTGATAAAATAGGAATTGAAGAACATCTTGGCGGCAGTGCATGCATGAAACCAAAATGTAAAGAGTCCTGTGGTCACTCCCCGATCATGCCATCCTGGCGGAGAATCGAGGCAAACTTGGTCACCGCCATGTGTAAGTTCTACAGGAACCAAAATGTAAAGAGTCCTGTGGTCACTCCCCGATCATGCAATCCTGGCGGAGAATCGAGGCGAACCAGCTTGGCATTACCCTATCCCTATTGCTATCAATCTCAATTGGGCCTAGGGTAGGCCTATGTGAGAAACATTTAGGCCTAATGCTTTCACAGCCCAAAATATTAGAGGTCATATATTTTACGAGTCGTTTTGCTGTGAAAGCATGAAAGCATGATGAAACGCAGTTGTATTAAAATGTCAAGAGTTTAAAAAAAGGTCTTGCAGCGAAATGACTTGTAAAATATATGATTTCTCTAATAATAAACATGATAATAAGCGGCGGCATTCAAACCACATCTGTTGACTAGTAGGCCTACTATGTATCCTAAGGAAAAAGTTGTCAACAGACTGTCAACATACACGCTGTAAAATGTTACCGGTAGGCCTAACTGCAAATAAAATAGTACCGTACGGTAAATAAATGACAAAAACACACTTGATGTTTGCGTTTCATGGATTTAGCCTATGTTTTTTTTTAAATTGCAGAGTAAAAGATGTGTAACCTTTGTCCCACAGGAGAGGAGCACCCTATTGACTCTGATTGGCACGGTGATGATCCTCCTTCTTGTGGCACTCGTTATAGTCGGCTCGGGCTTGCACTCCAGCCTAGTGTGGCTCATCTTGGCGGTAATCTGCATCGTTTGGGTCTTTGTCTGCAGTTGCACAATTTGTAGAAAATGGCTTTACTGCTTGGGGAAACACGCGAACGTTCGATACCGTTAAATTTTTTTTTTAAGAATTTTTTTTTTTTTTTTTTTCACTTTTGGGTTTAGGGTTTGATTTTTTTTTTTTTTATTTTTTTTTGTTTTTGGGTTTTAAAAAATTGGGGGAAATTTTAAAATCTTTTTTTATTGGTAATTTTTTTAATGGAATGAAAAACAAAACCCCCTTCAAACCCAAAAAATTTCTATTTCAATTTTGTATTAAAATTGGGTAAAAAAAAAACCCAAAAATACAAAAATTTAAAAAAAGGCCCAATTTTAAAAGTTTGGGGGAAGGTTAGAAAAAGTTAAACCCTTTTTTTTTAATTTTTTAAGGATTGAAAAAAAAATTTTAAATTTTTGTTCAAAAAAACCCATTTAAAAACCCCCGGGAAAAAAAAAAAAAAAATTTTAAAATAAAACTAAAATATTCCGGAAAAAATTTCAAGAAACCAAAAAAAGGGGGGCCCAATGGTTTGATTTTAAAATTGGGCCATTGGTTTAAAAGTGGCCCCACCTTCCCCCAATTTGGACAGGGGGAAACTTTAATTATTTTAAACAAATTTTTGTTTAGTAGTTTTTTTTATGAGCGTAAAAAAATTTTTCACACACCCGGGAAAAATAAGTTTTTTTTTCTTTTTTTTTTTAAAACAGGCTAAACCGTACTCCAATTGTGATGAAATTTTATGGGGCCCTTCGAATCTCTGAACTTACGTTTTGAGCGCAACGAAAAAAAATTCTTAATCGCAATTTTACGTTTTTTTCGATTTAAAAAAAAAATCGACTAAACACCTACTGTTAATCCTTTTAATATTTTTCACAGAACCTTTGAAATTTGAGGAATCGAAAATTATTTCTCATGAAATCGAAATTTAGTTTTTTTTCTTTTTTAAAAAATTCTTTTGATTTATAACACCTACATGCTTTATCCTATTGTAAAGATTTTTTCACAGAACCTTAATTATGAATTAATATATTCGTGTAAAATTTGAGCTCAATTGAATAATTATTTCTTATGAAAATCGCAATTTTACGATTTTTTTCTTTTTTAAAAATTACGATTAATAAAAAAATAAAGTAAATTTTTAATTTAATTTAATTTAATTTTAAAAAAATCTTCGACTTAGTAATAATTTTTCACAGAACAACAGAAAATCCGCATAACACATGGCAGCTCAATGCACCAATTACGCTCATCCAACAACGCGGCGGGACTTAAGCGTTTTCCTAGTAAGGCTATTGGCTATTTTTATTTAGTTGTAATGAAGGGAATCAGGTATAACTTGCTATGGGGCTATGCCCTCTCTAATTAGGGCTATCTTCAATATTTTGAGTTTACTAGGCCTATATCTTTATAAATAAATAATAATAATGTTATTATTCTTATAACTTTGCAGTTCATGTTGTCCAATTTTACTAGTCACAATTTTTACTTTTTAGCTGTTAAGTAGTTTCCATGGCTACATTTTAATTTCATAAATTAGAATTTGCAGTGTTTTATTTAGCATGTTGACGTCCAACAGTATAATCTTTGGCTTTGTCTGTTTGTCCTTCAGTGCAATCAATTTGCTTTGTTGTTGTTGTGTGTTGCCACTTGCCATTGATCTAAACAACATTATGTCATTTAAATTTTGGCTGATTCGGGTCCCCAATTTGAGTAGGCCTACCTGTAGCATTGAGACCGGTAGGGTTGGAACTAAATCCATAGGGCCTATTTTACTACCTGATGTCGCTGGTAATAGATATGGCCTAATCGGCTTAAATGTAAATGCACAGGTGAGAGGTTTAGGTTGGAGACGGGTTGACAGGTTGGGAAAGAATAGATACCATAATGAGCAGCCTGATGGGTTGGGGTCCACAAAACATTTCACCTGCTGATGATCTTCATCCATGACACATTTTGTCCTTCTGGGACTCATCAAGCAGATAGATCTCGTGCATAATCAATTTGTATAAAACAAATAGGCCTTTAAGTTACTTCTTCCATTCAAAAGATATAAAAAATAAAATTCATGCTGTACAATTCATGTTCGTATCGTACGTTTCATAGTAGATAGGTTAGGTACCGGTAGCGAATGCTTCGTTGCGTTATATTAGACTACGTATATTGTAATAGAGCTAGGAATTAGACGTTAGCGATTTCAATTTCATGTATTTTTTTAGTTTGACTAGGCTCCTAATCTTTTATAATCGATCCTCCAAACATTGATTATCAACCTTTGAACAGCAGCCCTCAAAATTAATTAATACACAGAGGCCTACTATGATACGATATTGATTAATAGGTACTTCTTTTGTTTTAGATTGGTTATTCAGACCCAATGCAAATAGAAGAAGCTCGGATCTGGGCGACATTGGATTTACCACCGAGCTATGACGTGGTTAGCGATACTCTAGAACAACAACCTCCTTCATACGCATCTGCGGTAACATTACTGAATCCTATGAACAACAGCCGCAGATACAATATTCCTGGATCACCAACATTGCCACCACCTTACGATACACTACATATCAATAATGCTGACATTGGTGCTTGTACTAATAATGATAGTAATAGTGAAATCACCAGAATAATTGTGAATAGTAGTGACGAAGTGATTCGGCAAAATATTTTATCGTCAAGTGAGGACATACCTATAAGCATAATTTCAGGCTGTAATGTAAATGAGAGTGCACTGAAAATAACAAACATTGATATCATTTCATCACAGGGGTTGCCAACTCTTGTTAATGAGCAGCGCATATTGCCATATCACAGTGGCACACACATACCGGTACATAACGCAAACTGTGAGGAAGAAGATGAAGAAAGCAGTAGTTGCTAAAGAAATTATGCGATCAACGCCTTGCAAACTACTATGTATGCAATGAAGTGTTTAAGTGTAACATCAGTGCATTTGCCTAATCACAATATGACCTAACTACACAAAAAGTAGATTATGAACCAACCATATTTTAACAATTGACTTGACAACCATCTCTAATGATAGGCAAATAATTATTATGAACCATAAATTGAAAGGCCATCGTAAGCAGTAAGCACAGATTGGAGGTGTAATATATTAGCATTATTATTCTCTGTGTCATACTATGTCACAAGAAATGTTTGGGACTGATGGTGGCCTAACTACCAAGGGTTGCACAGGTACCAAATGAAATAAGATTAAGCCAAAGTGAAAATGACTGACTACGTAGGGACCAGAGTTTAAACTAAAAATAAAACAATGATGGCTGTGTTAGATTCAGTGTAAGGCTACATAATATGATACCGGAGAACTTTTTGTTGCGGAATGGTTGACTGTTGTGCACGTAAAGCTATGAAACTTGTTATAAACATTGCACCGTGTCCGAATGTATAGTTTTTGGCGGCATGCTCAAGTAACGACTAATCAGGCAAGATTTATAGGTGTACCTAGGCCTACTAGAGTGAGCCTACCGGTACAGAACTACAAATACGCTACAGTGTAGTGGCCATTAGACAATAGAAAATAAAATACCATATTGCATAGTAGTAGCCATAGCTTCTAATAAAAGTGTGTATGGCTTAGCCTTTAGCCAGAACTCCAAAGATGAATGCAGCAAGATAATCCTATCCACAACCACAAGAAGTGAATCTATGCAGTCAATAGGCACAATAGAGAATTATTGGCCGTCATCATCATTCATTATAATTATTCATGCTCAAGACTCTGCCTACTATAGTATTAATTTATGACAATAATTTGACAAGGCTTACAATTGTTAGACATGTGGCCAAGTACTTATTCAATGAATTTATGTGAAATGTTTGTACAAAATAAATATAAATGATAAATCCAAACTGTATAGTGTATAGTACTAGGAAAATGAGGTCTTAGGTACGGTCAATGACATAATATAAGCTAAGCGCTAGACACTCAGTATGGCCGTGGGGAGCGTGGAAGTTTGAAGCCATCATGATTAGGGAAAAACCAACCGCCGTCTAAATGTATTGTACACTTTAAATTCAACAACCTTTGTGTTAACAAGCGGTGTAAAATCAAAACCGCAAGATGGCAATTTGTCGATATTATTGAAGAAAAACAGTCTTCCTTCTGCAAATCTCTCAGTTACTCCGATTTCCGAATAAACCAATTCAAGTTGGTGGAATGGAATAAGCTATACAGGTAGGTAATAGAGCTCTACCTTTGTTATATAATATAATAAATAATGTTATTTTCCACTGCCTTCCACAGCCATGTAAATGTAAATCAGCATATTAGCAAAAGAACACTGAAAATTTGCACCGTCTTTTGTTTTACATCAGGAGATTGCGAGTGATCATTAAAAGAAAAAGAAAAGGCGTATTAGTGTCGCACATTATTGTACAGCCTAGGAGGACTATCATACTATTGTTTATCTGCATTAGTAAGTAATCAAAACTAGTTATTTGTGCGGGATGTGTGTCTGAACAAGGTCGTGCAGGCCTTGGGTTGCCTAGGAGAGGCCTAGGGCTTGTCAAACGTGTAATGTTCGTGTTAATTAATCTAGTCCTATAGCCTAATGGAACTTTAGGCCTACACTGTTGTATTATAAATAATTTTCTACATCTGGGCCTAGGCCCGGGACGGTTTCTGATTTGTTTTATGAGAGTAATGCCAACTTTTCTCGTTCTACACATAGACGCAAAATTTAAAATGTCCACCATCTGTTTACGTATTTTCTTCTCCCCGCGACGTTCAAATAATCCACTGCATCTTAGTTCATTCAACTAGATGAAGTATCTATGTTGCAGTGAAGTGATTTTTCCCTATTCATGATGGGTTCTAATGTCCATGCTAGCGCTCGGTTGGAAGGATAGGAGACTGGGCGTCTCTGCGCTTTGCTACGCAAAGCTTATGTACGTCATTGGTAGGGCACTGATTAATGGTGAATAAAGTCTGAATTTCGGTGTTTAAAAACTTAAATATCGGTGTATAAAGCGGTGTAATTTTTTCAAAAGCGGTGCAATTTCGGTGTTTAAAAACTTAAATATCGGTGTATAAAGCGGTGTAATTTTTTCAAAAGCGGTGCAATTAGCGGTGCAAAAACGCAATTTTAAATTTTATTTATTCACCTGTAAAAACTGATTTTGGAGGAAAATTGGAGTGGGACTAGGGTTAGGCTTCAATGATATATACCCAAGTACGTTTTTTAGTAGAATGCCCAGAGTGGCATAGCCGGAAGGGCTTTTATTTATCTTATTTTTTTGTGATTCTTGTCACAAGTTACATGTGCAGGCTAGGTATCTAAATATGTAGCCTACATTTTGATTCAAGCCCATATAACAAAATATTAAATTCAATACAAAGGCGTCCGGGGATAAACCCCGTGACGCCCAGGGGAAACCATTCCAAGCAAGGTAAGTTTGTGTTGCTGAAGGCCAAATTGTTGGGATAAGCCCTTTGTTTGTTAAACTGAGTGGTCCCCGAAGGTTAGGGCAACCATTAACTCCACATTCTCAGGTTTAAGAGTTGTCCTCTTATCTGTTAAAATGTTACCGTAGGCTGAAAAACCTCTTTCACTGTCAACATTGGATACGGGTACCCAGATCGCTTTAACCGCACTTTCAACAAACTGCATGTGGTCAGCCTTGAGACTCAACAACAGCTCAACAGCTCAAGACACATAAAACCCTTCCTTCCCAAATTCTCTCTCTCTGTCAAAGACAGATATCGGAATTTTACCCATTTTACTTATATTTACGAGTTCGACGTGAAAAACATCAAACCATATCAAACACAAGAAGCAGAAACAGCAGGCAGGAAAAAGTAGTCCACAGCAACAACGCCCAAACCTCGCGAATTCTTGTCTAATATCAATGCGCGAATCGCGATCTCGATAGGTCGAGCGGTGGTCGAGTCGAGCGTCGAAGTTTGCCGAAGTACCAACCAGAGCAGCACTATACGCTACGAGTCGATAAAGAAGTACAACTGCACGAACTCACAGCAGCTGTTCACAAATTAAAATGTCGGCTCCCGAAATGTAATTTTCGTCTTTGATGTGATTTTTATTTGGAAACTTGATTTTTGAACTTGGAAAAACAGATTTATACTCGTATTTCGCCCTAATTTCGCGTTTTAGACAAATTGCAACGGGGATTTCGTGGATTGATAACTATTTCGCGTTATTTCGTGGTTCAAAAACACCATTAAGTGGTTCAGAGTTGCATAAAACATTGACATTTTGCTAAAAAACGTGTTTTTAATTTTTTTCGTGCTATCGCGAATACGAAAATCAAGGGCCTCTAGTCATTGGGTACGGTACACTAAATATAGGATTGATTTGATTGTAGGAATGGGCAAAAATAAGTATACTATAGGGCTTACAGTATCAAACAATCAACAATAACAATCAATATTGCCAAATTAATGTTGATATTAAGGATAACTTCGGTGAACTGGTAACCGGTTTGAAACGCAACCGGTTTCAAATTTTAAATTCGGTTTCATTTTTTTTTTTTTTAATTTAAAAAAAGTTATTTATGAGCAATTTTTTCAAAATCGAGATCACTCACTCAAACACGAGAAAAGCTCTCCTAATGGTTAGGCACAGCACAACCATAAACAGTTCCAAGGTAAGAGCTTCAAGTGATATAGATGGGATGGGACTAGGGATGCACATCGATACTTTTTTCATTATCGATTTTTAAAATGGTAATGTCATTATCGATAATATCGATATTACCAATAAAGCCTGTTCCGATCTATAAGTGGAACCTCAAGTATGGCAAGTGTAAGTCAAAACAAAACTATCATGCTCTGTTTACTGCCTGGCTGTCTTCGATGTCATGTGTTTGGCTTCCGTTTACGACTGATAGAGGTCAATTCCAAACATAAATCTCGAGTGTCATGGCACAACGTGAGATAATCTCCCGTCTTTAGAGTTTAGTTTGTGCCACTATTGACGAATTATTTGATATTTCGATAATCGATAATGAATTTTGGTTATCGATTATCGAAATAATATCCATTATTGATTATTGATCGATAATATTGATTATCGTGTGCATCCTAGATGAGACTACTGTGAAATTGAAACAAAAAACAAAACTGAAACAAAATTGAAACAAGAAACAAAACAAAACAGCAATCAAATCTCACACCCAATTTGTTTCTTTCAACCAAGGTCACCCGCTTTTCCGATCGTAAATCTAAATATGCACGTAAAGTAGAGGCAACAAACATCCTTGCCACTTCTAACCCTGTAACCCACAATTTTTTTTTTTTTTTTTTTGAAAACCGGTTTTGGTTTTTGGAAATTGGTTAGCAAAATTGTTAAGTCATCCCTAGTTGATATTGATATTTGGTTTAAATAGGCCTAGTGATAGAAATAAGAAAAAAGTAAAAACAATGCCTATATTTCCCACAGCAATTAGGTAGCCTAGGGATGTGCGGTTCCAGGTTTCGGTTTTGGTTCCAGTTCCTGATAGTAAAGTAATTGATTTTTCGGTTCCGGTTCAGGATAGCGTAGTTTGCTTTAAAAAAAACAGCAACCTACCCAATATCATCTTGATTACATTGATAATGTGTTTGTCAGCTAGTAAGAGTAGCCTAGCCTATTCTTTGTATGCACGTGACATCATAAACATTGTTGGCTGACATATTGCCGTACATCAGGGATTGCCTTCTCAATATATAGCAGCTATATTACCGTACATGAAAGCATTGTTGAAGACGAACAAATGACTAATGAATATAAAGACTAGACTAGGAAAACGCTCAAGTCCCGTCGCGTTGATGGATGAGCTTTTTAAAGTTTTTAGTTTGCGTGGGATATCTTTACTTTTGCAAGTGCTTTGTTTTGCTGCCTACGCATTGTAGGTGATTGTTGTCAAGTTTCTATTGTTACTTGTCAATTGGTATTATTTACCGTAAAAAACTTATATTAAAAGCTTTATTTCTATAGATTCTGGCTAACTTTTTCAACTTTTTCTTTCAAAAGGTACTACATCACCATAACCTTAATGTCCATGTATAATATGAACGTTGTAGCCCCACCCGTTTGGTCAGAATTGGCCCAAATGGCACGAAAATATCGAAAAAAATCGTAAAAGTACAATATTCATGAGAAATATTTCTTCGATTGTACCCAAAAACAATACAGCTCCAAGTTCAGAGATTTCGAACGTCCCGTCAAATTTTCATCAAGATCGGATAGGCCTATGCCGTTTGCCCGGTAGAGAGCGAACAAACAGACAAAAAAACAAACAAAAACGAAAAACAAAAACACCCGAGCTAAATTTTTTGGGGGTCAGTGAAATTGAAGTCTTCGCTTCGCTCATCCAATAATGCGCAAGCACTATGTATCCTAGTGGTAAGCCGATGTCATCACCTCAAGAGCCTATCCATATCATTGGTTACTTACTTTGAATAACCAGGGAACCAATCACAAGTTCGGAACCCATATCCTCGCCCCCAACGAGCTCTTATACACTAGTTTCTTGGATAACCATTTAGAGCTCAGGGTGGTTTATTTCAAAATGCTTCTAAAAGATATTTCCATGTCCCACAATAGTTTAAATGTCGATAATTAAACAATGTTTGAAAGTAAATCGATGTTGAATTGAAAGACAATTTTTGTTTTGACGTTTAAGTCAAATCAAGATCAAATTAATCCCAATGCTACTAGACAGTAGACACATTCAACTTATTAGGGGAATGTGGGATGGGGGATAGTTCAACTTAACAGCTGGTGATGAATTGCAAAAGTGAACTTTCTTTCAGACTTGTCTGTATTGATGAGTTTGCATTATATTCAGACACAAGTTGATTTAAATTTAAATTATAAAGAATTTTGAATACTTATACGAATCATTCAATAGTGAACAACTTAATGGCATTGAACTGACCAATAATTTATGTTCTTCACCTAATGATGTGGATGAAAAAATTATTGTTAGAGATTTCACTTTTTGGTTATGTCTTCATCCTTCTTCTTATCTTTGGAAAGGCTGCCGACTGCTCGGCGCACCGCTTCACTCTGTGGGTCAACTCCAGGAAGGTTTTCAAGGACACTTTGAAGAAATTCCGGATCATTCATAACCTCAGAGTAATCTTCCTCTCCCTCCACTTCCATAGGTTCTTCCTTCTTCACATCTTTGTCTTTTCCACTCTCTGCAAAAATACAATTAACTGAATTTCTCAACGTTAAGTGTGCATTTGTCTTCTGTGACCTTTCTACTTTGATTTACAACTTTGGCTGATTGTTCAATAAAATTGTTTTGTAAAAACAAGTAGAATTGTGATAATCATGCTAATAGGGATGAAATTATCAAAGGTGTACTGCAATTCAATTTATCATTAAATCAACTTTGGCAACTTTCAGTAACAAAATTAACATTGTTCCTAGATTCTAAACTGCATATAATGCACACTCAAGATTCCAGAATCCAAATTAAAGGCTCACTAATTTAAACCCATAGGCCTAGGTAGTTGATCTCATTAGTAGTAATTTAGCACTGCTGCGACCTCGAAAAAACATTGCAGTCTTGTCCCCTCTCCCTGCCACTAAGTAGTGAGGTCCCCATAAGTCTCCACCAACCTTCCTAAATGTCAAAGCATTTAAATAAGGACTCACTGGCTTCCTGCATGGACATCTGCATTGCAAAGGCAATCTGCTCTTCTTCAGTCATGTTGCCAAAGTCTGGCATTGGAGGCAGGGTACTTTCTTCCTCCTCTCCCCCTTCCATTGACATCGCGAGAGCTCTTTCCAGCATGGACTCCTCGTTCACTTCTGTCAAAAGAAGAAAGTTTCAACTGTTGACTAATGCTATCATTCTAAAAATAATAATAAAAATACCATGCGCGAGATGCCCGGGACATTTGAAACAAGTGGTCGGGCAAGTAAATTAAATTTCTTACTATCGCCCGCGCTTAGCTCTCGTCGTAAGATACGCCTGGGAAAAAAGATAAGTCCACTTGTCCAGTAATAAGTCCCATGCGTCGAGAACGTGACTACAGATTTCGTAATCTGTTGAAAGTTGAAACATAGTACGGTATGTATAGAGGACTCAAATCACCTAGAGAATGCGCTAGTGTCGCGGGGGCGTAGCACCGTCATGGCCGCCGAGTGAGGATACCTTTGTAAACACCCATATGATCCTACACAAGCACAGTGTAAATATATAAGGATTTGGGGGAATAGAATAGGTATCATGTGGCTCATTATGAATTCAAAATCTAGTATTTATTTATTTATAAGTATTTCTAGTAGGTATTTATATAGATTTATATCAGCATTTATAATTAAAATACTTACGGATATAGTCTGTCGGGCGCCTGTGAACGTATATATTGATATAAACCGCTTATTTTTGGGGCCGTAGTATTATTCCAGAGTACAACGTTACAGAATCCAACATACTTTGAAATAATATCAATATAATGACTAAATTTATTAATATCAAAGCAAAATATTTACTATTTAGTTATGTTCTATAATCTATTATAGGCTTAATATGGAATGTAATGCAATACTAGAGTAGCACACAGCGTTTCAATTCAAGCAACAACAATAAAGCCACTCAAGCTTTGTGAAGAGTGAAGACAATAAAGCAGTAAACAATAAACATTATGCGTTCCTAAAGTATTAGAAATTAGAATGCAAAATAAAAAATTACTGGACAAAACACCAATATAAAAGAACATTGGGAATATAGTGCTCCTCACCATTTTGAGTGCAGTGCCTATTTTGCCGCTCTTCATTCGAGCGGAATAAGTGGTCTTGTCAACCTGTCATCCCCTAATTTCGCTAGGCGTGCGCCTCAGACTTCGGACAGCGATGCCGATACAGAGGCTCCACTCCATTCAATATAATAGAAAAGTAATTTATATGTGTCGCGGGACCACATTGTTAGTTTTGATTTCTATTTGGCAACGTCGAGATACATGTACCTTGGTGGTGGGTCCAAAGTTGTGACGAAGGTATAATTGGTACATGAGTCGGCCTGTTTGTAAATTTAGTTTCTTTGAGGGATTAGCACTGCACTCAAAATGGTGAGGAGCACTGTAACAAGTCAACATGGTCTTGTGCTTAATTTTCTCGGAATCATGGTTTTTATTAAAATGCAATACTTAAATTTTTTAAACCTTATTCACCCACTCTTGAGGGGATTTGATTGTTTTATTGTGATTTCGAAAATCCCAACATAAATACTATAAACAAAAACCGGAATTGAACCCATGGTCTCCCTCTGGCCGGGCGCGGACTATATAACTGGGAGTGGTGATTTAATAACTTAAGATTTTGATATTCATTATATTATAATATCAAAATGCACCAATAATTCAGCAACAAATACACTACCGCGGTCTCGGTGGTCTTTTGGCAGGCATGGGTTCGATCCCCGGCCAAGGTTGGGTTTTGTAAATCTGGACTTAGCCCATTTATTGTGATATAATCTAGGGCTACTGATTGTTTTAAGCCAAAAATGAATTAGTCTTATCAACTGAATTTAATATATTAATATGAAGACCACTCTTTATTAAGATCTCACTGAATTACCTTAGTGAGAGGGAATGTGTTTTGTTTCCGTAATTTCTTGTAGATTCCTTACATGAAATAACGAATCAGTGCATGTGTTGAGTCACTTATCTTCCAATAAGTGGCTTCAGCAAATATACACTCTAAATGGCAAGTGGGTAGGTGGATTGTGCACAGATAATATTCAACGTACGAAATGTGTAACTAACAAAATAACAGTAGGTGTAGTTGGTTAACCAGTCGGCGTTTGATTACGTTTTCATTGTCTCCAATGCATTTTTTCACGGAATGAATTATATTTCTGTTAAAATATTATGTTGAAGACTAGATTCCATGTAGGTGCTGTTTCTTGTGTGCGCGATAGAACATCACAATACTTATCTCAATTAGTTAATTTCTTACGCACGAGGATAGCATGTGTAGATTCTATCCTCACTAGCGCGTTTCCAGCGTTCGCCGCCAGAGTGGACATGAGAAGATGGAGCGCTCTATACATCTCAAATTCTTATTCCACAATCATGTTCACAATCATCAGCTGAGTTGGATCACCTTGGAGCACCTTGTTTACGCATTATATTGCCCTCTTTCTCGCAATCGTAGGCGGACAGGCGGACGATACAAACGTGGCTGGTAAAAATGTATCCACAGCAAGAGCGCAGATGGAAGAAAATGTATCTCAAGCAAGGGTAGGAAGTACACTTAAATCTATTTTGTACGTAATTACTAATTGGCGGGGAAAACATAGGGCTATTACGTAGATAGGATCATTTTAGAGAGGAAGTTTTATAGGTCCTACTGGTTATCATATACAGCAGGGCTGCCGTTTTAACGGATTTTATCCGTTTTTACGGATATTAAGGGTGCAAAACGGATAAACGGATTTTTAGTCTTATTTACGGATATTTTGTTAATTACGTTTTCTATGCTTATTTTCGTATATTTGAATCTGCGCGGGCTAATTTCGATTGTAAACATTGAAGGCGGGGCGATAATCGATTCGACTTTCGATAGGGGGCGGAGCATGGGCGCGTGTCCCAGATGTAGTAGGAACTGTTTCCATTGAGAAACAGCCAATCAGACTGCACAGTTGCTTTTGGATGGCTTTTGGGGAGGATGAAAGTTAAATTGAACAGCCAAGAGCCTACAAAATTGTTTTCTTTCGTTTTTGTTTATAAAGTTTGGATTATGTGATATTAAAAGTGAAAAATAGAATTAGTATATGATTAAAATGTTATCAAGTTCTGCAACGTTATTATAGAACACAACACATGGGCCTAGGCTAGGCCTAGGTCAAAATTGTGATGCAACATTGCCTAGGCCCTAGGCCTAGAATTTTTTAACCAGGTCAGAAAATATTATTTTAATGTTTAAAATGGATTTTCTGTAAATAAATAACATTTTAAATTTTTATGCAATCTTAATTAAAGCAACCACGGGCGTTTCTGGCTCCTTTCTTCTCGTCTGTGCATGGGCCTAGGCCCTTGGCAACTTTAAGGTTAAGATGGTAACAAAATATAAACATCACATTTATCCATTTTCATAGTTTGATCAATGAAATCAACGTTTTTAGACTTTTCACGGATATTTGCGGATATTTAACGTCCTCATACAGGATTTGAAAAAAATATCAGTGGCAGCCCTGATATACAGTAAGACCTCGTTCATTCGAGCTCCGATTAACCGAGACTCCGTGTTATTCGAGCTGGTTTCAGGAGCGCTTTTCTTTTTTTAATTAGGCCAAAATGTTATGTTCTTTACATCTGAATGTCATGCAGTATGCTCAGTTTACTACAATGACGTAAGAATTGCACAGCGCGTGAGTTGTAAGGGGGGTTGGGGGCGGGGGTCGAGGATAGGGTGCCAGAGAAAGTTGAGCCAGTGCTCATATTGGTCTTTGTCAGTGCTTGCCGCCGCGATCTTGCTTTAAGACGGCAGACAAAAGAGAGAAGAGAGGGAGGGAGGGAGAGAAAGAGACAAAATATGGCCTTGAAGACGGCATGATAGAGGCTGGCTATGAATGGAACTTGCAATGCGACACCAGTCAAGAGATGACAGATGCGGAGATAACAGTCACCCCCCCTCCTCCCATGCCACGAACTACATATCACTAGCTCACTAATCACTATAAGTCAATTGGCTTTGGGCCAAGACACTTTGCTGGGTTGTTTTGTTTATGTTATGAGATAACATAAAGAGACCACTTAAGTGCAATCTCTTTCATTCTATCAGCAAAGCTGTTGGCGGCTGATGTCATCACTAAGATGCCGTTTGTTTATGTTTTTTTTTAATGGTAGTATTTCACGAGTTTTACATTTAAAATATTACTTTTCATATACTAGGGCCCTGTGAGGAGGAATTAAACAAGAAAGTCTGGATTATCCGAGTTTTTCGCTAATCGAGCATAGCTCGGTCCCATCCACCTTGGATAATCGAGGTCTCACTGTGCAAATAAAAAACGGTCTAACATTCAGACGTGTTTGGCAGGAAAACGCCTATGAAGGAAACGTTTTAGCAAGATTTTACTTATACTGTCCTGATAACCTATTTTACAACATACTAATTGTTGTCGTCATGTAGGCTTAAGTTTTCTGTCTGGGCACGTAAAATTATCTCCAACATACCCAGCCAGGAATGTGCCATTTAATATTTTTTTTGAGCCCTGGGTACATGTATATAGTTATAGGCATTAGATACCTACCGTAAGTAGAAAGCGGAAGAAACTGCAGGAACATACAATAAACTCTATCCGTCTTCCGTATTAATTACTAATTAGCCTTTTCCAAAATATTGTATTTCACTAAGACAAAGTATTTTTCAATATTTGTTGATAATTATAGTATTTAGGCCTACCTGAATCTAAGACTAGGTAGGTTATGTAGAAAGAATGCCAATCGGCTGGAAATTGGTGTTAGATAGGATCCAACAGCTTCCCTTCGAAAAGTGATGGTGGCTGTTGAGTTTATTGAAGAATAGTAACATAAATATATACAAAACACAAAAACACTAAGACTAGGTAGGTATTTTATTTTTCAATATTTTTTCAGTTTACACTTCCTGAAAATAGGGGGCATCAAATTAAAAATTAGTAATTTTGCACTAATAAAACAAGAAAGTAGGCCTACCTAGTCGTAGATTTGGCTAAATACAGTGAGTGCCCAAAAAATGTATTTCTTATTTTTTGGCCACCTGGTTTCTGGGTGCCAATTATCTTCAGCCAATAACACTTATGTTGTTATCAGCAATTTTGTAATTTTGTATACCCTAGGGGTCTAGAGGCATATTTGTTGGACTTTTGGGTTACCCAATCTGAACAAAGACACTTCAATAACTCGATTTCTTGAGATATCTTTATTTCTCGATCACTGGCAGAGGCGGAGCCCACATCTAGAGTTAGGTGTCCTGTTCCGTGTCATTGCTGTGATCAGTTTGACTTACAACTTTAAATAATTAGTAGGCATATATGTCTCACTGATATAATTATAACAACTATAAGTCAAGATCTTTTGTACTAAATTTACTATTGAATAGTTATCAAGATTTGAACAGAATGAAGATTCGCGTTTGGTGGTACACGACCCCCACCAAATGCCGACGAGTTGTGCATGTACTTTGGTTTTCCAAGTGGGGTTATTTGCTACAAACATGGTAACTGAAGACAAACACTGCTAAAGATTTTACTGGGTAAAAGAGGGACTTGTATACATTACGGTAAAATATTGTTTACAATTTTTTGACAGGACATAATAACCTCACTTCATCAGCTATTACATGAAAGTCGCCCCACTCACCCTCCTTGATGGTTGGTGGCACCGTTGCCGCCCCATCCGCCCCCGCGGCCCGCCTCGTCTCGTCCTCCTGCCTCTGCCTCTGCTCCTCCATCGAGACGCGCAGAGCCAGCGCCAACTCTGGGTCCTCGTTGGGGTCCACCCCGAACTCAAACCCTGCTCCGCCGAGTCCCGCCCCGCCCATCCCGTCCTCACCCTGGATCACCGGGGAAGAGATGAGGGCGTCCGAGAGGTGGGGGCCTGGGGGCACGGTCACCAGGTGGCTACCGATCCCGTCTTTGCCATTCAGAGTGTTGATAAACGCAGTCAGGAGGTCGTTGTTGGGGATCTGTGTAACAGACGACACGTCCATTAGTACGTACTTATTAATTTATTATATGTGATGTGTTGCAGGAAAAGGTAGCAAAAGTTGCACTGGTAACTTAAGCATTAGAGACAAAATAAGTTAAAGAACATTGAAATGCGTGAAAATTATTATGTTACCAATAGAGGCAATTTATTTATTTATTTATTTTTATTAGCGTCACATGATACATTCAGTATTGGTGCACAGAGTGGCACCTGAAAATTGAGACTTGTCAATAAAAGATTAAATAGAAATAACATAACATACCTAGACCATTGATTACATAGGCACACACAAATAATGGTGAAAAAACACATTAAACAGAAACACCATGTCAAAACAAAATGTTAAAATGGAAAAAGTGCTACACCACAGGTTATATAAGATCACAGAAACAGTTCATCAGGAGAATAAAATGTGCTACACCACAGGTTAAATGAGATCACAGAAAAGTTCATCAGGAGAATAATATAATAGGGAAATAATAGGGCACTCTCCAAACTTTTTGCCGCTGGGAGCGCACCATCGTCGAGGTATGGCATAGAGCTTTGAATTTGTCATGGCCGCCTAGTGTATACTTTGGTAAAGCGTGCGCGCAATGAGTTGCTTACAGTTGACAAAATAAATATTGAATCATAGAGAAGTAAAACTAAACGATCAAACTTCTAGTGTTGGTACTCTCAGGGTGGGTGGGTAGGGCCTACCCATACAATTACAGTAAATGTGTAACAATAATGTATCAAAGTGCCATCCAAATCGACGTCAAGCTTTTAATTTTTTGTTTTTTTGTTTGTTTATTTGGATTAAGAAGGCGTCAACCGTTAGGTCATAATGCACCACTCTAACCTAGGAGGGAGGGGGGGGGGGGGGGGGAGAGGGAGGGGCCCATGCTGGTCAGAACCAGCCATGGGTAAGGGGAGGAAGAGGGGTTTCTCACGTTGCGGTCGTCATCGTCTTTGTCATAGTTCGTTGTGTCATTGTCATCGTCAAGGGGAGGTCGTCAAGGGAAGGGGGAAAGGTTCACGACGACGATTGCCAGAGCTCGCCTCTATTTTCGGGTAGTAAAATACTACCCTTCATACTAGTTGATGTTTGCGAGGTGGACTTTTCTCTTGAATCGCCTTTTACGACTAGCAGAGCCATGCTCTGGGCCAATTCTACCCCGGGCCCAGACGGAGTAACCAGCTTTTTTAAAGGTGTAGAATGTTTTACAAATGGGACAATGTGTTCACTGTCGGAACCTAGGCCTACGCTGATTCTCCTCCCTCTTCCCCCACCCCTCTCCCTGTCACCCAATCCACACTCATTCACTCACCCCTCACCCCTAGCCAACAGCTAGCCTAGTTTTAGTTTTCAAATCAGTCTCTATCTCTACACTCACTGAGGAAGGTCACGTGGACCGAAAAAGTTTTGATTATGTAGTTTATTTGTTAATTTGTGTATTTGTGTTTATGTTATCTTTCGCGGCGCGCCTTCTCCATTTAAAGTAAGCTATTGGCATCCTATCTCTTCATGTCATTCACACCTTAGGCCTATAGTTGATGGCATGCTTTCTTAATGTATGGAGTAAATCTAGTTTTATCTCACCACAGGACGAACCTCCTCGCCAAAGCTGACAATGTCCACATTTACTTTCTCCTTTTTCAGTCGTTTAGCTAGTTTCACCAGCTCCTTTTCTTCAGTGTCTACTGGTGACCCAACAAATGCCACTATACGCATCTTGTGATTCTTCCCTTGTCGATGTTTTAATGCTAGCTGCAACACAAATATGATATTTATTATTAATTTAACTTAGGCCTAAATGAGAATACTGAATACACTTAAAACACTGAAAGTAAGTAAGCTTAACATTTTTGGTGGGCTTAGGCTTTCATGTAGGCTAGGCTCATGAAATCAGGGTTGGGTCAGTAGAATATTACGCGTAGAAAATGCGTAATCTACGCGTATATTCTACTGTAGAGTATGTAATGTAGAATATTCAATATTGTAGATTTTTTAAAATTTTTTTATTAGGCCTAACATAGTAGGTAACTTGTTTTCTTTGACTAATTTGAAGCCTCATCACTCGGTCACTCCACGTTCAATGCTGTGGCCTCAGGCCTACCTGCCATTTTAAAAACTGAGGAGGAAATAAGTCAAGCAAACTTCCTGATTGGTCATGGGATTTATGGCTTAATAACCACTGATTGGCTATTGTCTTTAGGCCTATAAGTTAATGGTGGAAAATTTGAATTATTTGTAGGCCTACTCATTGCTCATATGCAACTCAAAATTATTTTATTAATTAGTATTAGAGTAGGCCCTAGGCCTTTTATTTTTTATTATTAGGGCCTCATACAAATTAAATGATTTCTTTAGAAGAAATCACCCAATTTAAGTATTAAAATACGTAATAGGTAGGACTAAGCCTAGCAAAGGTGTGAAGGATGTCTGCTCCAAACTTAATTTTTGTTTTAAACTTTTTTCTTGCATAGGCCTAGATAAACAACAGTTAACAAATAAATTAATATTCTACATTCTACACTATTTTCTAGGCCTTTTATTTTTTATTATTAGGGCCTCATACAAATTAAATGATTTCTTTAGAAGAAATCACCTAATTTAAGTATTAAAATACTTAATAGGTAGGACTAAGCCTAGCAAAGGTGTGAAGGATGTCTGCTCCAAACTTAATTTTTGTTTTAAACTTTTTTCTTGCATAGGCCTAGATAAACAACAGTTAACAAATAAATTAATATTCTACATTCTACACTATTTTCTAGGCCTTTTATTTTTATTATTAGGGCTTCATACAAATTAAATGATTTCTTTAGAAGAAATCACCTAATTTAAGTATTAAAATACTTAATAGGTAGGACTAAGCCTAGCAAAGGTGTGAAGGATGTCTGCTCCAAACTTAATTTTTGTTTTAAACTTTTTTCTTGCATAGGCCTAGATAAACAACAGTTAACAAATAAATTAATATTCTACATTCTACACTATTTTCTACACTTAAGTAGAACCAGGAAAACGCGTAAGTCCCGTCGCGTTGTTGAGCGAGCACCGGTAGGCCTACGTGCAACACAACCTGAATACGACATTCCCATAATGTTACATACCAATAAGTCTCTAAGGTCTTGACCGATTTAGCTGAAAATTTGTAAAATAGGAGAGAATGTTGTACTTATTAACCCTGCAAAATTTCATAACGATCGGAACATTTTTAGGACTATTTTTTATTTATTTTTTATAGCCTAACCAACGATCGGATTTTGTTCAAAAACTCTTCAGCAACCCGCATAGGTGGTATGTACATGTGTGCAAAATTTAAGGTCGATCAGAGAAACAGTGCGACCTGTACCGAAGCAGTAACAGAAAAGAAAAAAAAGAAAAAAAAAAACAGACATTCGAGCCATAAGAGTCAAGTGGAGATGCTTGCTCAATAATAATATTCTATATGTAATGAATGACCCAACCCTGCCCGTGATACAGCGATATTCTTTATTTCCCAGGTCTGGCAGCATCTGCGTCCAGTTTGCGCATGGTGTAACCTAATTCAAACTCCGCTTGCTGGCTGCCACACCGCTTGTGAAAAAACCCTTCCTTCCATTGTAAATTAAATACTAAATGACTAGGGTACTATTCAATGTCCAAACTTAAATCTATTATGTAGGCCTATTTTGTTTTGTTGCTATGTAGTAGGTCTATGTATGTAGGCCTACACAGTATGCCTATTCAGGAATTATTTGGGTATGTAGATGGATAGTTTTATGAGCTTAGTAGACCTAACAGTAAATAGCTGTATTAATTAGCGTAGCCATTATTTGGTGGATGCACACAAGTTGTGCCAACAGAACACCCTCACCAGGGTAGAAAATTACATCACACTATAGTCCATTTTATGATCAACTGAGAGTAGCTGTTTTGGTGTTGCTTCCAAATGCAGAACAGTTTGGCTAGCCCCAACTTTCTTTGTGTCGTCTTAATAGGGGTTCCAGCTAGTTCCAGTCCTTGTGTTATTGTTGTCTGTTCGCCAATCCCTTCCTTCCTTCAATGGTCATGTTGTAAACTACCTTTTCGATCATAAAGTTTATTGAGGTCTGACAACGATTTTACCCTTCCCAACTCAGAGCCACATCCACAACTAATAAAATATTTAAATTAAAATTAAAAAGAATTAAATTCATATTCATATTATCATACCATATTCTACAACAAGTGGAACACATTTACGTATAAAAAAAAGATATCACTACCGCCGCTACGAAACAACCCGATAAACAAAAAAATAAAAAAATGACATTTACGTATATTTGACACCAACGCACGTGCGTTCGAATCCCGCGTAAAATACCTTTTTATTTCGTCATTGACTCAATAATGACATTTTATTATTCATAACTGATGTTTAACAGTAAAAGACGGAATTCACAAACAGATACCAACAATAAAAAACAAAAACTTTTGCCACGGTAACATTGGTTTTAATTTGCATTGAATGTGTGAGTGTGTGTGGGGAGGGGGGGGGGGGAGGTATCTTGGGAGAAACGTGGTCAAAACATGATAGATTGCGAACAAATGTTTTGTCACCATCTAATCATAATTTGGACGGTCCCTTTTCTATTGTGGAAAAGTGTAACCAGCAACATATTATTGTTTTTATACGAAATTGAAAGAAGTAAAAAGAAAACACAGCCTGTACCGGGATTTAAACCCGGAACCATCGGCATAGAAAACATGAATAAACCAACTTAACAAACCCGTCAAAATACTGAGATTGACCCGTATTCATGACCGCCTTTTATCCGTCGATGCGCCTATATTTGCTTCGTTATTGTCTTCCTCTTGTGCTTGTTATATTTCCATTATCAAGCAAGTTACTATAAACTGGAAGCATAGACGATAAAAGTTCTTTATTTAATTCACGGAGCTAAAAAGCCTATTATACAACCGAAAGTTGTGAACATCATGACCACCCTGACAGTGGCTTGCTTTCATATGAATTTATGTTTAATTTATCTGCTTCCGATGCAAAATATCGTGGGTTGATGTCGGTGGTGCCGACAGGGCTTAACATTAAAAACGCTTTGACATGTATTTCCAGGATCGGTATATCTGTAGCTGTGTTTTTTATGTACATGTTGTGTTGTTACTGTATACTGTTATCTTTATTTTTATATTATTGTTAGACGACACAATCTACAATGATTTGTATTTTGTATTACTTATGTATTAACAATGGTGACTGTCCAGAAACAAATTAAAATTCATTCGTTCCTCTTTAAATTAAAAGACCTGACCCCACTGAAAATCAGTTGCGAGAATAGCACCGAGAAATACTCATAGAGCAGACTCTAAATTCGAATTTATTTATTTAAGTTAATTTAATATTCGATATCGATAGGTCATTTGCCACTACTCCGCGAGCCATTATGCAGACTTGCGCTAAAGCGTACATGCCACTATAAAAAACAAAAAAAGTTATACACGGACTGCTACAAAACATGCATTTTCAGAAATATATTATTAAACAATAGTTTTACGAAATGATATGGTAATTTAGGAATACCATTAATGCACGTCAAGAACGCACCACATTTTAAATTATATATTTTATTGCCTTCCCCCTTCCACTGAACACCACATCTCAGAACCTTACCACCCCCCATTCAACATTTACGAGCTACTCTAGGGGATGTCCAACATCGGCTGGGGAAAGGAACCGGCTTTCGTAGCCTGAGGCACTCTCAGTTCGCTGTGGAATGCACTATAAGCATGAATTACTAAATTAATATTTAAATTTAATTAATAATATATATATAATAATTAATTAATATTTAATTAAAGCCTAGTCATTTCAGTTTACTATAGGCCACCCCAATAGAATGCGATCTTACTAGGCCGCTTCGCGAACGCTTTTTCCAATCGCGTTGATGGATGAGCTTTTTTTGGAATATTTCTGTCCAATGATTACGTTTTTATATGGAATCTCCTTCCTACTTGATATTACTTGTTCATTATACACTTGTAAAAGGCTTATATTAAAACCTTTATTTCTATGAATTTTGACCAACTCTTTCAACTTTTTCTTTCGAGAGGCACTACATCACCATAATCTTTATGTCAATGTAAAATATGAACGTTGCAGCCCCACCCGTTTGGTCAAAATCGGCCCAAATATCACGAAAATATTGTATTAAAAACTGGAGAAAAAATCTTAAAAGTATGATTTCTATAAGAAATATTTTTTCAAATGTCTCTAAAATCATAACTATGCTTTCAGTGATTTTAAACGTTCCTATAAAGTTTCATCAATATCAGAGTAGCCGTTTGCCAAATATCATGAAGATATCGCACTAAAAATCGAAAAAAAAAAGAAAAAAAACGTAAAAGTACGATATTTATGAGAAATATTTCTTTTGATTGTAGGTACCCAAAAACAATACAGCTCTAAGTTCAGAGATTAAGAAGGTCTCCTCCAATTTTCATCAAGATCGCATATGCCGTTTGCCCGGTAGAGAGCGAACAAACAGACAAAAATACTAACAAAAACAAAACACCCGAGCTATTTTTCTTGGGGTAACATAAGTAAAAAACAAACAAAAAACACAAAGTCAAATTGAAGTCTTCGCTTTGCTCATCCAATTATAAATGCAAATCAAATACATTATAATACGAGATAGCAACTACAAAGACAATAGGGTACAAATACAGTAGGTCTAGCCTACAGTCTACATGAGGCCTAAAATGTTTTGAAAATTAATGATGATTGATGATAGTAGGCCTACCTGCATTCAGAAGGTGGCTGTTAATTTAGTGGAAAATAAAAAAAGACTAGCAGGTCCTCAAAATCTAAATGTGATCCTTGTCCTAATAGAGATGGACAAATGCATGTAGGCCTATTTTGCTGAATGTGTACTCTTGGCTATCATCACGTGCACACACTAGTCACTACACTTTTAGGCCTAGGTATGTTTTTGGTTAACTTAGAAAATATTTGTATATTAGACCTGATTATTAGTGTCCAACATAGAAATATTGCATAGTGTGCAATAGCAATCACAGTAAAAACAAGGGGTAGATGGACCTCGGCAGCAAATTGTGGAGCAGTCAGGTCGGGTGGGCAATTTACGGTACCGGTAGTACTACCATAGTACAACTAATGGCGTATTCCATTGGCCGCACTAGTGCGCACTGAGTGCGATTGTCATGTCCATTGGGAATTTGAGTTCGCATTCGTGAACTTTCGCGTGATTCCATTGGACGCACTGCACTCGGCGATGTGCGTAAAAACCCGCACTGAGCGCACTGGCATCAAGGGTCAGTTTCGACAAATCGAGTGCAATATTTGACGCGGGACATTTGTTTTTGTTGTTGGAGATTTGGAAACGTCAGACAACAGCAATGAATAAGGTTTGTTATTATCATATGCTAAACTCAAACGAAGTGAACAATACAAATATAGAGTTCAAATTTACGATGTCGTTTAATTAGCAGCTATTCTGACGAGTATGTATGTATGTTATGATAGGACTAGGCCTAGAGCTAGGGCTTTTGGGTTTATAACGCACCATTATAAGCCCAAAGGCTAGGCTCTAGATCTAGGGCCTAGGCTAGGCCTAGAGCTAGAACCTTGGCTTTGGCTAGGGCCTAGAGCTAGGGCCTAGGCTTATAGCTACTCCGTGTAGCCAAGAATCATGATTATGCCGAAGTAAGGCGTCTAATAATTTGTTTAAAAATCGTTTTCGTTTTGAATAAAGTTCTTGTTGTCGGGCCCTTTGATTCAGTTACTATTCTAAGTCCATGCTTTGATAAGGTATTTTATTGTCACTTTTATTTACTTCCTTCAGCTGATCAGCGTCTGAAAAGGACGCCATGTTTGCACTATTTTTGATAATTCTGTATTCCATTGGGGACTGCACTAGTGCAGCACTCGGCGAGTGCAATGACGTCACCGTGACTTTTCAGTGCGAACTGCATGCGCACTCAGTGCGGCCAATGGAATACGCCAATAGGTAGCCCTACTAATTTACTACATGCTGCATGCACATTGCATTTATTGACTTTTATTCAAAATAATAATTAATTGATTAAAGTGACTAAACAAACAAAAATATTAAATTAATAGCCAAAAATAAACAGTAAATGTGTAGGACCTACACACATAAAAAAACTAACTTGTAACCTAGACTAGAGAGGTGATCTAAATTTGAATTTTGAAACTCACATGAGCAATACGGATGCCAGTCAGAATATTGATGTTGCCATTTGGTTGGACTTGATGAAGCTTTGACAGGATTCGACCTACATCCGAAGTCAGAGTAGCCAACACTTCAACACTGAAATCAAAATTCAAATGTTACCATAAACAACAGTTCCTAAACAAAACAATAACACAATAAGTTAAAACCATAGGTAAGCCCCACCTACCTAATAGGGGCTTACAATTCAGAAATTACAAAGTCCATCTCGACCGGGGTTCGAACCCGGGTCTCACACATTCCACGTATGCGCCTTAGCCAACTTGACTGTAGGCCTAACCTTTTAACTTGTAGCAGCATTTCATCAAGCATCTAGGCCTAAGGTAGGTCTATACTTTTGCTAGGGTTACCCAATAGCCTGACACCATCAGAAAATCAAGCCTGCCGTGTCTAAAATCACTTCTATTTACATTTAATTATGACGTCCGATGACTGAGTTTTGTTTTTCTTTTTAGGCATCCTTATACCTTTAGGCCTATTATTACTATTAGTTGATTTTAAAACATCTCTGCCAATCATTGATGCCCTGTGTAATTGATAATCAAACTCGAAAGACGAAGTGCGTTCACAAAAACTATGTATCGCCAATACCAGACACTAGGATATATAATAGGTGGTTTGCCACCCCCACCCCACCCCACCGCCCCTGGAAACTTACGTTTGCCTACCGGGCCCCGGGATAAAAAAATAACTAAGCACCATTAGTACTAGTTTTTAAACGAGGGAGCGGAGCAACTGAGTGTCTCCATTCAACTCAAACGGCCCTCATTCTGTGATTCTGTCTGTCTGTACGTCGAAAATAAGCCGAACCGCTGAACGGATTGCGCTGAAATTTTAAACAGACATCCGGTACGAGTTTATTGAGAACTGTTAACAAAATCAGCTATAGATCCATTGCGATTTAAGCCTGCAATAAATAAAAATGTGATTTTTAAAAATATCGATAGCATTTGTTTAAGTAGCAGCTAGCGGGACGAAATTTGCGTGGCATGGCATGGCCTACTGGTAAGCATTTAGACTACCGCACGGAAGGTTGGGGTTCGATACCCGTTAGGATGAACTTTTTTATATTTTACGCCCACATATTATTTTTGAGGGGTGTTAAATGGGAAATAAAACTTAGGTGATTTTGTTTTATCTTGGAAATTTGTTAATGTTTCACGCTAGTACGTTTCGAACACGATTCGCATTTTGAATGTTCAATTTAAATTACTAGGAAAACGCCAAAGTCGTTGTTAAATGAGTGAGTGAGCCAAGTGTTGAGTACCCGGGAACATCCCATTTCCTCCCATATACCCAAGGCTGGATCTAGCCCAGTATGGGGAATGATACCGGGTACTATACACATGGTGCTCACTCACTCGTTTAACAACGACTTTGGCGTTTCCCTAGTAGTTTTTAAACGAGGGAGCGGAGCAACTGAGTGTCTCCATTCAACTCAAACGGCCCTCATTCTGTGATTCTGTGTGTCCGTCTGTCTGTACGTCGAAAATCAGCCGAACCGCTGAACAGATTGCGCTGAAATTTTAAACAGATATCCGGTACGAGTTTACTGAGAACTGTTAACAAAATCAGCTAGATCCATTGCGATTTAAGCCTACAATAAATAAAAATGTGATTTTTTAAAAATATTTGTTTAGTAGCAGCTAACGTGACGAAATCTACCTGGCTGGCATGGCCAAGTGGTAAGCATTTAGCCTCCCGCACGGAGGGTTGGGGTTCGATGCCCGTAAGTTAGAACTTCTTTATTTTTTTACACCCACACATTGTTTTTGAAAGGTGTTAAATGAGAAATAAAAATTAAGTGATTATGTTTTATCTTGGAAATTTGTTAATGTTTCACGCTAATACGTTTCGAACACGATTCGCATTTTGAATGTTCAATTTAAATAACTAGGGAAACGCCAAAGTCGTTATTAAACGAGTGAGTGAGCCAAGTGTTGAGTACCCGGGAACATCCCATTTCCTCCCATATACCCAAGGCTGGATCTAGCCCAGTATGGGGAATGATACCGGGTGCTATAAACATGGCTCACTCACTCGTTTAACAACGACTTTGGCGTTTCCCTAGTTTACTACAATAGGTTTACAGTGTTTTCAATTTATGCCTATATTCAGGAAATGAATTATGAATTCAATGTAGCCTAGGCCTACACACATTGATAATCATAATAGTATAATCAAGTATCGACATAAAAGTTGACACACAATGTTTGTTGTTTCTAGTATCGACTGCACAAAAACATTATTTTGGTATTGCATTCAGCCCACTATTTTTTCCTAAATCTTACAATAAGACCTAGGGACCTACACTCTTTTTTTATTATTATTATTTATTATAAATACACAACAGAATACAAATTATTCCACAAGTGTGATTTGATAAAACAACAAATAGTCAGGGATTGGATACATACATTTTACAAAACACAGAACATAATACAAAAACAAGACATTCCATTTACAGAAAAAAGAAATAAAAAACAACACAGTAGATACAATTATTATAATAAAAGTGAAATGGACTGACCACAGAAGGTTGAAGAGACATGACTACAATATGCTTCCACATTAAAACACCCTTTTAAGCTTTTGTATTGAATCGTTAAAAATGTCGAAGGCATATTGAGACCTCTCTAAAAAATCATTATATATGTGGTCATGATTCTGTTTATACAAGAGTGTTTAAAAACATTAATACGGCTTTTATGAGGTTTGAGGTTCTTCTTTTGCTAAGTAGGGACTTAGGCCCTAGGCCTTAAATATTTGGCCTACCTACTATGACAACTACCATAAATTGCGTCCATTAATTTGTAATCTGGCGCTGACCTAACATTAGAAATTCGTATCTAGTAGTCAAGGACTATCCTACCTTACTAAGGCCTATGTAATCCTATGTTTTGTTATTAATAGAGATAGGCTACGTTTTTAGCATTTATATTTATAATATTTAGCATTAATTTTGACAAATTTAGCATTTTTTAGCATCAATCGTTTTCCTTTCCACCAAACCCCTAAATGTAGGGTGTTTCTTGCACTTTTGTATGTGCTCATATGCAGCGATGTCGCCATCTTAAGCTGTCCGGAACGTAGTGTCCGGGTATTGGTGCCGTAGCTTTTGTGAACGCACTTCGTCTTTCGAGTTCCATATCGATTAGGGCCTACACAGGCCATCTATGATTGGCCAAGATGTTTTAAAATTGACCAATAAGGTAGACTATAAGGATGACTGAAAACCTGATGTCATAGCCTAATTATTAATTACCTAATAATGTAAATTTTTTTAACAACTTAGGTTTTTAGGTAACAACTTTAAATTAGCTGCAGTTGTCATCAGCACAGTCTTGGGGTCACTACTTTTTAAAAGTAGCATGCTATCGCTAACGCTACATGCCCCGAAAAAGTAGCTTCGCTACTTTTTCGCTACTTTTTTTCAGATGTAGCGACGCTACATTCGCGCTACTCAAGAAATATAGCGCGCTACTTTTCCGCTACATGTTCCCGTTTAATCGGGGGTCGTCGAGATCCCAAATTATCCCGTTTTTAAAGCCTTTTGACGTCGTGCCGCAATGATTTTTAACTCCATTTACATCAACTCGATCTTGATCTATCATCAAAAGCACATAGTTTCGGTTTCCATTGTGATAGAAGGCGTTCTTTCAACGTTTAGGCTAGCTGGGCCCTAGTCTAGGCCTAATGATCAACATTCATATTGCATTTCTTATTTTCAACAACGTGTTTTTCGCGGAATCACTGCAGAAGAATGCAACAAACAAGGTTCGGAATAGGCCTACTGGTGCCGTACAATAGCGATATAGCCTGGAATGTCCCAAGGGAGGAGGGATAGGCTATATGACACTAATCACTTCATTTTAATCAGTCTTGGGGAGTAGCGCGCTACATGTAGCATGCTACTTTTACGTGTAGCGGAGCCAGTAGCGCGCTACTTTATTAAGGGGGCATATTGTAGCGGTAGCATGCTACAATTTTTGTAGCGTTAGCGTGATATTTGCGCTACTTTCTAAGTTTCGGCGCCAGCAGTTCCAGTACCACGTAAAGTCAAAAGTCGGCAATGCAAACTAACTTGTAACGCCCGCCGCGCCACGTCATGTGCTCGCCATGTAGACCGGCCCGTAATATCGTCTCACTTGCACACCATCTCCCTCGCTCTCTCCCAGCGAGCCTCTCCCTCTCTCTCTCTCTCTGCGTCGTCCGAAGGATGCGAGTGATTGCCGATCTGTCACATCGTGCGAGCTGACTTTACCAAAATATTGCAGGGATTATCAATTGCGTGGAGCATCTTGAGTGCTATTTCAGGGTCGTAAACAAAGATGTATCCACGATAATTAGAAGTCGGATTATTGATTTAGAGCATAAGCCGCTCAATAATTACGCCAATCGTCTGAATTGAATATTAAAATGAAGTGATTAGTGTCATATATCTCCCCTCCCTTGGGACATTCCGGGCTTTATCGCTATTGTACGGCACCAGTAGGCCTATTCGAACTTTGTTTGTCGCATTCTTCTGCAGTGATTCCGCGAAAAACACGTTGTGAAAATAAGAAATGCAATATGAATGTTGATCATTAGGCCTAGAATAGGGAATATTCCACTTCCGCCAAATACTGTACGAATAGATTTTTAGAAGAAGTATTCGTCCCGATTACAAATATGTACTTTGTTTTTCCGTGAAATAATAATCCAGTGATTTATAGCCGTTTTAAAAGCAGCACTTTTTTAAAGCGGCAAAAACGACTGTGACGTCAGAACTGTGTTGATCCAACGCCGTCTGGATAAACATACATCCAGACCAAAGATGTTGGAATAGTATTATAGTAGGATCGAGATATACATCAAGACAGCGGTGTTTTAAACAAAGCAGCGCCTAGCGTAGCCTACAGTAATGTAAACAGATGGCGGACATTTTACATTTAACGCCTAGCCAGAAAACGAGAAAAGTTGACATTGCAATCAAAAAACAAAACTGAAACAGTCCTAGGTCTAGGCCTAGACGTAGAAAATTATTTATAATACAACAGTCTAGGCCAATCGTTCCTGTAGGATATAGGCATTGGTATGTGAATACTAAAATTACTCACTTGACAAGCCCTAGGCTTAACTTGCCAACCCTAGGCCTGCACGTTCATGTTTTGACACACATCCCGCACAAAAACCTTACTTTGATGACTAATTAAAGCCTATTGTAGATAAAGAATACCATGATAGTCCAAGGCTATACAAAAACTCAAGACAAAATGCTCGTTATTCTTTATCACAATGATCTCGCGAAATCTCCTGTCACATACGAAAAAGAAAAAACAAAAGACGGTGAAAATGTACATCCCTGTGGAGTTGTTTGTGTTGAGCGGATGGGCGAGCACCGCCGTCTGTATGTAAATATGTACAAATATACGTACATTTAGTTTCTAATTGGCCTTGACTCAACACAGTTATGACGTAGTAGGCCTACCGTCCAAAGATGGCGCACGCTCGTTTTTGGCGCGCAAACTGGGGGACCCATTTAATTCTTGTTTAAATTACACAAAAAACATTTTTTTAAATAAAAAAAAGTGCAGGGACTATTAAGACATGAACAAGAATTAAAATAAAATATAAAATATTAAGTGGAATATTCCCTATTCTTAAAAGACTAGGGCCTAGCCTAGCCTAAACGTTAAAAGAACGCCTTCTATCACAATGGAAACCGAAAACTATGTGTGTTTGATAATAGATCACGATCGAGTTGACATAAATGTAGTTAAAAATCATCGCGGCACGACGTCAAAAGGCTTTAAAAACGGGATAATGTGAGATCTCAACACCCCCGATTAAACGTGAACATGTAGCGGAAAAAGTAGCGCGCTATATTTCTTGTGTAGCGCGAATGTAGCGTCGCTACATCTCAAAGAAAGTAGCGAAAAAGTAGCGAAGCTACTTTTTCGGGGCATGTAGCGTTAGCGATAGCATACTACTTTTTAAAAGTAGCGACCCCAACACTGATTTTAATATGCAATTCAGACGATTGGCGTAATTATTGAGCGGCTTATGCTCTAGTCTAAATAAATAATACGACTTCTAATTATCGTGGATAGTGGATACATCTTATCTTTGTTTACGACCCTGAAATAGCACTCAAGATGCACCACGCAATCTAATCACTGCAATATTTTGGTCAAGTCAGCTCACACGATGTGACAGATCGGCGATCGCTCGCATCCTTCGGACGACGCCGAGAGAGAGAGAGAGAGCGAGACAGAGACTAACTGGGAGAGAGCGAGGGAGACCGGAGATGGTGTGGAAGTGAGACGAGATTACGGGCCGGTCAACACAGCGGGCAAATGACGTGGCGCGGCGGGCGTTACAACTTACAAGTTAGTTTGCAGTGCCGACTTTTGACTTTACGTGGTACCTGGGACTGCTGGCCCCGGAACTTAAAAAGTAGCGCAAATATCACGCTAACGCTACAAAAATTGTAGCATGCTACCGCTACAATATGCCCCCTTAATAAAGTAGCGCGCTACTGGCTCCGCTACACGTAAAAGTAGCATGCTACATGTAGCGCGCTTCTCCCCAAGACTGCATCAGCAGGTGAAGTTTTTTTGCTCCCAGCCCTTCAGGCTGGGATTTATGTTCTCTTTGCTTTCCCAACCTGTCAACCCTTCTCCAATCTAATAATGTAAATAAATAGACGTGTTAATATTTAATACAATTCAGAAGTTAAAAAAATCCAACGCGATCGGGGTTCGAACCCAAGTCTCCCATCCACATTGCAGGAATTAAATATTAACAATTCCACCTACGGGAGTGTTTCCCGACTAACCAAATCAAGAAATAGAAGTGGTTTTAGACACGGCAGGCTCGATTTTCTGCTAAAGGTGTCCGGCAATTGGGTACGTAGGCCTACTTGACCCTACCCAACTAGGCCTATAATATTGTCACATGTTACATAACTAAAACTAAAAGTTAACATTGAAAAATAGGTACTCTATTGTAGTCTTAGGTACTGGTACCTAGAAGTAGGCTTAGGACTTACTTTGCAAGTGTCAAAAGGCCCACATTGTTTTCTGGGTTGGCTCTTGTTTTGGAATGGCAAACAAGATTCACAGCATCTTGCTGAGCCTGCAATCTCGTTGGCAGGAAATCACCATTCCTCATGTAATCGCTGTTGTCCACACTGCAATAGAAAAATTACAAATTGCATTACTAGGCCCTAGTCTTATGGCATTTATCATTGTCCGCACTAGTGTGCACTGAATGCGAACTAACATCAGAATCATCATCCATTGGGAATTTGAGTGCAAACTCAATGCCAGTACACGGACCACGGACACCGTTGGCGGCAGGGTTGGGTAGGTATAATACTCGGCGTCGAAAACAGGTAGGGCTAGCCTATTATAGCTACGCGTCGAAAACACGTAAATTATTTCACTTTACTGCATTAATAGTAGTGATGTGAGTCGGTAAATTTTACCGGTCAGAGAACTTACCGTAAATTTACCTAGCATCTCGGTAAAATGGTAAAATTTTAAAATTTTCCATCATTATATTCTGAACACTAATAAGAACCTACACAACAAGAATGCAATGGAAAATAAGTCAATTAACACTTTAAAATTCAATCAATAATCTGAAAAGAGCTTTTCTGAACCTAGACATACTCCAGTCTATTTCATTAGCTGACTAGGCTAAATCATTCATTCGAATCTAATTAATATTTTTATTTTATTTATTTAACCATACAAAGATAATTAAATAAATACATTATTGTTTCGTTTGTACTTTGTATGGAACAGTAAATAAATATAAGGGTGAATTTATGCTCCTTTAATTGATATACATTGTCCTCATCACAAAACCTATTTATGTCAATGCCAATATGCTTAATATGGCAAAAATCAAAATTTTACCGGTTTTACAGTTTTTCGGAAAATTTACCGGTAATTTTACCGGTAAATTACCCGAGTTTTAAATTTACGGTAAATCCACATCACTAATTAATAGCCTAATAGCCTACATAAAAAATTACTGGGAGGTAGAGCTTTGGAAGGTCTATGGTGTAGGCCTACCGGTAGGGGTCCAGGAAAGATATTTTTTGGATTGACAAATTATGCTCTTGAAATTCAAATTATGTTTTATTTTGCATTTTCATTTTTTGCTATTTTTCACCAAAATACGCATTTTTGATAGCCTACATTTTGATTAGCAATGTAAAATGTTTTTTAAAAATAAAATAAAAAAATAGATCGAGGGCCGGTGTTAAGCAACACCGAAAAAACTGTCAAAATGTCCGTATTTTGGGAAAATCGTAGGTCCATGAATTTTTGGCGTGTTTTGATCGGAAATAATACCGATGAAATGGTAAATTTCACTGATTGGCCAGTAAAAACAGTAAAAAGCATTTTAATTTGCGTTTTCATTAATAAATGGAATATTACGTGTTTTGGTGCGGTTTCAAATTGCATTTTTTTTGGTATCATAGGCCATGGGATCTTATGAAAAACAGTACACGTTTCAGGTATTTTTAAGCTTTTTCATTTCTTCGCCGATTGCAAAATCCCTGGATCCCTACCTACCGGTATTGTTACCTAGAGCAAAATCAGTATAATTTTTTCTTTTTCATTGAGCTTAGTAGGTCTAGTTATCTTATCCTACCGTGTACATACATTGGCAATATGTAAATTATAACTAGAAATTTTACTATTAAGGCTATTCCACCGCGTTTTTCTATTTTCCAAAATATGCTACTAAGTCAAAATATAGTGAATGGCTTTAAAACATGGCTATTTTAGAAAATCAAAAATATTTTTTCCAAATTTTTCTGATCCGGTACACGGCCAATATAGCCACCTCAAAATAATTTCAAACTTCAATTCGCCAGGGCACACCATTCAACGTAGGGTGTTGTGCTTTTGTGACATTAATTTTCAACTGTTTTTCTTTGGACTGACTGAGAGAAAACAGATTTATTTTAACAATTGTCTTTCCTGCGAATTTTTTCGTTTGGCGGTACAAATCGGTAAAAAATACCGCCAAACGAAAAAATTCGCTGGAAAGACAATTGTTAAAATAAATCTGTTTTCTCTCAGTCAGTCCATAGAAAAACAGTTAAAAATTAATGTCACAAAAGCACAACACCGTACGTTGAATGGTGTGCCCTGGCGAATTGAAGTTTGAAATTATTTTGAGGTGGCTATATTGGCCGTGTACCGGATCAGAAAAATTTGGAAAAAATATTTTTGATTTTCTAAAATAGCCATGTTTCAAAGCCATTCACTATATTTTAACTTAGTAGCATATTTTTGAAAATAGAAAAACGCGGTGGAATAGCCTTAAATAAATTTACAATTAGGGATGACTTTGGTTAATGAAACGCATGGAAGAAAATCTGGGGAGACTTTTGGCTTTGTCCATAGTAGGGCCTATTTATAATTGGGAAAGCAGGTGACCTTGGTATCTTGTGAAGATGCCGGTTTTCTTTGCTTCAAGTGCTTCATTGCTATGAATTATTGATTCATTGAATGAGCGTAGCAAGCGAAGCGAAAACTTCAATTTCACTGACCCCTCAAAAAATTTAGCTCCAATGTTTGTTTGCACGATTCTGGGCAAACGGCATAAGCAATCTTGATGACAATGGGGTATATGCAAGAAGTTCAAAAATGTTAATAATGGGTGTTTCCTGATGCATTTTAAATTCTAAAGACAAAAAACTTGGTTTGAACGTTTTAAAAAAATGTATTCTATAAGAAAACTGTGTTTGAAAATGCGTAATTTTCAAATGCCGCCGTGGCAACCGATAACGCGCTCTGATTGGTCGTGACGTCACCCGCCATGTAAGAGGCTCGTAGAGGTAGTGGACTTGCTTGGTTGACGTGCAAATCCAATACGCAGGCCTCCGCCTACCATGGCAGAATATTATGGATTCAAGGAAGGCAGAGGCTAATAATATTAATTAACCAGAAGTCTCTGATTCTAATAGGTAAATGAGTAGTTAACCATACTTCACTGCCATTCGATGATAACGTACAAACCTACCCAAATTAACTTTCCCGCAAAACCTCTGTGCGCGAAACCACCCAAGGATTTTCAAGTATAGGTTTGGCTATTCGGCGCCTAGAAGGGCAATGTATACAAGAAAATATATTCATGTAATTTATACAGTAAGACACATGAGTAATTTATCATAAAACAATGCCACCACTAATTAATTACGAATATAACGTACCAAACAAATACGATTTCCCGTGCATAACCCCCGAGATTGTAGGCCTATAGGCGGGGCATATAGCTCGGCCTCTAAAAGTTCATTTCGCACTTTTATAGACTAGAAAATAGTTTAAAGGCTCACGCGGACAATAATAATTAGCATACTATTTTTGGCAACCACAACTCATGTTAATTTACCACCGTGAGGTAAGCGATCAGGATTTTCACTTTCACGTAGATTTGCTATTCGACGCCTAGAAGGGTAATGTATACAAGTAAATATATTCATGTAATTTATACAGTAAGAGACATGAGTAATTTTAATAATTTATCTTAATACTATGCCACCACTAATTAATTATTATACGAATATAACGTACCAAAAAATTATGTTTTCCCGTGCATAACCCCCAAGATTGTAGGCCTGTAGGCCGGGCATATAGCTCGGCCTACACAAGTTCATTTTGCACTTTTATATACTAGAAAATAGTTTTAAAGGCTCACGGACATTAATTACTAACATACTATTTTTGGCAACCACAACTCATGTTAATTTACCACCGTGAGGTTGGCGATCAGGATTTTCACTTTCACGTAGGTTGGCTATTTGACGCCTAGAAGGGTAAAATGCATACAAAAAAATACATTCGTGCAACTTATACAGTAAGATAAATTATTATTAATAATTAATTATCATAATACAATGCCACCACTAATTAATAACGAATATAACGTACCAAACAAATATGTTTTACCGTGCATAACCCCCGAGATTACAGGCCTATAGCTCGGCCTACAGTTAAAAGTTCATATTGGCAACCACAACATTCCCTATATGCTACATGTCGATTTACGCCTCAAATCTTTGGGAACACTAAAATACAGTTTATGTAGCGTAGCTACACAAGCATAAAGGAACAACACAATACTTATAATTCGATCAATTATTGCTGATTGCCATAAAGGAACAACAAGTTATCCCAATGCGTCCGCTGGTAGCCTACATGGCCGGTGACGTCACGAAAATGGCGTGCGACCAGGTGCGTTTCAAAACGCTAATTTGACCAAGAAAACTAAAAACAATATTACGGACAAACTAAAAAATGTAGAGATCCAATTTTTTTGTGTGTTCTATAGGGTGTTAGTGGCTATCGAAAAAATACACTTGGAGAATTTGTGCAAATAGCCTATTGAAGGGGACCTTCGAAATCTCTGAACTTAGACGTGCCACGTTTTTGGATACAATCGAAGAAATATTTCTCATGAATATCGCACTTTTACGATTTTTTTTATTTTTAGTGCGATATTTTTGTGTCATTTGGGCCGATTCTGATCAAACGGGTGGGGCTACAAAGTTCATATTTTACATGGACATTACCTAAGTTTATGGGGATGTAGCCTAGTACTTAGTGAAAAAAAAAGTTGAAAAAGTTAACCAGTATCTATAAAATAAACGTACTTTTACGATTTTTCTGATTTTTAGTGCGATATTTGGGCCAATTCTGACCAAACGGGTGGGGCTACAACGTTCATATTTCACATGGACATTAAGGTTATGGTGATGTAGCACATTTTGAAAGAAAAAGTTGAAAAAGTTAGCCAGAATCCATAGAATAAAGGTTTTAATATGAGTTTTTTTTAGGTTTATTTAATAACAATTAACAAGCAACATTAGAAACTCGACAACAATCACCTACAATGCATTCAAAAAGCACTTGCAAAGGAAAAGTGGTCCTACGCAAACAAAAAACTTACAAAAAAGCTCATCCATCAATGCGACGGGACTTAAGCGTTTTCCTAGTCAGGAAATTACTATTAGTGAGATAATGCATGTGTGCAATTAAAAAAAAAAAAAATGCATGTGTGTGAGATAATGCATGTGTGCAATATCCACAAGTGCTTTCGGGAGACAGTTTAAGGTAATTTATCAGCGGCTGGCAGGTGGGGCGAAGTCTTCAGGCACTTTCATCTACACAGCTCGCCTTGTAATAAGTACAAACATTTGTATTGTATTGTATTGTATTGTATTGTATTGTATTGTTTTATTAGTCACTGGATTACACTACTTACTTGCTTAAAAGTTCAAAATATAATGATGAATGAGTTCATTTGTTTTTAGGGTTGATGAAAATAGGTCTGGAATTTGAATTACCGGTAGGCCTATATAGCCTACCTACAATAATATTCATTTAATTCTCTACGCCAATTTTCTACATATTCTAAATATTTGACATATTCTACACATATATTCGACGGGACGTGTCGAATATTATTTGTAACGCGTCGTTACCCAATCCTGATTGGTGGTGCATTAGGAATGAGTGCTGCACTGAGCCGCTCTGGGTCCAAGGGCAGTGCGACGGAATTAGAGCAAAATGGCGGAAAATTTACGCGCATCATTGGATTTTGTTGTTGGGAGATTTTGGAAACGTCAGACACCAGTTACTTGAAGAAGATTTTTTATTATAGGCCTAATGTTAAACTCAAACAAAGTGAACAATAAAATACAGGTTTACATTTTTGATGTCGTTAGTTTGCAGCTATTCTGACAACGGTCAGACCTATTGTTTTTGCTATAGGCCTAGGACTTATACCTACTCCGTGTAGCCAAGAATCATGATTATGCCAAAGTAAGGCCCAGGGGTACTTGTTCATTAACGGGACCCCCTCCAAAAAAGGTAAAAATTCAGTAAAAACATTTCATTAGACAGTCATAACTACTCCATCTGAGTTTCAGGAGGTCAGGAAAACACAATTATTTCGAACAAAGCCTCGAAAACATCCTTTCCGGCTACATACTTTGCGCCAGGAGTGACACAGCCTACGCCAACATACTCCACCTACAAAACCTTTAACGTCGCTATTTTAAATACCAGGAAAACGCTTAAGTCCCGCCGCGTTGTTGGATGAGCGTAATTGGTGCATTGAGCTGCCATGTGTTATGCGGATTTTCTGTTGTTCTGTGAAAAATTATTACTAAATTGAAGATTTTTTTTAAATTAGCCTAAATTAAATTTTAAAAAATTAACTTAAATTTTTTTTTTTTTTAATTAGTAATCGCAATTTTAAAAAGGAAAAAATCGTAATATTGAAATTTTGATAAGAAATAATTTTTCGATTGCGCACAAATTTTACACGAATATATTAATTTATAAAATTAAGGTTCTCTGAAAAAATCATTACAATATGATAAAACATGTAGGTGTTATAAGCCGAAGAAATTTTAAAAATCGAAAAAAGTCGTAAAATTGCGATTTTCGTAAAAAATAGTTTTTTGATAACGCTCAAATTTCACAAGAATATATCAATTCATGAAATTAGGGTTCTGTGAAAAAATCATTACAATCGGACAAAGCATGTAGGTGTTGTAAGTCGAAGAAATTTTTTAAAAAATTGAAAAAAATCGTAAAATTGCGATTTTCATGATAAATAATTTTCCGATTGTGCTCAAAAACGTGGCAGTTCTAAGTTCAGAGATTTCGAAGACCTCTATAAAATTTCATCGCAATCGGAGTATCGGTTTAGCCGGAATCCTGTTAACAAACAGACAAAAATACTAAAAAAAAAAAAAAAAAAAAAAACATTCCGGATTTTTTTCTCCAGTGTAGTGAAATGGAATCTTCGCTTTGCTCGCTACGCTCATCCAATAAAGGACTGTTAATGGAAAAGTACTTTCGTTTAAAATAGCGACGTTAAAGGTTTTGAAGGTTCATTTGGTGTCCGTGAACGTCAATGTCAGCTGCACGGCGACGACTGCTCTCATGTAGGCCTACGCATTCCAATGGACAGTACTCGCCTGAGTAACGTTGAACGTGTGAGTCAAGTTACGTTACCCCAAAAAAAAATAGCTCAGGTGTTTTGTTTTTGTTAGTTTTATTGTCTGTTTGTTCGCTCTCTACCGGGCACACGGCATATGCGATCTTGTGAAAATTGGAGGGGACCTTCGAAATCTCTGAACGAAGACCTGTATTGTTTTTTAGTAGGCCTACAATCGAAGAAGTATTTCTCATTTCTCTTTTACGATTTTTTTCGATTTTTTGTGCAATATTTTCGTGATATTTGGCAAACGGCTACTCCGATATTGATGAAACTTTATAGAAACGTTTAAAATCACTGAAATCATATAGGCCTACGTTTTAATTTTAGAGACATTTGAAAAAATATTTCTTATAGAAATCGTACTTTTAAGATATTTTCTACGGTTTTTAATACGATATTTTCGTGATATTTGGGCCGATTTTGACCAAACGGGTGGGGCAACAACGTTCATATTTTACATTGTCATAAAGTTTCTGGTGATGTAGTGCCTCTTGAAAGAAAAAGTTGAAAAAGTTGGTCAAAATTCATAGCCTAGAACTAAAGGTTTCAATATAAGCCTTTTACAGGTGTATAATGAACAAGTAGGCCTAATATCAACTATAACTATAGAGCGCTCCATCTTCTCATGTCCACTCTGGCGGCGAACGCTGGAAACGCGCTAGTGAGGATAGAATCTACACATGCTATCCTCGCGCGTAAGAAATGAACTAATTGAGATAAGTATTGTGATGTTCTATCGAGCACACAACAAACAGCACCTACATGGAATCTAGTCTTTAACATCATATTTTAACAGAAACATAATTCATTCCGTGAAAAAATGCATTGGAGACACTGAAAACGTAATCAAACGCCGACTGGTTAACAAACTATACCTACTGTTATTTTGTTAGTTACACATTTCGTACGTTGAATATTATCTGTCCACAATCCACCTACCCACTTGCCATTAGAGTGTTTATTTTCTGAAGCCACTTATTGGAAGATAAGTGACTGATCACATGCACGGATTCGTTATTTCGTGTAAAGAATCTACAAAAAATTACGGAAACAAAACACATTCCCTCTCACTTAGTAATTCAGTGAGATCTTAGTAAAGAGTGAACTTCTTAAATATATATTTAATTCATACCTAGTTGATGGACTAATTCATTTTTGGCTTAAAACAATCAGTAGCCCTAGATTATATCACAATAAATGGGCTAAGTCCAGATTTACAAAACCCAACCTTGGCCGGGGATCGAACCTATGCCTCCCAAAAGACCACCGAAACCGCGGTAGTGTATTTGTTGCTGAATTATTGGTGCATTTTGATATTATAATAGAGTCAATATCAAATTCTTATTCAATCACCACTCCCAACTCCCAGTTATATAGTCCGCGCCCGGCCAGAGGGAGACCATGGGTTCAATTCCTGTTTTTGTTTATAGTATTTATATTGGTATTTTCGTTATCATAATAGAACAATCAAATCCCCTCAAGAGTGGGTGAATAAGGTTTAAAAAATTTTAGTATTGCATTTTAATACCTGGGCTACCATGATTCCGAGAAAATTAAGCACAAGACCATGCTGACTTGTTATTCCCAATGTTCTTTTATATTGGTGTTTTGTCCAGTAATTTTTTATTTTGCATTCTAATAATTTAGGAACGCATAATGTTTATTGTTTACTGCTTTATTATCACTCTTCACAAAGCTTGAGTGCCTTTATTGTTGTTGCTTGAATTGAAACGGGTCATTCTTGAAAAACTTGCCTTTTTGGAATTTATTTTTTTCAAATATAATTTTGATTTGTTGACTGCCTCGACTAGATGATATTAAGCAGAAACCATCTGTTGATACATAAACAGTAATGATTTGTAAGATTTTTTTATAAATGGCACGGGAAAAAAGATAGCCAGGACAGCATACAAAAAAACTCACCTGTGTTACTTTTTTTGTTTAATGTTTTTAGTGACAAGCAGTTCCTAGATTTTCTTGAAGAGATAAATTATAGAAAATGTTCATAGTATAGTTTAAGAATTTATATGTATTGATTCATTCAAGAAGTATTTGCTACACAAAAAATGTGTTTTTACTCACCTTTGTTACTAATGATCAATTTTTCAACTCATTTTTTTACTTTTTATTGAGAAAAAATTTGTTTGTATTGATTGTTTTAGATGTATCACAGTACTTTAACTAGGCAAACAGCATACATGCTTAACAATGGTCACTTTATCACAATTATTCCTGAAATTTGAAATTATATGCGGTAACATAGGTGAGATATGGTAACAAAGGTGAGATTTAGTAACGTAGGTGAGATATATATTTTCCTATTTAACACAAAAGCCTTGAAATTCTACATCAAATTTAAACTCATCTCTTTGCAGTGGTCTTGGCAACCCTAATGTACTGAAATTTCATTATAAATACTCACCTATGTTACTCAGAATCTCACCCGTGTTACTTTTTAGTAACAAGAGTGAGGGTAACAAAAGTGAGATTTTACCTAAAAATATTCATAATTAATGTCAGACATGCTTGTTTTCCTTGTCAGTATTATCAATGGGTTCTGGTATTGACTGCCCTGTTAAGTAATTTATAGTAAATAATGTACCTAAAACATTACCTCAAATTATCTAGGTAACAAAAGTGAGATTGAATTAAAATACTCCCATCAAATTAACAGTAGAAAGATGATAATTTTCTTTATTTACATGATACACACATACCAGCCATCTTGTTAGACAGGAAACCACAGCCTTGTCATGCTTGCACTGAAGGGTTCTGTTTAGGGCGGGAATTTTCAAATGCAAACTTGGTAACAAGAGTGAGGTAACATAGGTGAGGCAACAATAGAGACACACATAAAATATGTCCCAACAATGAAATTAATGGAATGATACTTCATTTATGATACCTAAAAGATAGGTTAAGGTAATATTGATGTCTTAAAATTAAGCATACGGTTATTAAATAACTATTTCTAGTACAAAATGAAACCGGAAAGTTTAGATTCTTGTCTAGGACACAACTTTTATCACACTTTTGAACGAGTTTATTTTAATTTTTGGTACTAATTTTTTGAACAGAAGTATGTGAATATGATTTTTGAATTCAGAATTAATGCTTCAATAATAAGCTATTAAGGGTTTAAAACTTGTATGAATATTTTAAAAAATAAAAAATGTGAAAGTGAAGTGACGGGGTTTGGGCAAGTTTTTCAAGAATGACCCAAACGCTGTGTGCTAGTCTAATATTGCATTACATTCCTATTATAGATTATAGAACATAACTAAATATTTTGCTTTGATATTAATAAATTTAGTCATTATATTGATATTATTTCAAAGTATGTTGGACTCTGTAACGTTGTACTCTGGAATAATACTACGGCCACAAAAATAAGCGGTTTATATCAATGTCTACGTTCACAGGCGCCCGACAGACTATATCCGTAGGTATATTAATTATAAATGCTGATATAAATCTATATAAATACTAGAAATACTTTTAAATAAATAAATACTAGATTTTGAATTCATAATGAGCCACATGATACCTATTCTATTCCCCAAAACCTTATATATTTACACTGTGCTTGTGTAGGATCATATGGGTGTTTACAAAGGTATCCTCACTCGGCGGCCATGACGGTGCTACGCCCCCGCGACACTAGCGCATTCTCTAGGTGATTTGAGTCCTCTATAGAAAAAGTAAGGAGATTCCACATAAAAACATAGGCCTAATCATTGGACAGAAATATTCCAAAAAAAGCTCATCCATCAACGCGACTGGAAAAAGCGTTCACGAAGCGGCCTAGTAATAAAATAATTTTTTAATTGGATGAGCATAGCGAGCGAAGTGAAGACTTCAATTTGACTGACCCCGCAAAAAATTTAGCTCGGGTGTTTTTTTTTTTTTTTTGTCTGTTTGTTCGCACGATTCCGGGCAAACGGCATTTAAGCGATCTTGATGAAAATTGGAGGGGACCTTCGTTTTCTCTGAACTTAGACTTGCCACGTTTTTGGGTACAATCGAAGAAATATTTCTCATGAATATCGTACTTTACGATTTTTTTTTGATTTTTAGTGCGATATTTTCGTGACATTTGGTCCGATTCTGACCAAACGGGTAGGCCCTAGGGCTACATCGTTCATATTTCACATGGACATTAAAGTTATGGTGATGTAGTACCTTTTGAAAGAAAAAGTTGAAAAAGTTAGTCAGAATCCATAGAAATAAAGGTTTTAATATGTGTTTTTTGAGGTTTATAATAACAATTAACAAGTAACAATAGAAACTTGACAACAATCACCTACAATGCATTCAAAAAGCACTTGCAAAGGAAAAGTGGTCCTACTCCTACGCAAACTAAAAACGGTAATTATGCCGTAGCGCCTCACGCAAAATACACTATTTTCAACACTGTGATATTCCACGAAAAGCTTAGGTACATGGGAAAGGGGGAGGGGGCGCGAAGCGAAATCTTGCGTTATAATTATTCTTAAAACATACGCGCTTCGCCCCCCCCCCCCCCCCCCCCCCTCCCGCGTACCTAAGCTTTTCGGAACTTTTTCGGTTGGTATGGACAGTGTTTGATTAGTAGGTAGCCTACTTTAGATTTAAAATAGCGACGTTAAAGGTTTTGTAGGTACTTTAGATTTAAAATAGCGACGTTACAGGTTTTGTAGGTACCGGTAGGCCTACACCTAAAAAAAACTGTCCATACCAACCGAAAAAGTTGGTACCACCCTTTCCACGTGTATTTTGCGTGAGGCGCTATACGGCATTTTTACCCTAAAAACTTACAAAAAAAGCTCACCCATCAACGCGGCGGCGGGACTTTAGCGTTTTCCTAGTGTACAAGGCCTAGGCCTACTGAATGGTAGGCCTAGCTTGCTTTTACGACCTTTGTGGCTATGAACATCTACAGTGCTGCTTGTGCATCATTCGGACACTAACAAAAAACGCAAAAAGTGCTAGGCCTAGGGGCCTAGGCCTATCTGGATCATCTTTGCATCGCAGATATTATTGAGATGGGGCTAGGTTCTAGGGCTATGGCTATCACTACGTATACCACAGCAGTCAATCCGAATTGACTGAATTCGGTTTGAGTTCAATTCGGTTTGACTTGAAGTGTATATCACGGACATTCGAAACGACTTCCTCAATCCTATTTCGATTCGAATTGAAGTTGTTGTTGTGGCAGTTTACATTGATGCTAAAAGAATCTATGAACAACAATTGACAATACTATGCACCTGATCTCTACCTACAGCTACGTAAATATAAAGCCTAATGTCTTCATTAAAGCCTCCAAGACGCCATTTTATTGTAAACATGTAATAAACACCGCCTGCCTAATAATGGTATTCACTGAAATCTATATCTCTAAGGCAGTTTTGAATCCGTATTGAATGCGTATTGAACTGTATATATCAAGCAATTTACTCATGTCAGTCCACTTTGGAAAGTGGATTGACTTCAATGCGAATCGAGTGTGTATATCAAGAGACTCAAACCGAATTGAACTCGAACCGACTTGAGTCAATTCGGATTGAGGGCTGTGATATACGTAGTGTATGACTTCTAGGGCTATAGGCCTTTCGGTAGGCCTATAGCCTAGGGGTAGGCCCTAGGCCCAAATTATGAAAAATATAGGCTAGAGCTAGGCCTAGGGCACTAGGCCTAGGGCCCTAGGCTAGGCCTAGGCCTAGGCTAGGCCTAGGCCTAGCCTAGCCCCTAGGCCTAGCCCCTAGCCTAGATTAAGAATATTGACTGATATTATGAATTTTAAGGCACAATAAGAACGGATGTAATATAAATGAACAGTAGGCCTAACTGAATTGGCTAAATGAGCCATCAAATAAATAACTACAATAGCCTAGGGGCTAGGGCATGCAAGATTGCAATGTCATGATCGTGGATAGGGCTATCTTGGGAGGGTGTAAAAAAGTCCCTAGGGTCTAGTGTGAAGAAAAATCATCTTCTGAATGTCTGACAGCAGACTTTTTGAATTAATTGATCTTGGTTCATTAACGACTAAAGGTAAAATGCCCATATAGATTGAATAATTGATATTTCTTACCATATCATTGTACTTTCAAGCACCATCTTGGAATTTGTCAGATTGAACCGGAAGTGTGAAATGTTTACAGTACTGTCAAAAACGTAGGAACGGAAACACGTAAAAAAGCCCGGCCTTTATGAACACACCTTTTGAGCCAAGTTTTAGAAGTTACAAAGCCATCCGTGTACGAAACCAAAGTACATGACCATGGACCAGACGGTTCGGTACTTGTGTAGTTGGTGTGACCCAACTTTTCAATACCGTTTTTTTCAACTAAAATCAACATAAACACTCACCATTGATGAAATAAGTCAAGAACAACTCATTGTGTACTATTTTATTACATTCCAGCACCAAAAATCTAAAATAGAATCATCACGTTTTTGGTGTAACAGTAACAAAAAAAACTTCAAAACCTTTAACCTCGCTATTTTAAACGAAAGTACTTTTCCATTAAAAGTCATTTTCTGTTTTAAATAGCGACGTTAAAGGTTTTGTAGGTTGAGTAAAAAAAAAAAAAAAAAAAAAATTGAAAAGTTGGGTCACACCAACTGCACAAGTACCGACCAGACTACCAGACCAGACGACACGGTTGTTTTTTGGACGTCTTTTTTATACCTACTAAAATTTTTCAAAAAATGTTTTAAACTTGAATACAACACGTCAAGTAAATACATCGACAGGCAGAGTGACAAGATCCATACAAGATCCATGACGAAAAACATAAAGATGGACATAGTGACTTTCTTGTTTCTTTGCAATTTGTTTTAATTCGTGCAGTGATTTCTGTTGTTTACATTTTGTTGTCTTTTTTTCACCAGTTTTTTTCTGTATTTATCAATGTAATGAAGTTTTCGATTTTTATATTTTAAGTTGTATTGGCCCAAAAGAAAATGAGTGAAATCTTATCGAAATGTCGGCCTAATGAAAATATACGTGGCATTATAACCGAAAATTGAGAACATTAATTTATACATAATAATAATCCAATACGCAAAACAAGGTGAAAAAAGTGTGCTGCTATTGTCATAGGCCTGCTGTATAAAAGAGCTGAAAACCCGTGTTGCAGCAAATCAAAATATCAATTTCACCAAAATAATTTTCAATGGAAAATTTAAGATAGCCATTCGATTAGAAATAGATCATTAACCTCACTCTAGAGTGAAACGAAACCACTGCAACACTAAAATTGTCATGTGTGCCAGATCTGTTTTGAAATCAGGCTATACATCTAACAAAATGCACAAACAAGGCATTATTTTTATTATTATTATAATTATTTTTATTATTATTGGATTTTGGTTATTGTTTAGGAAATGGCAAATTTTAAATTTGAGAAAGGAAGTGGCCAGTCGCGAAATCCTTCCAACCAAACCCTTTCGCCGCACTTGATTGGTTCTCACCGGACCAGTGTTGCCAGACGTGCCATAATTATCGTTTTATGCCATAATCTAGGGTGTCATTCGATAATCGATAGTGCATGTGCCATAGTGACTAAATATGCCATAGTTTTAGATATAGTGCCATAATTAGGGTAATTTGTGCCATTTTTTTATACAAGTCTATAAAAAATCAAATTTTCCAAGTAGAAAATATATTATTTATTTATATTTGAATTTATTCATTGTTTTGTTGAATGCAGATAATCAATTAGGGCCGACGGTGATTTGACATTTGGTTAACACTGCGTCATGTGAGTCGATCGATCGATCAGCATCATGTAAGTCGATCAATCGATAGATCGAGTATTCTCGTCCTCGTGCCGCTCCGCTGCCATATTCATCTTACAGTCAATTCGCGATTTTTACTTCTGTTCGTATCATTGTAAATAGCTTGTTTTGCACTTATGTAAACGCATATTTGTAGTCTTTTAATTTTTTAGCTTGTGCCATAATTATTCTCGGAAATCGATAATTTCTACATAGATGTTCAATAATTCCATTTTGGGAGTCTGGCAACACTGCACCGGACAACACCCCTGGCGGAGTTAACATCAAGGTCGCGCAAGCAAGTGTCACCGGGTCGGGGGCCATTACTGTTTTGGTTTAGCTTTGAGTCACATCGCAGAGCAACTCCGGAGCAAGTGAATATCAGTGACATTGTTGTTTTGGTTATTGTTTGTTTGTGAATTTGATTCGAAATGAATCAAGCGTTCTCGTTTTTATCGTGTTTGTGGCAAGATTTCGATGATTCGAAAGTGGATATTATTGCATCTTTACCGTTTGAAGTTGCAACCATCATTTTGAGGTATGTCAAATATATTGTTTATTATTTCAATCAGTGTTCATATTATCATAGTGACGTAGTATTTTATATGCATTGATTTATATAAGGAGAGTAAAATTAGAAATACTTTAATAAAACCTAGATAGGCTTGTCTTTGATTTAATGTCCCCCACTGAAAATCAGTTACATACCTGAGTGGGTAGACTCTAAATACAATTTATTTTATTTCTTTATTTTATTTAACTCGTTTAATATACGGAATTTTGCGATTCATCATTAGGTCCTCCCACTTCATACATTGTCGGCCGACATAACGGCTTTGTTTTCAATGGACAATATTTAATTTAAAATACTTATTCAAAAACGATACCACTAAATTATTTGAATTCTTGAGTATTTTTATTGGAGTTCTAGTATTAAAATACAGCATGAAAAAATTACAATCGAAGACGTGTTCGTTACATATAAAATCACATGGTTCCAGTTTAATTATTTAACATTCATTTTACAAAATCATGTTGCTGGTTTTGATTTGAACAACGGATAATCATATTATTACAATATTACAGTGATTTGTGCAAAAACAATAAAGTTTGATATTGAAATGTGACACTTTGGCCATTGATCTAGCTGTCATTCGGCCATGTACATGACCAGACCACGAGAATTATAATATTGTGAAGTTAAAATGAGCTTGGTCTTATCATTATTTGTATTTATTGTAATATAGGCCTACCGGTGCTACATGAAGAATATAGCTGCTTTCAGACTATCGCTTTATCAGTTAATTTGAAATATGTATACATATTATAGAGCATTGAAACCAAGGGAGAATTATTTCCCATATCCATTCAGTGCAGTTGCAGTATGGTGGGCCAAGGCCTAATATTATTTACGTCCCAATGGGAACAAGAATTTTTTAAATCATCAATAACTTGTGTTTGTGCAACTAGATTTTCTCTAACAAGGATGAAATCGCGAAAACGCCCCGGATCGAGCTTCTGTCAAGAATTTGTCATGTGTGTTTTTCAAGACATTCTGCAGTGATCACGCCCGTCGGATGGTTAAAGCATTGTCATAAAATATTAATATTATTGGCTAAATCTAGTCTTTTTATCGATTATCTATTATTTTTATGAGACGAAGGAGCAAAGAGTCAGAGTCTTGCAACGGGAGAGCGTTAGTGTCATCTGATCGAATAAAAAACAGCTGAAACACTAAACAAATTGCGCTGAAATTTTTAACAGACATCCGGGAGAAGGTTTCTGGAACCGACAACCGTAGTAATTGTTTAAGTTATAAGAAAATCCGATATCCTGGTTGGTTTGTAATGTTTTATTGGCTTGTCACAATTATGAAGTTACTCCTTTTGATTGGTCAAAAGGATTATTGACGTCTGATTGGTCCGTTATAACAATTTTGTTGTTGTTCCTCTTATAACAATTTCTTAACAAAAACCATTACACGTGAGTCCTATCCCTTTATAACAATAACATCATTAAATAAGTGCTGTTACCTTGCGATGACAAGTCAAACTACTTGAGTACCCGGGAACACTTACATTTGAGTTGATCGACAGATATATTACATATAAATGATACGGGTATTGAGTTTAGGTGGTTTTAGGGCGCGTCAACCCCCCACTTAGCCTTCGGTGCATGATTTAATTGGTTGAACCCCCCTTTATGAATTCATAGATACGCCACTGGCACTAAAGCCCTTCCCCCTGCGAAGTTTTGGACGCCACTGCTGGATTCCCCCCCCCCCCCCCCCCCCCACCCAATGTTCAAACTCTAGTGACGCTCCTGTCCTGGTGGCACGACCATAGATATTAAACACCTATAGTAGGCTAGATCCGCAGTAATTGGTCCACTGGCGTGTCAATTGGAAGCCATCTTGAAAAGAAGTGTTGCATGTTAAGAAGATGGAAGCGATTTGTAGTCCAAATATATTTTAAAGATGGCCGCCAGTTTGACAGCTGAGCATATTAGCCTTCAACACCAAATGATTACTAGATTCCCTTATGCAATAACTTCTTGTTGTTTCTGTTTGTGCACTCCCATGCTGCGCAAGTTAAAACCATATCAAACAATCCAGTAAAATACTTTATTGCATTAAAAAGCATTATTCAATTAAAACGCCAAATCGTCATTTTGAAAAGGTTTTGACGCTTCAATTTGGTACGCTCGCGCCTGTGCGGAGGTATTGGAGACTGCTGATCTAGCCTACTATAGTTGGGTTTTATTAATATCTATGGGCCCGACCTTATAGGCTAGGTGTTGTTCTGTTCTAGGATGCTGGATGTCCGCACCCTCGTGTCTGCCATCTTGGTGAGCCGGCGCTGGCTGCGTCTGATCCGGTCGGACGTCGTGCTCAGGCGTCGCGTCTACAGCGAGCTGAGGCGAGAGCGCCGGGTGTACCGAGACATGATCGAGGGACGCAGCGCGGAGCCAACCAGCGACAAACTTAGCATAGAGTTCCTGAAGAGACTCGTGCGGCGACGCCCGACACCCCGTGTTGTCAGGGAGGTCAAGCCGAGGAGCGAGCCAGCAGCGACCAGTGCGAGAGGTGAGTGTTGGTTCAATTCCAATTAATAGTTAACACTAATGTTTTTGTTTCACTCGCTAGAGCTATAGCTATAGATCATAGCAGTGCATATTGAATGAAGAGCAACCCCCATTCCAAATAATTTAGATGCATACTTACTGTCAAGAATACGATTACAAATTTATTTTTTATTGAACATGATGTGTTCTATTCTCAAATATTTTAATCCTTAAACTAATATTTCCACATTTACTTTGAGGACTCTTATTGAAATATATAATCCCCATATTATGATCTTCTTCTTCTTCTTCTCTTATGCTCACATTGACATATCTATGTCATCGTGTGTCTTGACAACCAGTAAAGATAGGACTCCTGTTCCCTCCTGTCCATACCCCCTGGCATTTCCCCATAGTGTCCTTTCAATGTAGCGCATCTAAATAGATGTTGTCTGTCCTGTGTTCCATCACCACAGAGTTTACACATGCTGCTCTCCATCACACCTATTCTATGTAAGTGCTTTGCTAGCAAGTCATGGCCGGTATCTAGTCTAAACTGTGCTGTTGTAGTTCTTCTCCTATAATGGTTTGTCCTATCATTTCTTCCTTTCCTTGTATTAACTAGCTCACTCCACATTTTATTCTTGCCTTTCTCCTTCCATGCTTTCTTTACCTCCGAGTTGCTGGCTGATTTCAGATGTGATTTAGCTGATCTGTATGAAATGTTGTTTATGAATTGCTTGGTTTTACTTCCCATTTTAGCGAGGAAATCAGCCTTCTCGTTTCCGTTTATGCCGCAGTGTGCCGGTATCCACTGTAGCATTACTGTGTTGCCTGCATTCATCAACCTCAGGATTCTTATCTTGCAGTTTCTTATTTCTGCTTCTGTTTCTTCTCTACTCACTATAGCCTGGATAGATGCTCTTGAGTCTGTTAGTATCACCACCTTCCTTTCTCTAAAGTATTCAATCTTCTCCAACGCTTTGCTTATTGCTCTCATCTCCCCATCAAAGTTACTCCCATTTGATCCTGCTGGGAATGATTCCTCAAACTCTCTACTGTGTATTCCTGCACCTGCATTCCCTTCTCCTGGTGTTGCTGATCCATCCGTGTATATATGCAGCCACTCCTTCTCTGGGTATTCTTTGTGAATAAATCTTAGTGCCAGACTTCTCATATGCTCCTCTTGATAGTTCTTCTTTTTCTCTTGTATTCCTTCAATATTTAGTTAATGGTTTACTTCCAATGATGACATATGAATGTTTAGTTTTCCTATTTCTTGTCTGTTTTCAGTTATCACTTCCCCCATTAACTTTCCCACTACATTTCTAGCTTCAGTTAGGAATGTTTTTTGTGTTTTAAGGCCTTCTTGGGGATCTCTGTCCCAAAAATCTACATCCAAGCGAACCATTTTTTCGTACAGGCTTCCAGCTGCTACATTTCTCCTTGCTTGCAGTGGTGGGACTTCATCTACTGTTTCCATTGCGGTGATAGGTGTGGTTTTCACTCCTCCTGTTATGATCCTCGGGGCTTTATTTTGGATAATGTTGAGCTTGTCCAAGTGTGTTTTTGAAGTGTTAATCAACATGGCATTTCCATATTCCAACACTGGACGTATGTATGTTTTGTATGTCGTAGATAGTGTATTGACATTGGCTCCCCAAGTTACCCCTGATACTCTTTTCAGTAAGCCTAGTCTTTTATTACTTAATTGGCACATTCTGTCGATATGGCTAGACATCGTCATTTTCTTATCCATCATTACGCCAAGATAGATTGGGTCTTCTTCGTATTTTAAGCTTACTCCTTTGTATTTTAGGCTAAACTGGGGCATTGTTCTTCCTGTTGTACAATAATAATTGTATACTGTTTTTGTTTCATTCACTACCATCCCATTTTCCCTGGTCCATTCTTCTAATGCTTGCAATGCCTTGTTCATTTCTAACTCCAGTTTCTGTACGTCTCTGTCACTACACCAAAGCACCACATCATCCGCAAATAACTTGATCTTTACCTCGCTTATTTCCTGTATATATTGCGCCAAGTCGTTTATATATATCAGCAAGTAAGTAGGGCTTGTTACTGCCCCTTGTGGTACTCCTGCCTTGGTTTTTCTATACCGTGATCGTTTGTTGTTGCATCTTACTCTTATGTATCTCTGACTTAGAAAGTTTTTACTCCATCTGTATATGTTGTGTGGTACTCCCATCTCTTTCATCTTTTTTAAAAGTATTTCTCTATCTATTATATCAAATGCAGTCTTAAAATCAACATAAACTACCAGTGTAGATAACTTCTTATTAAACCCTTCCTTAATATCCTGCTGCAAGTATGCCACCTGGTCTAGTGTCCCTCTGTTCTGCCTAAAACCTGCCTGCTCCTTTGCCAGCACTTCATTCGATTCTAAAAATGTTTTAGCCTATAGTTGACCATATTATGCTCCATTGTTTTAGCCATCATCGATGTATTATGATGTTTATTGTCGTTAATGGTCATCTATTTTAGTTTGTTAGTTCACGAAAGAAGGGATAATATATGATCTTCTCTCTAGTATGATGTGTCACATGAAAGTTATTTTAGCACTGGACGTTGGCCTACTTTGTTTGTACAAGATAATTCCATTTTGCTCCGCTAGTATGATCAGTATGATTATATGATGACAAGTGACACTGATATAGATAGTTCATTTTGTTTAGCACCTGCGGTCATATTAGTTCTGGAATCGCTTTACTAGCTACACTCAATGACTCGTACATTCCAGGCTGTAACCAACATGGAAACCTTGGTTCTATAACACATGTGTTGTCCACAGAACCGGGGAGCTCCAGCAGAGAACGACGACGATACTGCCACCCTTGGCAGCGTCCACGCCCAAGATATTGCCCAGCAAGATGGGCAAGATTCGTCCCCGGCGTAGAGACGTACGCAGACCCACCCCCCTCAGATCGACGTGTATACGTGTGTGATATACACCTGCAATAAATGTTTTTATAAAAAATACTCGTTTACTTCATCTAGGTTGTAATTGTAGTAACCTTGACCTAACTACCACTTGTGTTGGTTAATAGTACCTGACTCACGAGTTGTAGCTTGGCTGTTTTGAGCTGGTGTACTTCTCTGGAATAATTTCTAGGTTCAAAGGTGTTCAATGTTGTTTGAATGAGAAATTATTCGGGATAAGATACTTGCTCCTCCTGAATTCTGTTCCTGAACTCTAAACCAGCTATAGCATGCCACATTCATTCCATTAAACGTCAGAACATTATCTCTGTATATAGCCTACGGATCATATTTTGATATAGTACAGCGAAATTTCATACAAATACAATGCATTGAATTTTCATTATTCGAATGGTGAACGTGATTTCCATACTACTATACAATGTATGTAAGTGCCACGTATGATTGTCCGGATGATTATTCCTCCACATTACAAGGTGATAAAATAAACTATATGACTTGACTTTACACATCATTATCTTGTATGCCAACTTTGAAGGATCTTTCTATTGGTATGTTCATCATGACTTGTTTATCAACTGATGAAAGTTTAATAATGAGGTAAAATCACTGAGCTCACATAGAGCTCAGTGGGTAAAATAGGAATATATCGTGCTACCCCATAGGTAACCTAAATTGTTTACACGTTAACATTAATATAACTACGACTACCAGAAAATGTTTGGTTGCAGTGAGGGAGTGGAGGGATTTTGCTGGTATAATAACTTGGGATGGGCGTATGTATATCTTTTTATCACAAACAATTTTATTATGAACTTTATAGTGTTATAAAACAGTGTTTTATCTTGGTATTAAACTTCACAATCTTGAAAACAGTGTACAATTAGCGAAATTCCTTCATCATACTTCTTGATACACACAATAAACGTCACAACCAGAGTCTATGAAGAACGGAAAACTATCTTTATCGACTCTGATCAAGACTGTGCTAAATGCATAGTTTTGTTCCATCAACAAGTTTATCAACGCAATGCACGATAAGGCTGCTATGATTCTCAAAACAAGCACTGCAATTAGTAGTTCATTTCAACACGCACACGGAAATATTATCCCAGAAGCAATTTCAGGATCCTACGCCAAATCATTGTCTTACACTCAAAACGCTTGATGTTCTGCTGTTGGCTTGGCTCGAGAACACGAGAAGCTAGTCGACAAATGAGCGTTGCATTGCTTGTCCACGTTGGTTTAGGCTTTACTAGGAATTACATCTGGGTATATGAGTGGGTGTCTTCAAATTGACATTACGTGGTACGAGGAGAGTGTTATTGAGGAGTTGTACAAGGTATTGACTTCAGGTGGACACCATGCACGTGGTGGGACGGAGAGTTACCCATGGGCTGCACGTGGCACTAGCGAACGTCTATACAGGTAGGGAGTGTCTTCAGGTAGACACCACGTGGTACGAGGGAGTGTCTTCAGGTGGACACCACGTGGTACGAGGGAGTGTCTTCAGGTAGACACCACGTGGTACGAGGGAGTGTCTTCAGGTGGACACCACGTGGTACGAGGGAGTGTCTTCAGGTAGACACCACGTGGTACGAGGGAGACGTAGAGTTGTTGTCTTGAGCCGACTGCGTCTTCCAAGGCGTCCAGTGAACCCACGAGGAGCGCGCAGACATCTGTGGTGCACTCGGCGTCTGCGGAATTTGGGAGAAATTTGGCGGTTAATGTCAACTCTCTATATTCTATTTTTTCCTAGGAAAACGCTAAAGTCCCGTCGCGTTGTTGAGCGAGCGCCGGTACGTGCAACACGACCCGAGTACGACATTCCCATAATGTTACATACCAATAAGTCTTTAAGGTCTTGACCGATTGAAAATTTGTAAAATAGGAGAGAATGGATCCAATCCACCGCCATCTAGAGAACTTTGACATCATTTCTTTGGGAAAACTATTTTAACTCTTTGATAACAAATAATACACTGCTTCCACGATAGTATTTTGATTACTTCTAAGTGGCAGTGCATAGTGACCAGAATTCTCGTGCGACTTTTCGTTGCCATGGTAACGTTACTTTTGTTAAAATGTAATTTCTTTCTACACAACTTACGGTCTTGACCGATTTAGCTGAATATTTGTCAAATAGGAGAGAATGGTGTACTTATTGACCCTGCAAATTTTCATAACGATCGGAACATTTTATTTTTTTTATATTCAACGATCGGATTTTGTTCAAGAACTAGCAACCCGCATAGGTGGTATGTACATGTGTGAAAAATTTTAGGTCGATCAGAGAAACGGTAAAGCAGTAACAGAAAGAAAAAAAAACAGACATTCTAGCCATAAGAGTCAAGTGGAGACGCTCGCTACGCTCGCTCAACAATCCAAACTGTAGAATACTAGAAAAACGCTAAAGTCTCGTCGCGTTGTTGAGCGAGCACCGGTACGTGCAACACAACCCGAGTACGACATTCCCATGAGACACCCCTATCCCACGTGAGAGCAAACATCATCACGATTATTTATTAACTTTTTCCCGGATCTTCAACTTTTCTTAGTTTTCTTTGTGGTTAAAATCCAACGCCATCTAGAGGACCTTGACATCATTTCTTTGGGAAAACTATTTTTTAACTCTTTGGTTACAAATAATACACTGCTTCCTCGATAGTATTTTGATTACTTCTAGGTGGCAGTGCATAGTGACCAGAATTCTCGTGCGACTTTTCGTTGCCATAATAACGTTACTTTTGTTAAAATGTAAAAAAAAAAAAAAAAATTTGTAAAATAGGAGAGAATGTTGTACTTATTGACCCTGCCAAATTTCATAACGATCGAAACATTATTATTTTTTTATTTTTTTATTAATTTTTTATTTTTTATAACCAACGATCGGATTTTGCAGCAGCAACCCGCATAGGTGGTATGTACATGTGTGCAAAATTTCAGGTCGATCAGAGAAACGGTGCGACCTGTACCGAAGCAGTAACAGAAAAAAAAAAAAAAAACAGACATTCGAGCCATAAGAGTCAAGTGGAGACGCTCGCTACGCTTGCTCAAATATTCCCCTGGTTTGGGATATTTTCATCCTCTTGTGTTTATGCGTGATTGAGCGAGCGTAGCGAGCGTCTCCACTTGGCTCTTATGGCTCGAATATCTGGGTTTTTTTCTTTCTGTTACTGCTTCGGTACAGGTCGCACCGTTTCTCTGATCGACCTGAAATTTTGCACACATGTACATACTACCTGTGCGGGTTGCTGTATAGTTTTTGAACAAAATCCGATCGTTGGATATAAAAAATAAATAATAAAATAAAACAATAAAAATGTTCCGGTCGTTATGAAATTTTGCAGGGTCAATAAGTACATCATTATCTCCTATTTTAAAAATTTTCAGCTAAATCGGTCAAGACCTTAAGTAGTGTAGATAGAAATAACAAAAGTCACATTACCATGGCAACGAAAAGTCGCACGAGAATTCTGGTCACTATGCAGTGCCACCTAGAGGTAATCAAAATACTATCGAGGAAGCAGTGTATTAGTTGTTATTAAAGAGTTAAAATAGGTTTTCCAAAGAAATGATGTCAAGGTCCTCTAGATGGCGGTGGATTTTATCCATTCTCTTCTATTTTACAAAGTTTCCAGCTAAATCGGTCAAGACCTAAAGACTTATTGGTATGTAACATTATGGGAATGTCGTACTAGGGTCGTGTTGCACGTACCGGTGCTCGCTCAACAACGCAACGGGACTTTAGCGTTTTCCTAGTTAAATCTATGTATTTATTGAGCGAGCGTAGCGAGCGTCTCCACTTGACTCTTATGGCTCGAATGTCTGTTTTTTTCTGCTACTGCTTCGGTACTGGTCGCACCGTTTTTCTGATCGACCTGAAATTTGGCACACATGTACAAACCACCTATGTGGGTTGCTGTATAGTTTTTGAACAAAATCCGATCGTTGGTTCTAAGAAATAAAAATAACTATAGGAAAACGCTAAAGTCCCGTCGCGTTGCTGAGCGAGCACCGGTACGTGCAACACGACCCGAGTACGACATTCCCATAATGTTACATACAAATAAGTCTGTTAGGTCTTGACCGATTTAGCTGAAAATTTGTGAATTAGGAGAGAATGGATAAAATCCACCGCCATCTAGAGGACCTTGACATCATTTCTTTGGGAAAACTATTTTAACTTTTTGATAATAAATAATACACTGCTTCCTCGATAGTATTTTGATTACTTCTAGGTGGCAGTGCATAGTGAGGCTATTCGTTGCCATGGTAACATAAAATTTAATAAAATGTAAATGTATTTCTACACTACTTGAGGTCTTGACCGATTTAGCTGAAAATTTGTAAAATAGGAGAAAATGTTGTACTTATTGACCCTGCAAAATTTCATAACGATCGGAACATTTTTTTTTTTTTTTAATAACCATCGATCGGATTTTGTTCAAAAACTATACAGCAACCCGCACAGGTGGTATGTACATGTGTGCAAAATTTCAGGTCGATCAGAAAAACGGTGCGACCTGTATCAACCAGTAACAGAAAAAAAACAAAAAAACAGACATTCGAGCCATTCGAGTCAAGTGGAGACGCTCGCTCAAAAATAAAGAAATACTAGGAAAACGCTCAGTTGGACGCGTTGTTGAGCGAGCACCGGTACGTGCAACATGACCCGAGTACGACATTCCCATAAGGCCCACCACACAGTGTAGGCCTAACTGGATATTGACATACTATTCCAACATCTTTGCATTGTACTAATTTACGTCATGCCTTCTAAAGTGTATCTTTGTATCTTCACTGCCTCCTTTATTTTTTAACATCATTTTTCGAATTATGATTACCAATAAGTCTTTAAGGTCTTGACTGATTTAGCTGAAAATTTGTAAAATAGGAGATAATGGTGTACTTTTTGTCCCTGCAAAACTTCATAACGATCAGAACATTTTTATTTTATTTTTTATTTTTTATAACCAATGACCAGATTTTGTTCAAAAACTATATAGCAACCCGCATAGGTGGTATGTCCATGTGTGCAAAATTTCAGGTCGATCAGAAAAACGGTGCGACCTGTACCGAAGCAGTAACAGAAAAAAAACAAAAAAAAACAAAAACAGACATTCGAGCCATACGCTCGCTCAATAAATTGAAAATAGGCTGAGAATATCACATTGAATTTAACGACAGTGTTTTTTTTGTTTTTGAACAAATCATTTTTATCAAATTAATCATGTTTACATATGCAGTGACCAAGGTGTATCGAATCTTATACGCTCAAAGTTATCTAAAATTCCGCTCGAAGATTGAGTAAACCTTGCAATCATTACTCGTATTTCGTACTGGATATGTTTTCCATAGTTTCCATTGTATTGTATGCATTTCAAAACATGTTCTATATACTTTTCCAGAGATAATAAAATAATCCACAAATAACAAAATCTATCCCGACCTTTGTTTGAACTCGGGTCTCCAACATTCCAGGTATATAGGCGCCTTAGCCAACTAGACTAGGAAAACGCCAACGTCGTGGTTAGATGAGTTAGCTAGTCATGTGTTTAGTAATTGGGAACGTTTGCATTTTAGATGATTCATTTTTTATAATGTATAAATGGTAGGGTTTTAAGTTTAGTTGGTATAAGTACGCGTCAACTGTATAAGGCCTTAATGCGCCACTCTAGCCTATGATATACTTGTGTGGAAAGCATTTTGCTGGATCCAGCCTTATGTAGAGGGAGGAAAAGGAATGTTATAAACTAGGAAAACACCAAAGTCGTTGTTAGACGAGTGAGCGAGTCATGTGTTGAGTACACGGAAACATTTGCATTTAAGTTGATTGATACATAAGGTATACATGATAGGGTATTGAGTTGGTATAAGGGCGCGTCAACACTGTAAGGTCATAATGCGCAACTCTATGGGATGAAGAACTATGCTGGATCCAGCCTTATGTAGGGGGAAGAAATGGAATGTTACCGGGTACTCAACACATGACTCGCTCACTCGTCTAACAACGACTTAAGTGTTTTCCAAGTAAATAAAATAAGAAAATGCCTCTGCCAAATGCATCAAACTATAGTCGCCAGCTCTGAGAACGGCAGATAATCGGGGTCACTTGGGTTGGTTGGGCCGCTGCGGAGGGCCCTGATTTTGACTTTTCCAAATTTGTTGCAGCAAGCTGGGACTGGTTTGACTGACTGTTGAATCATATTTATCATAGCTATCTTACTTATCTATAATATTTAGGTTTGCAAACTTTATACATTGCCAGTAATCTATTGCACAGCCAGAGGAAAGCCCCAGTTTCATTTCGACATCGTCCTGTGTCCTGACATAATGTCTTTTAAATTTACTTATGGTATAGATGAATAGCTGACTTATCTTGCATTGCATAATATTATTGTTTGCGCAATCTAGATTCGTTAAAGAAAAATGCAGGAAGTATCGCAGACATTGGAAGACGCCTTTCTCTTCTTTCGTCTGTTATCAGCTTATCAGCTGCACTTCTCTGTGAGGTACTCGCGATGATAACAGACGATGTCAGCGACTCCACTATGGACGCGCCCACTTAATATTTACTATTCGAAGATGTTTTGTTGTTGTTCTGGTTAATATTATTGTTGTACGATAGAAATCTTCGTAAAAATGCGTAATTAGTGATTAATTCAACTAGGTAATTAGTCGCCTGCGGCAAAATGAGTTTTGAGATAGTCCCTAAGAACCCAGTACCTTATCGGCGGGATTCTGTTTAAAAGCCCTGCTAAACCACAACTATTTAACAGACGGTACTTAGTTCGATCACCTGACTGAGGAAATTTGTGTTTCTATGATATAATCAAATTACTCTTACAACAAACGAAAGAGCGAGGTTACAATAATAATCCAACTACCTCGTTGTATTATGCAATGAATTAAACATACTCGGCTCGGTGGCACTATGCTGTAATTTTTGTTCGAACCGATAAAATAGATCCCAACCACTTTATGGCTATTTCCTATTTCAATTACCGATCTCCTTCTGGTCATTATTCGCTCGTCGACGATATATGTATTGAGAATTGGCTCTGTCCCCTTAAACTTCAAGTTCCTATGTTTATTGAGCGAGCGAAGCGAGCGTCTCCACTTGACTCTTATGGCTCGAATGTCTGTTTTTTTTTTTTTTTTTTCTGTTACTGCTTCGGTACAGGTCGCACCGTTTCTCCGATCGACCTGAAATTTTGCACACATGTACATACCACCTAGGCGGGTTGCTGTATAGTTTTTTAACAAAATCCAATCGTTAGTTATAAAAAAAAAAAAAAAAAAAAAAAAATGTACCGATCTTCATGAAATTTTGCAGGGTCAATAAGTAAAAACATTCTCTCCTATTTTCCAAATTTTCAGCTAAATCGGTCAAGACCTTGAAGACTTATTGGTAATCATATTTCGAAAAATGATGTTAAAAATGAAGGAGGCAGTGAAGATACAAAGATACACTTTAGAAGGCATGACGTGAATTAGAACAATGCAAAGATGTTGGAATAGTATAAAGTGTACAATGTCAATATCCAGTTAGGCCTACACTGTGTGGTGGGCCTTATTGGAATGTCGTACTCGGGTCATGTTGCACGTACCGGTGCTCGCTCAACAACGCGTCCAACTGAGCGTTTTCCTAGTTAGTTGGGTAGGTCTATTCTCTAAATATGAATATATTACTAAGTTTAGTAGCACAAATGCTCATTGATACAGTTCTCCACAAATTCAGCCCACCATGAAAGTTCCTTACGTACACGTTGCGTTAATACTAGGAAAACGCTCAGTTGGACGCGTTGTTGAGCGAGCACCGGTACGTGCAACATGACCCGAGTACGACATTCCCATAAAGCCCACCACACAGTGTAGGCCTAACTGGATATTGACATTGTACACTTTATACTATTCCAACATCTTTGCATTGTACTAATTCACGTTATGCCTTCTAAAGTGTATCTATGTATCTTCACTGCCTCCTTCATTTTTTAACATCATTTTTCGAATTATGATTACTAATAAGTCTTTAAGGTCTTGACCGATTTAGCTGAAAATTTGTAAAATAGGAGAGAATGGTGGACTTATTGACCCTGCAAAATTTCATAACGATCGGTAATTTTTTTTTTTTTTTTTTAAATTTTTATAACCAACGATCGGATTTTGTTCAAAAACTATACAGCAACCCGCCTAGGTGGTATGTACATGTGTGCAAAATTTCAGATCGATCAGAGAAACGGTGCGACCTGTACCGAAGCAGTAACAGAAAAAAAAAACAAACAAACAAACAAACAAAAACAGACATTCGAGCCATAAGAGTCAAGTGGAGACGCTCGCTCAACCATAATAGGTAAGATGTTCTTATAATGTGGTACAAAATCCTGCTCATCGTGTACCATAATAGGTAAGATGTTCTTATAATGTGGTACAAAATCCTGCTCATCGTGTTTCATACGTATTGGTGTATTTTATAATTTGATCGTCTCGCTAAGTTTCCCTGCATAAGCTCGACAACAGACGTTGAGTCGTATTTCCAGCTTGGACGTCTAGAACGGCCTTGCCTATAGTGAATCATGTAATAAGTGTGTGGGCATCGCCAGTTGACCTGCGACCTCTCTCAATTGAAGCCCAGTCTCCCCACATCTAGAGGTCCATACCAATGGTGTATTCCACGACGCGGCTGTGTTTTGGAGATTCCATTCAAGCAAGTCGTCAAGCAACTTTGGGCAAATAGTCTAGGAAAAACGCTCAGTTGGACGCGTTGTTGAGCGAGCACCGGTACGTGCAACACGACCTGAGTACGACATTCCCATAATGTTACATACCAATAAGTCTTTAAGGTCTTGACCGATTTAGCTGAAAATTTGTAAAATAGGAGAGAATGGATAAAATTTATCGCCATCTAGAGGACCTTGACATCATTTCCTTGGTAAAACTATTTACTCTTGATTTCTTCTAGGTGCAGTACATAGTGACCAGAATTCTTGTGCGACTTTTCGTTGCCATGGTAACGTTACTTTTGTTAAAATGTAATTTCTTATACACTACTTATCGGATCAAAATAAAATTAACATATTCGTGACCGGACTGACATTCTAAATGATTTGGCTACCTCAGATTTGTCGCCGTTTAGTTTTAAAAAAAAACTTTAGATAAACTTTGATGTAACTTTATAACTTTTTGAACGATTTTGCCACAAAACTAATGGCATTCAATCGTGACTGTAACTTGCGGATGGTCAAAATTTCAACTCGATCCGAGCCTTCGTTTGCCCGCTATCAAGCTGTGCGACTTTCCGTTGCCATGGTAACGGGACTTTGTTATAATGTAATTTCCATCTACACTACTTATCGGATCAAAATAAAAATAACATATTCGTGATCGGACGGACATTCTAAATGATTTGGCCACCTCAGATTTTGTCGCCGTTTAGTTTGAAAAAAAAACTTTCGATTAACTTTAATGTAACTTTTTAACTTTTTGAACGATTTTGCCACAAAACTATACAGCAACCCGCCTAGGTGGTATGTACATGTGTGCAAAATTTCAGGTCGATCAGAGAAACGGTGCGACCTGTATCGAAGCAGTAACAGAGAGAAAAAAAAAAAAAAAAAACAGACATTCGAGCCATAAGAGTCAAGTGGAGACGCTCGCTTCGCTCGCTCAATTATGAAATGTCACTTCAACCCAATGTCACAAATCATTCTCACACTTTTTTCGACAGAAAAATATATAGGCATACATTGAACAAGCCATATTTTTTTACCTACATAAAAAATCACGATTTCACGGAAAACACAATCTTCCTAAACTAGATTTATTTGTTTAAATTTATTTTTAAAATACTGTGTACCGAGTTCAGTCTTCCCTGACAGTTTTATATATAAATTTTATTGTATAAATAAAATTGAATTTTAGGTAGCTCCAAAGATGAGTCAGGTTTGCTCTACCATCCACTCTCAAAGAACTGTATACTGATTATTCAATTTGATAACATTGAGATTGAACCAGTTTTGCAACTAGTAACTTAAACAGCAACTACGTAGTTTCTTTTGTTTCCTAATTTATCCAGCTAAGAATTTATTTCCAGACTAGTTTAAAAATACGAGATAGTTCACAAAAAATTAATCTAGGCCTATACCTTACTTTTTGTAACACATGATGCGAGGCTATTCCCATTTTTACATTTTTTATTGATCTGATTCTAACATACTTGCGTGAACGCAATGCAATGACACCATGTCCTTCCATCGAGTCACGGACTACGTTCTAAACAAAATCCGACTAAAAAACGGCCTTCAGTTTATCAGTATCATTAGCATAACGAAAGTTTTTTGATATGGCAAAATATAAACGAGTCACGGATATATTTATAAAACAACGTCAAATAAGCACTATTAGATGAAATCTCTTAAACGATTTAAACGATTTAGACGGTGGTGCAATGCAATAATATATATCTTCAAATATGCGTAGAAAAACACATCGGTACACAGTCCAACGTCCAATACAAGTGTATAACACACGTGAAAACAACAAAACAAATAGAAAACTGTCTATTACCGCCGGCGCCGAGTGATCATTTTACGCTAATACTATAAGCTTAGTTTTTTTTTTAAAGAAGTGCTTTTCTTAAAAGGCTATTGTACCACCTCTGGCCGATATTTTGAAAGTAGAAGAAACATGTCTGAAAAGTTTGCTGAATGAAAGAAGGCCTTTAAAATAACAGAAAAAAAATTGTGAATTTTTTTTCAGACATGTTTCTTCGACTTTCAAAATATCGGCCAGAGGTGGTACAATAGCTTACCCTTGAATATTTTAAACAAGAAGTGCAAGAAATCCCCAACATTTAGGTTTTTGATGGAAAGAAAAAACAAATGTTATTAAAGCTAAATTTCCTGAAAGTTGCAAAACTATATATTAAATATTCAAAATTGAAATGCTATTTTTACGAACCTCTAACAATGATTACATTACGAGTATATCGCGTAAATCGCTTTAACCATTATCACAGACATTCGTTCCGCCAGGTTACTCCCCGAGACCATCAGTGAGCTGGTCCTGACTGTGGGTCCTCCTATTAAATAATTTTTAATATCTATATTAATAAGACAAATTAACAACATTCACCTTGAACACCATAAAAGAAAACTATCTAAAATCAATTATATATATATACCTCAAAACCAAACTAATTAACAAACTTCCTAATGACGTAAAAGATATCACTGAAATTGACAAATTTAAAGTAACAGTAAAAAAAATCATGCTAAACAAAGCATATTATTTTCTTCAAGATTATTTGGATGAGCAAAAGGGAAAATGTAAAATTATAATAATTATTATTACTTGACGAACATCTATTATTTGTGTAGGTGTGTAGTTTAATTAAACTGTATTAGTATGTCAATTTGTTATTATTTTGTAGTTATATTTAATGTGTTTGCATAATTAAATATATACATGAATATATTTCTCTATGGCAATAAACATCTTGAATCTTGAATCTAGAGTGGGGACTAGTTGCCTGCTCTCGACGTCGCCGGAGCGCCTGACGACGCTGCCAGTGGAGGAACACGAAAGCAGCTAGTGCGACCATGCAGGCACGAGGTTCTTATCAAACTGTTACCTGGTCCTGACTGTGGGTCCTATGCCCCCACTCTGAGTTTGCCTGCTCTCGACGTCGCCGGAGCGCCTGACGACGCTGCCAGTGGAGGAACACGAAAGCGGCTAGCGCGACGATGATCATGAGGACCAGAAGGACACTCAGAAGCAAGACTGCGTCCTGTGACTGGACCAATAGGATCACACTGACGATCATGATGAAAGTCAGCAAGAGCAGTGATGTAATGAGACCCCAACCGTAGCAGCCATACCTCCGCTCTGGAACACTGTTACACACGCACTGGTAAAAGAGTGCTTAGTGAGTGCACTACTTATTGCACTTGTTAATATCAAATAGAACGGTCTACGATAGAAATAAAACAAATATACCCCAACCGAAATATTTGTGTTGTGCATGTTGAGTTTCAAAATGATCACACAATACCAGCATTCACATCGAAGACCTAATGACTGAGAACATCCTTCAAACTTTTCAGCATTTTTGATTGTGGAAATCGAACTAAGTAGCGTAGAATCGGTAGAACCAACCCCCTCGAGTTTCGCATAGATATATTATAAGCTTCAGTATTATTAATATATTTTTTATGATTAGTTCTTACAAAAATGTATCATATGCAAAGGTGCGATCTTTCAAAACTTTAAATATGATTCGGTCCTAAAATATTTTAAAATAATTTATATTTGATCATAGTTTAAAATTGAAGCGACTTCGTACTACTCATAGACTTATGCAATCCAGACTAAATACAAAATGTACTATATTTAGTGTAAAACCTTTAAACAAAAAATCAAAATGTGATAACATATCTGCTACATATAGCGTAAAGTAAGCAAAAGATGTCAATTTGACTGCACCCATGGGTGTCTAGTTTGTATTGTTGGTATTTTTTTGTGTTCGTTCGTTTGTCTCTCCTTGCCAAGCGATTACCCGATCTTGAATTAATTTGTAGGGCACGCTCTTTATCTTTACGAACTCGAAACCTGCCATGCCAGGGAAATGTTATCTTTGAAAACGCACTTAACTTGTTCTGTGTTTCAATTCCAGTTTTCTTCGCTCTACTGGCTCAACGTATTTTCTAACAACAACATATTTAGGTAACCTTTAAAATCTCTAAACTAGTACTTTGAATCATGTAAACCAAGGTTTTCAATTGTTAAACTTTGAAATGCTGTTTTATTATTATTGCAGCATTTTTCTGTCATTTCCCCATCATATCAACCCAGAAATACAGTTGGTGGGAAATTTCGTCATTTCCAAAGGCTTTTATTTTTATTGATATGCCAAATCCAATCCCTTGTTTAAACGAAACTATAACCAAGTAGTCATTGAAACTCCGGAGTACTTATTAGTAATTACACTTAATTCGCACTCACATCAACGCATGTATTCTCAAGCAAACGAGCAGTCTTTAAACCATTATATTATTTGCCATGCTAAAACCTAAAAAGATGTAGGTCTATTACGCTAATTCTTTGCCAAGAAGTTCTATTCATTTGAAAAACATCCTCCTGACAGATCCAGTTCCTGTAAATAATCGTTATCTCTCCTAGCCTTAGCCAGCACATTTGAGCTGGTACCTATCTTAACTTGTTTACGCGTTGTGAATGTAAATTCATTTATCCGAGAGCGTTGCCATTAGTTATTTTCAGAACTGCTTCCCAGAAGCATGTCAGTGTCAGTCTCTTGCACATGCGATATTCCGGTCTTGTTGTCAAGATATGATATTGTTGTTGTATGCAAACTCGTTATTGGACTTTTGGATACAGAATATAATTGCATCCACCTAGCATCAGGACTGATCTTTCTGGCTCCGCTGTTTTTGGTTTACTTTAATTAGCTCGTTTTGTAAACGGTAAATAAAATACATTTCGAATTTGGGGTCTACCTACTAAAACTGTGATTCAGTTAGTGATTTTTTTTAAGTTATGAATTTAATTACTGAATTAAAAAATATATATTGGGCCTATATCTGATCAAAAATAAGATACATTTTGGAACCATTCTAGCGATAGGCGCATAATGCATTGTAAAACTTACCCGGTTACCCCCCCCCCCCCCCGTACACAAAAAATTATAAATCAATGTTTAAACTAAGTGGTGCTGACCTAATAAATACGTTACGTATACGTGTTTATTTTTAAACATCTAGTTCCACGTGAAATACACGAGGCTACGTTGCACGGAGGTTATAATACTATAATACTGCATGGATGGGGGGGGGGGATTACCACTGGGCTGCATGGGCAAGGAGAATGCCTATCCAGATCCTGGCTCGTGTATCCAGGTTAACGACAGAAAACAGTTTTATGCGTTCGATCTAGACCTACAATACGGATAAGCTGTACGTAAACGTATTCAGTATTAATTATCGGTGAAAGTTGGCCAGTAATCCGGTAAGTTTCACAATTAAATAGAGCCTGCCTCATTGATGCGAGATATACGAGACCAAAATATTTAGATTTTCAACAGTAATTTTGTTTCGAAAATATAGATAATCATGAAAATGAGAAAGAAATAATTGCAATTCCAATCTTTCGGAGGTAGTGTGTTATTTATTATATAGAGTATGTTTGTTTATGTCTATATTAATGGAATAGAGCTATTCTTAACCATTAATTTGGTACTAAAATGCAATTCTAAAACGTTTCTTTACGAGGGACTCACTAAACTCAAACTCAGATCCCGCAGTTTTTAGTAGATCAGATCCTGCTTCTGATACTTCGTTGTGCTCAGGATGACGACTGTAAAGCGTTTATTTTCGAAAGTAGACCTACATCGGGTATTCATACGAAAAAAGTTTAACAGTGGGCTAATTACTTTAGTACTAATGTATTATCCAGTAAACTTATAGTAAACATATTATTACACCACTGTGTTTGCAACACGAGATAAAACGATTCATCTAATTCGAATTAAGAGTAAGTTCGAACTAATGGTGTTGATATAGTTAAGGTTTAACTTTAGCCCACAGCCATAGTTCAGTTTAAATTTCCGTGATAAACGTATCGTATTATGCGAACCGTTTTAGTTAAACCGAACTAAATATTAAACCCTGTTCATCCGAGAGTACGAGACGAGGCCTCGGTTCAAGACCCACCCAGTTAGGATCTAATTCTGTTCTGCGTGCATGCAGGCTGTCTTCACGCACGTCATGAATAGGAGAATTTGTGAGGAAGAGGATGATAATGAAATATGACGGCGTGGAAGTCAAAAGAAAAAGATAAACATAACAACATTCTGTTACGACAGTGTTGGCTCGAGCGCTATAAGCGCTTCAGGTCCTGGGTTCGAGTCCCGTCGTAACTGAAGATTTTCCGAGGTTTTCCTCAGTCATTAATGCGGATGCAAGGGATTGAGTCCTCTTCAACATCCCTCGGACATCCTTTCACTCCGCAACCTACCTATAGTTCACCTGAAGAGGGGCATACATTACACCCTACAGCAGGTGTAAAAATGTTAACTTTATTACCTGTGTAAGCGGTGCCTTCTGATTCCACGGAGTCGCTCCGTACTGTGGTTGTGATGGGCATGGTCTCGGCGATCTGTTCTGCCGCCCTGTGCTCCTAGCTATAGCCTCGTCATCTTGGTCACCTTACTTCTGATAATTTAAAAACAAATTGCCAATAATACTAGGAAAACGCTAAAGTCCCGTCGCGTTGATGGATGAACTTTTTTGTAAGTTTTTAGTTTGCGTGGGATCTCTTTACTTATCAAGTGCTTTTTGAACGCATTGTAGGTAATTGTTGTCAAGTTTCTATTGTTACTTGTTAATTGTTATTAAATACCTCAAAAAACTTAATTTAAAACCTTTATTTATATGGTTTCTGGATGTTTTCAACTTTTTCTTTCAAAAAGCAATACATCACTATAACCTTAATGTCCATGTAAAATATGAACGTTCTAGCCCCACCCGTTTGGTCAGAATCGGCCCAAATGTCACGAAAATATCGCACTAAAAATCGAAAAAAATCGTAAAAGTACGATATTCATGAGAAATATTTCTTCGATTGTACCCAAAAACGTGGCACGTCTAAGTTCAGAGATTTCGAAGGTCCCCTCAAAATTTCATCAAGATCGCATGCCGTTTGCCCGGTAGAGAGCGAACAAACAGACAGAAAAACAAACAAAAAAAACAAAACAAAAACATTGGAGCTAAATTTTTTGAGGGGTCAGTGAAATTGAAGTTTTCGCTTCGCTCCCTACGCTCGCTACGCTCATCCAATAATAGAACAATGAGAAATCATATTGTCACTTTTGGTTCAAACGTTTATTCTACCCGTTCGCATGTACTCAAAAAGATGCTTAGTAGAATAGCCGATAATAAATCCATTCCTCGTATGCTAACTACCCCTTTCATAGAGATAGTAATGTGGGTTTTTTAGTGACCGTTGGACCGTAAATGAAACAAATCGAGTAGGCCCCAAACGAAGTATTATAGTAACCTCGAGTAGGCAATGTCGACTATCGACAACATTGCAGCAGTTTAAGTATACATGCAGTGTTTACTTTAATTTGATCGGCATTATTATTAACATTGTGTAATCGGGAGCGTACTTGAAGAATAAGATGATCACATCAGCAACTGAAGTAGTAACTTTTATTGAACAAATTTGTAAATATTAATACACAGTACTTAAACAAGTTTGAGCCGAATTGGAATCGAACCCAAATATGTCTTTGCCACTCACTTACCGGAGTGACTGGTGTGCACACGATGAATCGAAAACAGCACATGGCGTTTATATAAACATGTCAATGGATTGACATCGACACCTGAGACAGACAACATTGGAGACCGCATACGGATAAATGCAGGTGGGGGCTGCACTCCACTCCCCTATACCTATAGTATTTTGTAATACCTAATTCTCAACTAATTTTATAAGGCGTAAGTCGCAAGAATTCGATTGTGTTCAATTCGTTATGAATGACAAGCTTACACCTGACCGAGCACCTGACGCTTTATGACTTAGGCCGCGGGTTGAGAACGTTCCAAATGAAATACATTTACATATACCTTGGCAAAACAAAACATTACGCGTTATTATCAATTGTGAATTATGCTAACTGTGGCTTGAGCTTATACCCATGGTCGTAAAATAACACAAGAAAAGTGATATTTTCTTTCAGTAAATGAATCGTATTAGTTCTGGTTGGCTGCTTAGGATAGAATGGTGTGGCTTATCGTATCAGTTATCACGTGATACGATCTACGATTCTACCAAGCTGGCAGAATCAAATAACACCTACGTTATATGTAACAAACAACACAAACATTGCTGGTTATTGTATTATTATTGTTGTGAACTGTGATTGAATTTTGTAGTAAACATTTATAAATTAATTATTTTTTCGATGCTGGGGGGTAATGTATTAAAACACCCTGTTATCATAATTACTGAATGTATTGTTCAAATTGACGCAAAAAGAAAGATTGAAAGAAAGGAAGAAAGAAAGAAAGAAAGAAAGAAAGAAAGAAAGAAAGAAAGAAAGAAAGAAAGAAAGAAAGAAGAAGTATATCGATAAATAAACTATGACGAAAGTCACTATATTTAAAGTTTTCCCAAGTTACTGTAAATAAAACTTTTATTTAAATTTAATTAGCATAATATTTCCTAATGCCTGAGAATCAAAATTGTTATCTTGTAAAATGTAGGATATATATTGTAATTTATTAATTACACATTCATTAATTGAATGATTGATTGATTGATTGATTGATTCAGGTCTTTATTTTAAGGCGGGATTAAGGCTAGTGAAACCTTATCTTCCATCCAACCTTTGTGTCAATGTGTTTACAATATTGATCTTATTATACACCATCAGGCATTTAGCCGTGTTGAGCAGCGCTTGGTTGTTCGGATGTGGATACCAGTTCCGGTTTCAGCTCTTGTCCATGAGGTAAACCGTGTAACAATTCAATCGAGTCGACCATGTGATATTAATTAATTTAATCAATTACAAATCAGCCATGGAAATCATGGAAATCATTCACACAAGCTTGAGAACATTACGGTCTTTGTAAGTCTCTGAAGTGTTATTCCAAGGTTTGCCTCAGTGTGAATCACAAACGGAATGAACAGACGAGTCCTTGAAATTAAGATTGTCTCTATCACTTGATGAGCAATAAGAGATCACATGTTTCTAAAAAAGTAGTGGTGAAATATCGTTTTATTTTTATTGTAGGCACTGAATTACCAAAACCAACTCTAATAATAATAAACCGTTACAAAAATTGTAACAAAATAATGTGTCAGAAGAATATAAATATCTCACCTCATATTATTTCAATCTATTGGCAAGACGTATCGATTAACGTTTAAAGAATTGACTAAGAAATCAATCATTTGTCTATGCCACTGCGTTTCTTTCATACACTATCGTATCCAAATAGCTTGAAACACATCAATGGAACTAGGCTATATCGTATTATTTCTTATTCTGCAAATTCTACAAAATACACTATAGGCATTTACTACTTATTATCGAAAGTTACAAAACGAAATAATCTTCTATCAGAATTATTGTCAGTGGGTGGAGGGAATCGAAAAGTATTGTGTATTGTAATACTGTGTCAACTATTTTTAATGATATAGTCTTAGCGCAAGTATCAGTGTAAGTATACTATACGTATACTGCGCTAATTTGGATGGTATTGGTCATCCGATGATTCAACTACCGTCAAATCGGACTAAAAAATAATTCCATTATAGTATTCTCAGTCCTCAAATTGTGAGAACCAGTTGGCATCGTAAACAGCCTGTTGGTATTGAATCGCAACATTCAACTAATAATACAATATGAATTTAAATTAGATATTTGCTGTATTTGAAACTCTTCTGATTAAACAAAGAAGCTTCCCTCAATGCGTCAACAACATCAGCCAGACCACCAAGCCAGACGGTATATGGTATCCCATTATAATATACGTGACACCTACCATCAGTCACGTATCTCTTGCTTCAGACAATGTACAATCAAATACTTTAGTGCAATTCCCCCCCCCCCCCCGAACTCAGCTGATAAAGATGTTTGTCTATATCGAACTCATTTTTTGAAGACATTCACAAAACACAACGTTCGTACATGATGATTACTACTATAGGCCTATGTACTTATTACTGCTGTTATTTTAACGATCCTCTACCTTTACACTGTTATTTAATAATACCATAATAAGAAGTCCCCTACATCACACACTTGTTAAAACGCTAATAATTATAAGGTCGGTCTTTTGTGTTGACCTTGGATGAAGTAAAATAATACATATAGTAACTTCATAGTAGAACCTCGACAAAATCCTTGCCAATAGACTCAAGATACTCACTTTTTTAGTATGAATCTAGCGTCCAAAGAACAGATCGGCAAATAACGAATAACGTGTAACGTTTGAATGATGTGATGTGAGCGTTTGAATGAGAACAATATCGAATCGAATCGAACTAATACGGTTACTTTAAATCTAAGAGAATTTATATTCATTAAAATCGGATCGGATCAATCTCAAAACCAGGGTTCGATGTACGTACAAAAAAGATAACAATTAAATCAAATTTGAAATCACTAATCATTAATTTCCGTTTGGTTACACAAATCTTCGTTCTGTCTGTGCACGAAGCAGAATTGTCGATTATGTCCTAATCGCTTAGTCGATAGTAGGAGCCCACCCTACTCAAAACTTGCGACGTGGGAACCATAGAGGACTGGGACTGAGTTGGTTGGGGGCAACCAAAATGAAACTATATTGAGCCTGTTGAGTATTATATCGTTATCTACCTTTGCTGAAGAAGATAGATACACTCTTGTCTAGTTAGACTAGGACTAGGAAAACGCTTAAGTCCCGCCGCGTTGTTGGATGAGCGTAATTGGTGCATTGAGCTGCCATGTGTTATGCGAATTTTCTGTTGTTCTGTGGAAAAATCATTACTAAGTTGAATTTTTTTAAAATTTAATTAAATTAAATTAAATTAAATTAAAGATTTACTTTAATTTTTTAATTTATTAATCGTAATTGTTAAAAAAAATCGTAAAATTGCGTTTTTTATAAGAAAAAATTTCTTGATTGCGCTCAAATTTAACACTAATATATAAATTCATAAAATTAAGGTTCTGCGAAAAAATCATCAAAATCGGATAAAGCATGTAGGTGTTATAAGTCAAAGAAATTTTTTAAAAATCGAAAAAAAATCGTAAAATTGCGATTTTCATGAGAAATAATTTTTCGATTGCGCTCAAAAACGTGGCAGTTCTAAGTTCAGAGATTTCGAAGGCCTCCATAAAATTTCATCTCAATCGGAATATCGGTTTAGCCGGAATCGTGCGGAAAAACAGACAAAAATACAAAAAAAAAAAAAAAAAAAAGAAAAGAAAAAAAAAAAAACATTCCGGATTTTTTTCTCCAGTGTAGTAGAATGGAATCTTCGCTTCGCTCGCTACGCTCGCTACGCTCATCCAAAAACGCTTAAGTCCCGCCGCGTTGTTGGATGAGCGTAATTGGTGCATTGAGCTGCCATGTGTTATGCGGATTTTCTGTTGTTCTGTGAAAAAATCATTACTAAGTTGAAGATTTTTTTAAAAATTAAATTAAATTAAATGAAAAATTAACCTAAATTTTAAATTTTTTTAGTTAATTGTAATTTAAAAAAGGAAAAAATCGTAATATTGAAATTTTCATAAGAAATAATTATTCAATTGCGCACAAATTTTACACAAATATATGAATTTATAAAATTAAGGTTCTGTGAAAAAATTATTACAATAGGATAAAGCATAATAGGTGTTATAAGTCAAAGAATTGTTTTAAAAAAGAAAAAAACGTAAAATTTCGATTTTCATGAGAAATAGTTTTTTGATTGCGCTCAAATTTCACACGAATACATAAATTCATAAAATTAAGGTTCTGTGAAAAAATCATTAAAATCGAACAAAGCATGTAGGTGTTATAAGCTGAAGAAATTTTTTTTAAATCGAAAAAAATCGTAAAATTGCGATTTTCATGAGAAATAATTTTTTCGATTGCGCTCAAAAACGTAACAGTTCTTGGTTTAGAGATTTCGAAGGCCTCCATAAAATTTCATCGCAATTGGAGTATCAGTTTAGCCGGAATCGTGTTAACAGACACACAAAAATACAGAAAGAAAAGAAAGAAAAAAAAACATTCCGGATTTTTTTCTCCAGTGTAGTGAAATGGAATCTTCGCTTCGCTCGCTACGCTCGCCTACGCTCATCCAAAAATACCGCTTGCACCTTGCAAGGTACTTTGACCCCACATTTTCTTGCAATGTATTAGATATTAGTCACTCAACGGTATTAGCATGCATCATGCGCAAGTTTTGTGCTCATGCAAATTGCTCTCTCCCGTGGCTGCACAACACTCCCATGTAATTGCCCAGTACCTGTGCCCAGTTTATAGAATTGCATCAGCATGCATCAGCATTTGGGGAGAATATATATTCTTGAACAGTGAAGATACATTCTCGTGAAACTTATTAATAGACCCACAGTGTCCTACATTTCGTGATAGATATGGATGTATAATAATATGCATTCCGTTATGTGCTTGTTCGGAAGGGGACTATAATACAGAGTCATAAAATGCACAATTATTATTAAACTGTAACCGACCGGAACAAGATATGAATGTGAATGAGCTGGAAAGTTGAAACTGAAAATTCGAAAATTGTCTGGTTTTCAAGAATGCAAATAATAAATAAATAATAATATTGCGTTGACCTTCAGAATACAAATTTCACTTTGGTGTTTACAATTACATATACTAAAATTGGGAGATGTCTCTAGAATTGAATTCTCCCCTGTTTTGACGACCGTACAAACACAACAAAATAACCCCCATTCCACGATATTCATAAAGCCCCCGTCAGCAGATGTTTAGCAGTTAGCACGTTGCTCTCTCAGTACACACTTAATTCAAGACAATCCCCTCCCACGTGCACGTTTATTTATAAACGCAAATTTCCTTAAAAGTAAAACAACCAATAAAATTATGTGCATTCTATCAGTATCCAACACTTCACCGAACAAGCTTGTTAGGCATCGTGAGGCAGTCATGTTTTCACAAGCGAAATAAATCCTAACCTAACGCAATCCGTGCGGTAAAGGTCACGTTTGATGGTTTGATGATAAATGTTAGGTTATGTTTATATTGAGAGATGACACACGCAGCCATTGGCACGGAACGATATCATGATTTACACTGCCACCACCGATCGCGTGAATCTGGTTTTGTTTGTGTCCATAGCACAACTCTTTTTTGCTAGAAACACTACAAAAAACTGATGGATCACGAATCGAACCCGTGAACGCTTGCACTAAAAACGCCGAAAGAATATCCATTATTAATTGTTATCCTCTACATTTACAGAATTGAACACCATGCAGTTAATAACAACACCGAGAAATCTATTCCAAGCAACATTTAAAAGAAAAACATTTTCTATGTTGTTTGTAAAATCTTGTTAAAATGTCACACAGAACACTGGAAGCTTCTTTACCCCTCTGGTACTCTTGTACTTGGCGGGTCCCAATTTTTTAACACTTTTTTCCGATGAAAAACACCGAAAAAACCTTCAAATGAAGTTTAACTTATAAATAAGGTTGAAATACTGCACCTACAACACCTTCAACGTCGCTATTTTAAATATAAAGGAGTTTCAACGCAAAAGGTGTTTCGTTTAAAATAGGCCTAGGCCTAGCGACGTTAGAGGAATAATTTATTATTTTCTTGTCTTTAATGGGGGGCTTTGCCCCCCAACCCCACCGGGGCTTCGCCCCTGGACCCCAGCTAGTCTTACATAAGTGGGCAGCCGCACCTACAACAACAATTGACTGACCCTAACAGAAAAAGTTAAAAGTTGACTAAAACGTTGGGACCCGCCAAGTACAAGAGTACCTCTCCTCTCCCCCCCCCCCCAAAGCATCACAACCTGTTAACTTGGGCCGAAGCCAAATAAAGAAACTTGTCAAATACGAACTTACCTGATACACAGGCAGAATTCCAGTTTGTTGTTTATGTTAATTAAATGATGTCAAGTTCTCACCGTGATGAAGGCCCGGGCAAGTGTTGCACACCAACCGTGCGCGATGTGTTTCTCAGCACTGATAACCGAGCACGCTCTACAGCCTAGCGAGACTATAGACGGGCCTACCGACGTCTCAGACTCCGCACAGATGATAACGTTAATCAACAACCTACTCGACTGAGCTCATCAATATGTAGGTTAATAAGTTGGGTCTCAACTCCGTGGGATACAGTTGGTAGTACGACGACAGTCAGCCGCCTGGTCTGTCTTGAGTCGGTTGACGTCATCACTTAGCATACGACCCACACCACACGTCGCGTCGCGTCTAGCGAGACCCGAGTTCGATTACCCTCGGCGCAGAGAGGGCGGCGAGACGACAGAGCCGGATATCGCCGATTTAGGAAGTAATGTTTCAACTCGTGAGTTTCATTGTAATGAGCAACAATAGAAGTGCCGCATTTATTGTATTCATTGCAAGCATTTATACGGAGGGTCCTGTGATTTGTGATTATCTGGGTGTAGTCCTATAATTTGTTTGAAGGGGACAGACACGCAGTCTGAGAGAAAGAACTGTTTTAATTACCAGTCGTTATCTTCCTCCTCTCAACGCCCCGTCCCCCCCGTCCCTCTCACTATCTCACATGACTTTCAAATTCTTGAAGTCTGAAGATATTGTTGAGACTGGGCCTATTTTGATGTTCGAAGTGCAATTTTATATCTATCGTGGATTTTAATTTGCATTTTTATTATGTATGGCCCATCACTCCACTTTCTGATATTATTAAAAATATGTACATGATTTCTTCCAAAAGTAATAAATATAAATAATATACATAGGTCAGACTTAATGTAGGCCCGGTCTTAGCCGAACAAGTAAGGAAAGGACACAGCATGTCCCGTGTGTTCCACCCCTTTGATAACATATTATGTCGGAGGGGTGCTCACGGAGTCACCGTTCACGGTAGATAGGGGCAGTGTAAATGACGTATTAGATTAGATTGAAGAGAGATGATGAATTTGGATGGAAAAATGCAATCGAGCCAAAAGGCATTGTCAGTGGCAACGCTAGGATTATACGTTGTTGAGTTGAGGGGGAGGGGGAGGGCCCACCATATTATTATTATTATTATTATTATTATTATTATTATTATTATTATTATTATTATTATTATTATTATTATCATCACCAACGATTAGTTATTTGCTACCATTATTTGAGGCAATAAATAAAGAGACTTGAAACCAGCCTAACGTCATCTAAACCTAAATCGCTGCAGTGTTTTCTCTTCAAGGTCATGTTAGTGTTGGCGAATATAATGAGTTGCTTCCTTCCTAATCCTATCAAAAGTATCTATATGCGGCAAACAAATAACAATAGGAGTTTCCTGCTGATCGTGTTGTGATGTTAGTGCGTAAGACATGGGTTATGATCTCCAACATATTATTCTTGTATTTTGCGCATAGAGGAGCCAAGCCGGATCTCGAATAGGCGACATTTTTTTGCTAAGAAATAAGAATGAATCAAACTATAATCTTCGACTGCATGTATTATTACTAGAGATGGTGTTTTATAGCATTTACTATAGGGAACACACACGTGACGTCACAGCTGGGCGCGGATCTTACTGATGGACAAGCATCCTCATTTCGCAAGTTGACGCCTGATGAACGGCTCAACAAATATCACGCTCTAACTTTTATACTATTCATTATTTGGACAAAACTTAAGAGGAATAATATTTTGCAAACATATCATTTCTTCTAATAGCGATTATTTCGATTTTTTTTAGAGAACCGTTAGCTTGTTATAACAATGTACGCATTATAAATGACAAAATTATCAACATCTTTAAGTCTTTTCAACTTCAATTGACACAAAAGTCAAAACTACTGATCGGATTTCAAAAAGAATTCTCTCTAAATATGCATCTAACTAATTAGACAAGAAATAAATAAACTTTCTCGATAGAAAAAGCACAGAACGAAATTTTACAGCATAGCGTGCAGTTTTTCACGGCTCATCCGCACGTCAAAAGCGCGTATTTTAGATGAAAACACATACCATGCGTTTTACCCTATGCTATAAATTTTCGTTCTGTGCACTTTCTATCTAGAAAGTTTATTTATTTCTTGTCTAAACAGTCCGATGAATTTTTTGAAAGCGGTCTTGTCAAAATCCGATCACTAGATTTTTGTCAATTGAAGTTGTTTTATTAAATTTCATAAAAAAACAAGTAAAAGTCTTAAATTTTATTTTAATATGTACATCGAAATAACAACTTAACGGCCGTGTAAAAATTCAAAGTAAACGCTATTAGAAGGAATGATATATTTGCTAAATATTATTGCTCTTAAGTTTTTCCCCAATAATGAATAGGATAAAAGTTAGAGCGTGATAAGTTGTGCGACGTTCAGCAGGCGTCCACTTGCGAACCGATGGTTGCTTGTCCACCAGTTGGGCTCAAAACGGAGAATACCCCTCATTCCCCTCGATTTGTGACGTAGGTGTGTGTACCCTATAAAAGCGACAAAAATAAGAATGTCATTTTTCATATTTTTCACTTTTCTCGACCTTACACTTAAAATGGGTGAGTTTAAAGGTATGTTTATTTCCGCGAATTTTTGCAATAAACGGCTTTAAACGCGATAAACTTGCTTTTTTTGCGATATACGCGCGAAATTGGGTTAAAAAAATTACAAAAAGCTGTAACTAAATAAATGGCTTTTCTGGTAATTTTTCGTAAAATACGTATTTTTTTATTTTGTCGCCGTGGCCTGTCGAGCTGCAGTCTTAATGAAGAAGTCCCCAAAATCACCGCTAGAGAGGTCTACGCTCACAACTAGCGCCTACTAGAATTTCGATTCACTTTAGCTACCGTAATCTAATATATATATATATATATGTTAAGTTATACTTTACGGAAATAATCACGCTTTATTGGATGTTTAAAACAAATATTTAATTAAAACTTCAACGTTTCAGAAGACTAGGCTTCCATTTTCAAGAAGAGTTGGTATAAAACAATAAAAACAAAACATCAGCAACACAATAAAAATATAAACAAACTTAACCGCCTTACAAAGGCAAACCAAATAGTAAGTACAAAAGCAAATCAGGTGCAGTGAAAACTTTTTAACCACATCACTGTGCTAAGCGCTTTGCTTGACTTCTAGTCACCCTTCTCACAGGCTGATTCTGTTCTTCAACTGATGTTGTAGAATTGCTGGAAATTGTTCTTCAACTGATGTTGTAGAATTGCAGAAACATCCAATAAAGCGTGATTATTTCCGTAAAGTATAACTTAACATAAACCATGAATCACGAAAGCCTACAACAGAACATATATATATATATATTCATTATTCAACGAACGACGACCCAAAAAAATTAATGCTATAAAACACAATCTCTAATTATTACTTATTTATTTTACCTCCCATCCCTCAAATGTTGCGTGGAAAAAATGAAGGATGAAACCAGACGGTCAGAGAAGCTTCAGTAGTCCTACTAAAGCCCAATAATATTTTGCAATCAGTCTGTAGGTAAAGCCAATAACCAATCGGAGAGTTTGCCAAATAAGTTAGTTCTAAGATGCCCAAGAAATTAAATCACGGTGCAGCTCGCAATCAAGGTGAACTAATAACGCCCCTTGCACAGGCCCGATCCTTCTCTTCAACAAGATCCGATTTTCATTACTCTTTGCATTTCGGTATGTTTACTTGATTTTCAGTGACAATTTTCCATTTTATTTTTAACGATTGTTACAAAAATAAATCTTTGCAAGGATGCAAGTCACGGGGCAAAGAGAAAGATTTGAAGATTTGATTAAAGTAGTATTAAATTTTTATGGTATTACCAACTTACAATACAAGAATGTAAAATAACATATTTGCATATGCACCGTAGAAGATTATTATCACATTTTTCTTTCAAAAGTTACTTGGCAAGTATGCGACGCCCCAACGCCCAACGGGCACCTAAATGTACCGACTAACATTTTTAAGCCTGAAGAGTCATTAAAGTCGGCAATACTAGTGTTTTTTTTTTATCACGAGCACTTCCTGAAGCTAGTATATCAGATTGACACCAAACTTGAGCACAGATGTTATGGTCATGTATACACATAACAAAAACTTCTACAAATACAGCCAAACCTTACACACTCAAAAGAAATGAGATCTAAAAAAAAGGGCCAAGCTCATCTACCCTTCCACATTTGCCGTACAGTGTCCCGTAACAACATCTTTGAAAAGCTTGGCAAAGTAGAAATTTGCAACTTCTATTAATTTAAACATAATAGTTCATCGAAATTCTTTTTTTCTAAATAATTTAAACGTAATGGTCATGCAAATTCTATTTTGCCAAGCTTTTCTACGGTGTTGATACGGGACACTGTACGTTTATGAATTAAGATTGCGCAAATGTTTTTTTTTTAAATATATAATTTTACTGGACATAAGAAAATACATGTACATTATTTACTAATAAAAACAGTTTCCACCGTGTTGTCCAGGATAGGATAGGCCCTATTTATATTATACAAAACTAAGTGAAAAAAATTACACCTTAATATTTTAATTGAATACCTGCATACCACACAACATGTAGGCATACTAGGCATGTATGTTCAAAGTATTCAGTGAGCATTCAATGTTTGAAATAGGTACTTCATTAGTACTAGGTACAGCAGATATTTGTCAGCACATTGCTAATATTAATCAATATAAGCATAGAGACCAATATTGATAGATAAGTTATATAACCACACTTACACTTCATCTGGTTTAAACAAATAATGTTAAATGAAGAAAAGTTAGCACTGCATATAAGTACAATCAATATTCGTTTACACAACGATAATAATATAATAATTAATAAGTGTGTTCATAGTAATAAGGATAGATGCCTAAGTAATAGAATTAATTTATTCTTGTTTCTTGAATAGCCTAACTTTTGTCTGTCATAAAGTCTTTTATGCTGTAGTATGCGTTTGTGTTAGGAATTTAGTAAGTTTATTTTGAAATTTGATGTGTTCTGTTATGTCTTTTATTGATTTAAGGAGTTTATTGAATAAAGTTTTATTAAAATGATCAGAATTTTTTTGACCTAGGTTGGTACGATATTGGTCAAGATGGAGGTCATTTTTGTGTCTCGTGTTGTGGGTGTGTATGTCACTGTTGTCTGTGAGAGTGTAGAGTTTTTTCTTATGACTAAAATTGACTTGAGAATATAAAGACATGGGACTGTAAGAATGTTAAGTGAAATAAAGTAGGGTTTGCAATGCTCTGTCGGCTTAAGGGTACACAATGTTCTGATTGCTCGTTTTTGGGTGACGAATACCTTGTCAATATGAGTTGATATTCCCCAAAATTCGATTCCGTACTTTAAGTGCGATTCAAATAGAGAAAAGTAGCATATTTTGGCAGTTGATAGTTGAAGGGTAGATGAGCTTGGCCCTTTTTTTAGATCTTATTTCTTTTGAGTGTGTAAGGTTTGGCTGTATTTTTTAACATTTTTGTTATGTAAGGGATCTCATTACTTTTCAAGTTCCATTGCAAAATTATTTGTTAAAATATAATAATTTTATCCAAGTCAATTTAATTGCTATGGTATTACCAATTAACAATAGAATGAAAAAATATAGTGGTCTAAAGACTTGCTTTTTGTAAACAATGTAGGCGATTATTGTCACGTAACTATAGTTACTTGTTGATTGTATGCCTGTATAAGGCTTATTTTAAAACCTTTATTTGGAAGCCTTCCAGCAATTTTTTTTTACTTTTTCTTTCAAAAGGAATTACATCACTATTACCTTAATGTCCATTTAAAATATGAACGTTGTAGCCCCACCCGTTTGGTCAGAATCGCTGGCCAATTGAAACTGACGAATTAGATAGTAGTAGGAGTATTAGTAGTAGTAGTAGCCAGTAGTAACTAACATCCTTAAAGTGATTTTGAGCATGTTTCAAGTCATATTTTCACCAAGAAGGAATGCTCGTACCCCAACCAAATTTGGCATGTGTTGTCGGATACCTAAATCCCCTCGATTTTGATAGTTTTCAAGTTCACATCACGTTTCAAGACGGCTGGGTAACACCTCGAAATCACCCTAACTTTGCTTGCTGTATATAAGGTGCCAGAGTGTGTAGCGCACCGCGGCTTGGCTGCGGCGCCCTAACGGGCACCTAGACACAGCCTTCTATGTAAGTACATACAAAAAAATCCCGAATAATGTAAATTAATTTGATTGATTTTTAGGATTGAGGATTTTCGTAGTTCAAAATTGTTAAATTTCAGAATTACTTTGTGGCTAATCTTGAACAATGTTTAGTAATCTTTGAATACGGAAGAACGTGACCATATCCTTACTTGACAACCACTCTACATTGCATATCAAACAAATGACAACTGAATGCATGAAAAATACCCCCAAAATTTAATATCTGTACTCAAAAGAACGATTTTTAGTTTTTACCAGAAGCTTACTTCAAAGTTATTAAAATAAGTTACGTTAAAAGAACTAAAATCTGTGGAGTTTTTCTCCGTCTAGTCAAATCAACGCTCATTCAATCAATTCCACCTACGGGAGTGTTTTCCACTTTACCGTCTATTAGTATAGTACCGCTTTGGAGGATAGTTACAAATTTGATAAGCCAGCATTGTCTTACCTTTGCATTTAGACAATGATATCATACGGTCATACAGATCGTATTATACTGTAAATTATAATAATATTTCAATGCTAATTGACATTTGGTATCAGTGGTTATAGGTTCTAAAATCCAAACCTGTAATGGCTTCGTGATTAAACCAGGGTTATCATTTAATGATACCCTGCCCAGGCTACATTCTTGACACTTAAAACGCTGACTCGGATCCAAATGCTACAAGTTGAAAAGCGAACAAAACAATGTACAGTGGAAAAAATATCACCTGAAACTTTTATGAGGCCAACTTGCAACCACCTTTTGAAATGTATCTATATGCCAAATAAATATCTAACATAACTATTCTAGTATTGTAATTTGGAGTCTGGGGATAGAAAAACAAATTGAACAACTTCACATATTATGTATTCCTTGATTTTGTGTCATGATCTTCGTTATTTTCTACTCTCAATCATCACCTAGCTATATGATTATTTAATCAAACACATGTTAACAAAGACGAAACACGCTCCACTACCAACACGCTATAGCAATTTGAGGAAACATGAAGGACACTGTGATTAGTCAATTACGGCACACTCGGTAGGCTCGTGGACGCGTTTCACAGTCGTGTTGATAGTAGAATGATCCATGTTGTTTCGTTTTTTTAATCTAGTTTCGTTTTGCATATTATGTGCGTATAGAATGCTTTCGGAAACTTTTGCAAAGTTGCATTTTGGTTACATATTTTATTGTCTCCGTTCATATTTATTGCTAGAGCGCATGAGAAGGAAAGGGTACACGATCACCAATACGATATTTATATCGGCTAAGGACAGTTTATCATAGTTACCGGAAATTCTATATCTAAAATTAAATTAGATGTTCCACCATACCGTCTAAAGCCGATCTTCACCGATTCACGATAGTACACATTAAAAATGCACTTTCTCTACGGTCATTATACATTTCACGACTCGGGTAAACGTGTAAGTAATATACGCTTATATACACGGCTTGAAAAGAAAATGAACATATTTTGCGTATGCAGATACGATACTACAAATAAATCATTTAATATAATTTAGGATTTTCTAAAAATGTCATCATTATAATGTCTGATAATGAATGTATTTCCGTGAATAAACCACTTGACAAACGTTTCGCAGAAACGAAGAAATAACGTTCTTATACATCTCCCAACAAAGTTTTCATAGATGACTATACTTACTACATGTAATGTCAAAGTCAAACGGAAATGCAAGAAACTAAACACATGTTTGAAGAAACATTAAATGTGTGCACGGGCTAGTAATTAACAGAGCATGACACTTCAACTCTCGGTAAGAACTTACCACGGCTAGTTTGATGGGCAGACATCACTCACAGCTAGTAATTAACATAGCATGACACTTCAACTCTCGGTAAGAACTAACCACGGCTAGTTTGATGGGCAGACATCACTCACAGCTAGTAATTAACATAGCATGACACTTCAACTCTCGGTAAGAACTTACCACGGCTAGTTTGATGGGCAGACATCACTCAGAGCTAGTAATTAACATGGCATGTCACTTCAACTCTCGGTAAGAACTTACCACGACTAGTTTGATGGGCAGACATCACTCACAGCTAGTAATTAACATAGCATGTCACTTCAACTCTCGGTAAGAACTTACCACGGCTAGTTTGATGGGCAGACATCACTCACAGCTAGTAATTAACAGAGCATGACACTTCAACTCTCGGTAAGAACTTACCACGGCTAGTTTGATGGGCTGACATCACTCACAGCTAGTAATTAACAGAGCATGTCACTTCAACTCTCGGTAAGAACTTACCACGGCTAGTTTGATGGGCAGACATCACTCAGAGCTAGTAATTAACAGAGCATGACACTTCAACTCTCGGTAAGAACTTACCACGGCTAGTTTGATGGGCTGACATCTCTCAGAGCTAGTATAATTAACATAGCATGACACTTCAACTCTCGGTAAGAACTTACCACGGCTAGTTTGATGGGCAGACATCACTCACAGCTAGTAATTAACATAGCATGACACTTCAACTCTCGGTAAGAACTTACCACGGCTAGTTTGATGGGCAGACATCTCTCAGAGCTAGTAATTAACATAGCATGACACTTCAACTCTCGGTAAGAACTTACCACGGCTAGTTTGATGGGCAGACATCACTCAGAGCTAGTAATTAACATAGCATGTTACTTCAACTCTCGGTAAGATCTTATCATGGCTTGTTAGGCAGACATCACTCACAGCTAGTAATTAACATAGCATGTCACTTCAACTCTCGGTAAGAACTTACCACGGCTAGTTTGAATGGACAGACATCACTCAGATTATTAGCATGTTAAGTTTTATATTTATTATTGATGCATACTTTGTTTTTAAGAAGATTGTATGCAAAAACGTGTGACTGTATTAAAATGTATAATCTTAACATTTACTGTGTATAGGTTTAAACTGTATAGGTTTGCTTAAAACGTTTAACACAATGAAAACGAAATTACAATTTAAATTATTTTTTAAGAAGTGATAAACGAGATCAGAAACTATGAGGTTTAGGTTCAACATTTACGAGTATTACAGTTACACGTAGAAGAAATCAATGTGCACATTGATATATTCAGTTTGTGAAAACATTGTGTTGAAAAGCATTGATTAGTGGTTTTCATGAAGTAAACAATTTATTTGAAGAATGCTATTGCAGTACTAGCAATTACAGTAGTGTTTTAGCCTTTGATGAAATTAAAATGAATATATGCAATGTCTACGAGTATATAGAATAGAAATAAGTTTCAAGAAGAGATGTCGAAGTCCTACATAGATATCACAGAAACAATAAACCCTTTAGTAACTACTGCGAGACTACGAGAAATGCGGGTATTTTCAGCAGCGTAGAATAACTGTTATATAGCGGAACCGGCGTATGCACTTGGTAGTGACAGTGGTATCATCAATATTGTTAGTTGCCATATAGCAAATAATTCATAGGAAATGACTTCTCAATAGATGATGTAGGCATTGTTGATATGGATAGGTATCCTCTGAAAGCACGTCCTTTTTATGCATACATTTCTGTCAGATTATGTCAGGTGAGTATTAAGTACCGTTAAAATAACACCATACAGTATTACATAATGCATTTGACAAGTTTTATATATTATATCATATACATTTCAAAATGAGAACCACTATAATGTTGCATCAGACCATACACACATATTTAACACTAAGATAAAAGTAAGTATAGGCCTACTTCTACGACGCGAAACACATATCATTCTAAAACGTAAAATATGTGGAGAATAACACTGAGAAATGACATGCTATTTTGGTAAATGTTTACATTGTGTTGTTGAGTAGTTGGTCAACTGGTAAAAATCAAGTTCAAAACAACGATTTCGGACTTAATATTGTAGGTATACAAAACTATTTTATTTTTTTACTTGAGTTAAAATGTGTGCATTTCACATAGGTCTAATTAATATTAACTTTAAGCCATTTATGTAACTGATGCATCTATATTATTAACTAACATTAGTATAGTCTACATGCAGCAGTGGACAACTGGAACCTGTATTTCACGATGGTTGGCTCTCAGTAACAGGTACGTTTTGGCCAAATATAATACATGTTTTAAATAACAATTTAATTCCAGAGTGGTATTTAGCGACAATAAATTTAGTTATACAATATTTACAACGATATGTCTACTTCTATCAGATCTTTCGAATATATAAGTGAAAGTGCACTGGAAGTTTTGTCACATTATTACCAAGAGAATCCAAGTTTTAAAAAATGTATTTAAATTGCATTTTTACTGAATGTCAAGACCCATCAACAGTAAAATGTGTTAAATTTCTATCTATAAGCGATATTCAAAAACGAAAAAATTAGAAACAAATTTAAAATTTAAGAAAATTCAACTTTCATGAAATCGGTGACAAAATACAACTACAGAAAATAAGAACAAGAATCTTGTCATTACAAACACTATAAGCCACACATTGCAGTTGCACGGAAGAGGACCCTCCACGCTTGGCCTTGAGCTTCAAATGTGCCAACCAGTGACGTAGTTTGCATAACACAGCATATCACGAAAAACATAATTCACATTCTACAAAATGTTTATAAGACTAGAGTGATTAGCGTATCTACGCTTAGCGCACGTTTCACTTAGCACTTTGCGAATAGGTACAGGTATTGTTTCATCCGCAACGGCCGGCGGTTTCACACCACTCAAGGTGAATTTGTTACATTATCCAAGCGACCAGGAATCGATTATGTGGCACTCGTTTCTATTCGTGTGTTTTCATCTGCAACCAGGTCGTCCTCGTCGGGGAAGAGAGTGGAGTATCTAGGGGCGTCGTCGGCTACCTCGTCGTAGGCTGGAGGGCGATCTAGGGCCGACAGGGCCAGGGCTGGGTCGTCCGCGTACAGCTGGAATCACGGCACACGAGTCGTGTTATCATAAGATTTTGAGTAAGATTTTGATAAACAATATCATAAATTCACATTTATTTATATTTAAAATTAAAATTATTGGTTGTACACTATAGAATATCGAATGTGATTAATCTTGGTTTTAATTCAATGAAACCCGCCCAGGGTGCAATGCATGCCCCTTTTCAGATGACTTGCATTAGGTATTTTGGAGGATTGTTCGAGGGCCGATAAAGAGGACTCGTTTATTCGCAATTATACGACTGAAGAAAACTTCGGAAATAACTTTCAGTCTGGATTGCCGTGAGTCCGTGACCTACCGAATTCGAGTCTCACATGTTACGTATGAGCTATCACTATCGGTGCAGTCCGTGACCTACCGAATTCGAGTCTCACATGTTACGTATGAGCTATCACTATCGGTATTTAAAGATCCAAAAGTGATAACAGCAGAGCCGAATATTGACAGATGATTTTAAAAATTATTTTCAATTTTTGAGGGAATTGGTATGGGTTTGCGTATAGTCAAATTGAGTTTCACTATGTCCATCGGAAATTCTAAAACATCATAGTTGCCTAGATACAAGAAACTAGTAGAACAGGTATTGATTATTTTAATAAGTGTTTATTGGACATAACACTGTTCTTTATCAATATTTATTAAATTATTAGTGATATTTCGATTTTTATTCAAAAACCTTTTTTAAACTGAAGGTTGACAAAAGAAAAATTAACAACAATCCATGTAAACAAAATGACCATGAAAACATATCTGCCAACACAATTGATGAAAATAAAATAAAAACATGACAAAAAAAATTGTCATGTTTTTAACCTGCAGTTTGAAAAAGATTTTTGAAAAAAATCGAAATATCACTAATAATTGAATAAATATTGATTAAGAACAGTGTTATGTCCAATAAACATTTATTAAAATAATCATATTTGCCATTCATCTTGGTTCCATATCATGTTCCATCATCATTCATCCATACATGTAAACGTTTACGAGCTGGATAAGTAAAGTATAGCGAACTAAATCTAGCAATTCTTCTAGGTTTTTATACAAGTTGAATAAAATTACATTCAACAAAACAATTACGAGTATGAGATTGAGAAGATGTCTAATACTTTATGAAAGGAATAATGATTGAGCGAAAGTAATAATAGCACGAATCAAAACTGAATTGAGGGGGGAAATGGGAAAAGGGAAAACAAAAACTTCGAACAGAAATTGAAATGCCAGTCGGAGTCGAGGCCAGCGTAAACTTGCACCTAATATTTTTTACTTGCAATTTGTCCATGTCCGCCGCCGTGCGGCGTAGAAGCGAAGTATTTCAGTCACTGTGACCGAGCAATCAGGTCAAGATCGAACACATCTCGTTCGACCTATCGTCAATCAACTACGCACGGTATTAACATTGTTATGTATAAGCTATAAAAATAAAATACGGTGTAATTGAAACAATGAAATGATGTGTTTTATTTCTTTCTCACAAATCGTAACTATCCTATGGGTTATGGTTGATTGCCTTCGTTTCGCCATCTCAAGGATATTTCTCACAAGAGACTTGCACTGATGCTGGCCTCGACGTGGTATAGGAGCCGCATCGCAGAAACAAGGCGAGGAAAATAGAGATAGATCTACGCCAACACAATGGATAATAAATGTGTTTCAGGGATCAAGTACTCGGGACACCGACACAATAAATTGAGTTGCAATGCACCGGAAATAATTAATGGGGTATTCACCCGCTAAACTAAAAATATATATTTCATTTAGGCTAACTAGTTATTTACAAAGTATAATAGAAAAACTATTGGGTCCACCATCATCTGAAAAAGTGTCGAACTTGGTATTTTTCATAAGAATAACATGATCGTCCCGATCTTTGAGCCCCGTGACCTTAGAGGATTTTGGTCCAAGAAATATTAGCCATCATTGACGTATACTCGGCTACATTTTCTGTAAATCCTTTATGTTTTGTTTTTTGTAATTTTGGTAAGTGGTTCGGTCAAAATATGCTGGTTACCAAAATAAGGTGTAATTTAGGAAACGAAGATCTTGCGTGCTTGAGTGTATATTATTTGTGCACAATTTCAAGACACAATTTTCTAAATGACCATTTTAGATAGATTGGTATGGTGCTCTGGGTCAACGTGTAACCCAAAAATAAGCAGGTTGAAGGGTTGAAGCCGATTTAAGAAATTACCCAAAACGCCCATTTTCACACATTTCAGTAACAAAAAGCTTAACAAATTCGTGTAAAGTTATAGGTAGAATTTTTTTTTTTAATTGTGCTCCATAGAAGTAAGGTAAGGCTAAGACGCAAACACAAAAGATTAATATATTTGGAGAAATTTTATAGAAATTAAGCGAAAAAGGACACTTCTTGTCCTCAAATTGAACACTGGACATTATTTTGAATAAATAGAATCTTTAGAGGAAGAAAGTTAGTTTAATGCTCCCATGGTATTAAATTTTCAGCTCTTTTGAACGCATTTAAATTCCGTCTGTACAAAATTGGATTTAGGCCAAATTTTACGTATGTTTTACGTATGTTCCAATGCTTGAATACATTAATGTAACATAACAATAACAACATCCACAAGTGTGTACAATACAAGCATAGATCTGAGCTCAAAATAAAACCAATTATAACGCGAAATATCTATACGTATGTGAGTGCGTTTCACATGAATGACAGCTAATAAGCATAAACTCAATTTAAGAATTGTCAAATTATTTCGCATTTATTCAATGAATAATCGGCACAATTGTTGCACATAGTGTGTACAGAGACCTACTTTGTCCTTGCTGAGGGGAAATCACAAACACAATTTATGTTTTGGATGAACGCCCAAGGACTGCAATAAGACAGCTCCACGGGGAGAAAAAAAGCTTACACATTTCTGTTAGAATTTACTGTTGCGAGATTGAAACACACACAACCGTTCTAATTTATGGCATTCTGACATTTATTTTTATTTGCCGTAGTGATCAAATGAATTTATTTTAACGCATATACACTCAAACTAATGTGTGTAGTGCTAAGGCAGAATACATAAAAGGCTTACACATTCTGTTGAATTCTGTCTTGAAATATCACTACTAATCCATTGTAAGTTACGTTGTTATGCTAGTCGATAGGAATTTATTATTGCAATGGAAGTACTTCCTTCGACATACATCCACTCATGCTGTCAAATGACGACTCAATGACAACTATTCTAATAGAGCAAGTGACAACCGTAATTCTCTCCTTCCAATGCCGAAGCACAGATAATGGAAGTGTAATATATTATCTGTGGCCGAAGTCAGCCCTATGAACACAAATCAAATTGATCGACAGGTAAAGCTGTACCAAAGTCTTTCAGAATCGTTCTTTGAATCGTGGCCAAGCAGCTTTAAACTTTAAAGTTATTTCTGACACCAGCATTGGAAAAGCTTCCTCAGAAAGAACCACTCACGACACAAGAGTACTCACCTTGGAGAAGCGACCCCTGCTACCGGCGTCGCAGCATCGCAGGATGACGATGGACGGCCCCAGAATGAGCATGATCGCCCCCAACGCCGCCATCACAACCCCCGACGGCGTCAGGATCAGGTTCTTCCTCGTAGCCGCCGGCGAGGACACCCTCACGTTGTGTTTCACGACCGGCGTCCGTTTCGAGGAGGGCGTCTGTCTCGTGGTGCTATCCGTCGCGTGTTCTCCGTCCACCTCCTCAGTCGCATTGGCCCCGTGTTTGTCGAGGTTGTTAGCGGACACAGTCAACTTCGGGTGCACATTCACTTTAAGTACCGTTGATTTATCCGCTATCTTAGAAGAGGGATCTAGTCCGGTTGTTGATTTTACGGATTGAGTGTCATTAGTGGACGTGAGATTTGTTTGCACGCCGCTGTAGTTCAGCATCGGGGTAAGGTCTTCCTGTTTGACCGAAGAGATGCCTCGGTGCAAGAGAAGAGCGCCGACCGCACACCACGATAACAGTTGGAGGCCGATCACCAGTCGGCCTGCCCAGGAGTTCTCGCACGTGGCCATCGCACCCTGCAAACACACGTGGAGTGAGCATGGCACCCTGTGACACACCTAGCCCTGTGTTACACAAACAAGAGTGAAACGATCAAAAATACACTCAACCAAGTGATGGCTGGCACCCTTTGACACACCTACAAAAAAATCGCTCCCTGTGTTACACTACAACAAGAGTGGCAAGCCGATCACCAGTCGGCCTGCCCAGGAGTTCTCGCACTTGGCCATTGCACCCTGCAAACACAAGTGGGGTGAGCATGGCACCTTGTGATACACCTAGCCCTGTGTTACACCAAAACAAGAGCTGGAAGCTGATCAAAAAATACACAGAAGCATTCTCCCATTTTTGTCACAATCATCACACCTGCTAACACGATAACACTATTAGGGCGCTGGTCCGAAGCCTATGGATCTACGAACGGGTGCTCGATGTCGTCTGCGGTAGCACATACGACTTCACGCCGAATTGTATAAAATGGAGCCAAAGAAAATCAATTCGTGTTACCTAGAATGGAGGTCGACTCTAAATACAGTTTCATTTTCTATTTCTGGCTCAAATTGCTCCGTACAAATCAATGCCCCTGCCGTACAATCGGTACAAAACAAAGCGCATGGTATAGGTTGACAATGCAACACCGCAGATGGTTCGATACCGATTGTAGCTCTCATTGTCGTCTGAACAGTAATTCCATTGTTTTACATTCCTTAAATTGATGATCAAGGTCAGACTAATTAACGTCGCAAATACGTGCATGGATACTTTAATGAATGACTAACCCTCATTACGAGATTGAGTAATTCTCACACTAGATTGCGACACTGAAATGAAATCATTAGTACTTAGGCCTGCCTACTACTTATAGTTACAAGAAAACCACAAATCGTCATCGAAAAATCGAATTTTTTCATGATCCCATCAAGGCATTGCTTACAAGAAAATCTCTCCAACAACAGATTATAAGGTGAGAGCAATGGGTCTTGCGGCACGTGACTATCGTTGAGTGAATATATTAGTACTCAACGCTATTGGTCAAGCTAGATTATCTTTCAATGTATATTTTATCGATTGAAATAATGAGAACATGTTCTTGACGTCTTGTTAATTTTATGGCAGAGAGTAGGGTGGCAACAGTTAAGAAGTAAAAGGGGAAGTTGTATTTTATTACTCGAAAAAAAAATCGTTTACCCAGAGTGATGAAAATTATTCATTAAAAATATATGGTTTGTTATAAAATTGGTATATATCTCCTTTGTGTTATTTGTTTTTATAAACTGACACGTTTTGTGGTTGTATTCTATAGGCCCTTTCACGAATGGTTTTTAGCGTCGCGTTGATGGATGAATGTATTATACCTATCTTCCAGTATTATCATATTTTTAAAAAATCGTGAAATACTATTTTCATGAGAAATGTTTTTTTTCGATTTACCGAAAACGGGTATGTTGAATGTCCCCTGAAAATGCTATCAATATTAAAAAATAAATACATTCGTATTTAGAGTCTACCCACTGAGTCATATCACTGATTTTCAGTGGGGTACATTAAACCAAAGCGACCAAGCCAACCATGTAGGACCCAACGCAATCGACGAGTGAGCGATAACCAACCTAGTGATTTTTTAAATAGGAAATATAGCCATCAGTGGTAACACCTGCGGATCAACGCCAGAATCAACAAGGCCGATTCAGAACGACTTTGAATTTATTATGTACCTCGTGGCTAGGACGGCTCCAAAGCCACCGTTTACAAATTCCTAACCCGAGAACTGATGTGCTTAAGTCCAAATCAGAAGTTAAAGAACTTCTGCCTATAGTGGGAATCGAACCCTGGACTTTCTGCATTGAAAGCAAAGACGCTAACTACAAGACCAACGAACTTTTGTTTTTGTTGATTAAGATATTTTAAGTTATCTGTAGAGAGTGAAATTAAAATACAAAATACAAAAAAAAACATTGGAGATATTTTTTTCATGGGCAGTACTTTCGTACATTCCGTATTACGTGAAGGAAACTCAACATTTTCTTGTTCTGTTTTCCACCCTCCAACAGAGAACTAAATCCTTGTTCCATTGTTGGTGGTGAGATGCGAACCCGTGACCTCCCGAATCCGAGTTTCACGCATTACAGCTGAGCTGCTTCTGTCGTTTAGCTTTGTATAGTAACTAGGCCTGACAGCGCACAAAGCAATAATTGTCGTATACAAGCATATCATTACCGGGACAATTTATGTAGGCCTATATGCGTATGACTAAAATATTGTGTACCTCATAAGCCAGAGAAATTATATATGTTATTTTATACGACTTACGAGTATTGATGCACTTCATGGTTTTGTGCTGGTAGCACTGAACACAATATTATTTTATTTTGGTGCATACGTTTCCAAAATGATTGACATACAAAAACAACATGATATATCTATTGATTTCCAATCCTGTCCTATAAATAAACACATAATTGATATTGTGTAAGAAAAAGGCAGGCTTTTGAGAGTGGTGCCTACATAATCTAAGACAAACACTTTCAATTTTCACCGGTTTCTAGAATGATGTGTCTGACGTACAGAGCTAGTTTTTTTGTTAATCTATTACTCAACACCGTCTCCTCTTTTACCTGACTGACTTATTAGACCCCGAACGCCAGGCTACTTGTTGCTTCACCTCGCATGGTTATTAAACATTGAATTGGAAAGCTGACTGACAGTGATTGACCATATCTGCCCACTTTTCTGTTGTTATTGTTTGAGAGGATTACGCAAAGTTGCCAAGTGATTTTGTTGACGTGATTATTTTGTGCTCTGCCTGGCTCCTTGGTGGTACATAGCACGTTACATAAAACGATAATCATGTGTACGATTGAAATTAATTAAACCTATTATTAAACTACAATCTTTATCAATTTGAAGTAGTTAAATCAAGCAATTAAAAAAAAACACTATGGAGGATGATAAGAAACAATTACAGCTACGCGGAAATTTGCACCAAGTGAATCAAACTGTTCCTGAATTTTTATTCCTTACATTACGATATATTTCCAATTTCATTGTTATGAAATCTTGACTTTACTATACACAACATTCTGGTCGCAATAATTTACTTCAGGCTATAAAACGCGAAGAAACGATATGCTGTTGGCTCAAACTAGAAGAATACGTTTTCCTACCGTAGGGCGAGCAACGGTTATCAAGTTTGTCATAAGATATACCCCCGACACATTTACTGGTTTCCAGATCTCATATAAATGATTTGTACTGGCCTAGATACCCTCTCAAAGCAATTGGAAATTATTATCAATTAAATCATCTCCAAGAATAGCACAATGGTCATGAATAAACAATGGTCGTGAAGTAACAGTTCACGCGTGTACAGCTGTTCATGCACAAGTATTGATGGTTTCTATTAGAATAACTACTCGAGTCGACGGTCAACAAAGACGCATGCATAATATATACAAATCTGCTTGGTGCGGTATGTGTACAAATGCACTGCATCCAATGCTGCATCCTAAACTAGCCTATACCTTATTGCCGCCGTACGGAACTATATATTTCTGATATTTATCCTGATGTACATCTTCAAGACGATGAAACGTTCTTATTCGTTCTGTACTGTCCAACCTTAGAAGTTATAGCGCAGACGGTTGCACGATAAGTGTGGCTTGTTAGTATTGTTGTTAAAGGCTTTGCTTCCAATTATGAAGATCCAGGGTTCGATTCCCGCTCTAGGCAGAAGTTTTGTAATCGAATGTGTAAACGGTGACTTTGGAGCAGTCCTATATAGCAAAAGGCACACAACAAATTCTAAGGTTGATTCGAATTGCATCTATTGAACCCGAGTAGGATACATGACTATGGTAAGCCCGAACATGCATCTATTGAACCCGAGTAGGATACATGACTATGGGAAGCCCGAACATGCATCTATTGAACCCGAGTAGGATACATGACTATGTGAAGCCCGAACATGCATCTATTGAACCCGAGTAGGATACATGACTATGGGAAGCCCGATCAGCATATTAACCAGTAAGATACATGACGATGGTAAGCCCGAACATGCATCTATTGACCCGAGTAGGATACATGACTATGGTAAGCCCGAACATTGCATCTATTGAACCCGAGTAGGATACATGACTATGGTAAGCCCGAACATGCATCTATTGAACCCGAGTAGGATACATGACTATGGTAAGACCGAACATGCATCTATTGAACCCGAGTAGGATAGGCCTACATGACTATGAGCTCCTACGAGGGGATATACTCATCATGATTAGGTTTACGTCGTATTAACTGAGATATCATCTATTTTCTTTTACGAGCTCAATAATTTGATGAAACCTCAAATTTATCCAAAACCCGGATCTTAGTAATTTGCCCAAATCTTGAAGCAAGCAAGTCGCAATTCTTAACTCTTTCATTGCCCATCAACAAGGATAATATCTTTGGGTTTATAGTCCACTATAAACCCCAAGATAATATTGTAAAATATTTTGTGATCCTGAGGGTCCGGGAACGGAGCTGTTCTCACTCAAAAAGGGGATATTTTCGAACCCGAAAATACCACCAAAATGCATTTGTGTATCCTTCTAAGCTGCTTAGTTCCCTGTTAGGTACCCGTACCCATGCTTGTTTAAATATACATTGATTATCATTATCTCCTGAGATTTGCACCTAGTTATAGCTGGCTTTGTCATTAGGGCCTCTACACAAACTAGTTAAAAGAAACATAACTTCTCACTTCTCAGTATAATAGTAATAACCTGTCCGTTGGTGTAAAAGAGATAAAAATACATAAACACGACCATAGGTTATAAAAACGTGTTTTAATCTTCAGCGCATGAATTATAGCAACCTGTTTCGTGAATGCTATTATGATAATGTTAACACATATAAATGGCCTATACACACTCAAGAAAATCTTAAAAAATCTTGTTATTGATTCACTTTAGTTTCTATGACACTTCTGAATGTGAATCTATATAATATAAATTGAGTGAATAACATGCTTCTACATTGGAATGATAATCCGATAAAATAAACATGTTCTTTACTCTAGAAACATACGCAACATTTCATATCGTCGAGACTAATGAGAATGATGATATGTAGAAGTGCATTATTTTAGTTGTGGTTGTGGACTGGTTGGTCCGATAAACGTTATAAATAAATGTAGACTAATAAAATAATTGTAATGATTATAAATACAATAAGTTGGTCGGGTCATTTCGCCGCGTCGAATATGCTTTTATCGCTTTCACGTTTCAGCCCAACTGTGTGGGAGAAACTAGAAACTAAATTTCAAAAACTTACAAAAATATAAGCCTGGCAATTGGCGCTAGGTATAAAAACAAAGTAACAACTGAATAAACAGTTACCATGCACAGGCCTTGCCTTCTATAAGAGGTCTTATCACATCCACCATGTCACATTTGAGGATTTCTGGTACGTATACGATCACTCCGTTGAACTCCACTTTTTTGGGGCTGATCCAGTTCTGGGTCAGGGGGAACGATAAGGCCTATATTCGAAACCGGGAGTATGATCTTGGGGATAATGCATTTATTTGCGATGCTGCCATCCTTGGATTTGTCTTTAATCTATTTTTAATATGGGCGATAATTTACCGGGTCGCGAAAGCCTGAAATTTGAAATTAATCGTAATAATAACAAAAAATAATAATATAAATAATACTACTAACAATATTAAGCCTGAACTTGAACCTGAACCTAACAGATACATGAACGGAATGGATTACTGATACTTAGATAAGCGTGTGTAAAACTGTAAATGATTATAATTTTCACATTTTTTGTAAAATTTTATTTTTGCATTGCAAACCACTAATATAATCAATGGTATTTCCAATATCCTCATAAGTCACATTTGTTTTTATCTCGCAGATCCCTCCTGTAAGTGATCACTACGCCGTCGGCTAGAAAATGGGGAACACCACTGCATAATATGGATAAAAGAAAATAATCCACTGTATATAATATTTTTTTGTTTTTGTGTAGTAATCAGCTGGGTATTGGAATTTATTTTATGTTATTGTGTTAACAAATAACAAAATATACGGCTTCTTTTCGAGAATTAAGGTTAATTTGCTGTTACATTTTTCTTATGTATTTTCCATACACGAATTAATAAAAATTGCAGAACATTTTTATTTTTTATTTTTTTAACGTACCTATCCTATTTAAAAAACTGATTTACAAAGAAGGACAACTAGATAAATCGAATTACATATATGCAGATAAAACAATGAACTACAGTTAAGTAAATATTTGAAATAGTAATATTACATTAATTAAAACACAAAAAAAAATTTTAAAAAAGTTACCATCTCTCGTCACGTTATTTCCGAAAATAAAATGTTTGTGTAATTCACAAATCACAACCAACGTTCTGAAAACAGAATAATAAATCTTACATTATTTTGTATGTTATGTTTATTGTGTTTAAAATAAACAATAAACCTTCGTTTAGAAAAAAAAATGTAGCAGTATATATTATTTTTAAATTGAAGAAAGATGAAAGTTATATAGATTCCATTTATAAGTAATAACGTGTTATTAGGCGTTTTGTTTATTTTGCCATTATTTTTATTTATCTTATATGAAAAAAAAGAAAAAATTTCCATGTTTTCTGAAACGTAAATGATGTAATGTTATAATAGTCTAAAGATTTATTACCGCAATGCACATCTCATTTACACGGAGGTAGTCAAAATGAGTTATAGAAATTACAAATAATGATGAACGGCGATGAAGTGCGGATGAAGGGAACGGAATCTTGTCAATGAGAACGGGAATCACCTTTGGCCCAGCTTAGATCTACCTTTACCTTTCTGCAAAAATTGAACTTTGTAAAAGATTCTCACGTTTAATCGGTTTCAAAATGCTGAATTTATTTATATAATTAGTTCACCAGCGAAATAATTTATATCTGAAAGTGACTCAAATGTGGTTGTATCCTATAAAAAATACCGGTATCAGCTGATAAGCCATTGTTCAATGGTCGACTGGTTTGGCTTGGTTCACTTTAAATTCCCCCACAGAAAATTAGTTATGTGTGACAGAGCGGGTATAGGTCTACTATAAACACGATTTTTGTTTATGTATTTATTTTTTATGTTTCAATTATATAAAAGACCTTTATAATAATAATCTTTATTGCAATTCATATATGAACTGTACATTACAAAAGGCGATATTCATTTAACAGATATGGATGGAATCACACCCCTAAAAAGTGATCTTCCATAATTACATTCATACTTTTACTAATACACCCTAAAAATAAAACAAAACACTCTTATAAACATTCAGCTTATTACTGTAGGTACTCTATGTTGCTTTACATTAATTTCTACTAAACCAGTAACCACTACTAACCACTGCTAAACCAGGACCACCAGAACAAGAATTACAAAAATTACATTCCTGGCTAAAAAACGCGCTTCCGATTGCCTGATAAATCGTGATTTTTTTAAAATGAATTTACTACCTCTAATATTATTGTTTGTTGAGTTGTTCGACACACCAATGGGATTGGGGCATTGATTAAAGAAGGCTATCGCCCTTCTTTAATCAATGTACAAACAACTTATTACACAAATCATAAATAGATCAAAATAAATATAACGTGTTGCTAAGCGCGCGTTTTCGAGGACTTGCCAGCAGACAGTATTTTTAGTTTTTGTAATAATATGTCGTGATAATAATTGCGACGAAATTCACAGAAGTTGTAATACCATCAATCGTATTTAATCTAATCTATAGTGTTGTTCCGTGTTTTAGAAAGCCTAGTCTTGACGAACACTGGGTAAGAATAATCCAGCTGACTAGGTAACTCTTAAAACATAGGCAATTGCATTTGATTTTTAGAAGTGATCTGAGTGTCTCGAGTCTGAAACGTTTCATAACTTAATGTAAACTCCGTTCGACCGACATTATGTTTTCTCTGTTTGGAAGTTTTCTACTGGACCGAGAGTATAATGAACAAAGTCCCCTATTTGATAGATTTACGAACAAACTTATACGCGAACCACATAAGTGCGTGATGTGATTTATTATTGCTGAATAATGATTGTGGTAGGCAGATTTAATCTGAGTTGTAATCGTAGAGATGAACATGAATATTATTTTCTTCAGGTTCAAGTTCGCATGCACTTAGCAATGAGAATATTCTGTCTTGGAAAAGTTTTACACTTCGAATTCCGGTTTACATTCCCTGCAAAGCAATGTATACAGTGTTGTTGGTCTCCAAAAAACCCTGGAATTGGTCAAATTTGTGAATATCTTATACCGGTACTCGAAATAACCCCCTTTTTATTGAATTGGAAACGCACAAACCATGGCATATGACAAATATTTAAAACACAGCAAATACCAACTCCTAGTCGACAACGGCCTCGATAAAACTGGCGAAGGTCTGCCATCGTCGCGCTGCCCGAAAGTAATTTTCTTTACACCTTACGCATCAGAAATATTAATAATTGTGGTAAGCTGTAAGAAATGGCTATGAAGTTGAATATTTTACTTTTGAAAAAAATACAAATGTAAAAAAAACTTAACTATTTACTCGTCCTTAGTTCAAATTCAGATTTAAAATTTAAATAAACCACCCCCTTTATATATATACCCTTCAGGGATAGGCCCCAGAATGTTAGAATTTCAATATTCCGGAGACTTTCATTATTAATGAATGCAAGAACAAGCGATGGAACAAAAACGGCAATCTTTGTTTCCAATTTTAGCAGCATATTTATTATATATTGAGAAGTAATGCAACCAAAAATGAGTTTTAATTTGAAGAATGCTTATGCAAATAGTTTAAAATCCTATTTAGAATACAGTATAATGAATATTGTTTCCATTATTTTCAGAAGTGCAGGTATATATATGAGGTTTTCAATCAATGCAGTATGTACGTACCAATGGTGACCATCCATGGTGTATAGGGACGATGCAATTAGTGCATAATATGGATATGTTTAATTACTAAAAAATCTTAATCCTGTAAATTCATGTTGTAAATTAAAACACAAAGGTGATAAGTAGTGCATCGTATCGAGTCTAACAGACCGTTGTTACTTCCTACTCATATGAGATCACTATTGTCCGACACACTTGGTCGCGTACGCGAAGATTGAACCGGTAATCCAACAACACAACTTACCCCGAAGTCACGATCAACATTAGTGTAAGAAATGACGGCTCACTTACAACCAGCATTGACGCCTGATGAATCTGCACTGTAAACACACTCATCAGTCATCACCCATCAGTCATCACACCACGCAACAACACCCACCGACACGGTCAACAACCAGGAAATGTGAGTTCCCTTGAGTAGCCACAGAGTAGTTTGGTACTGTTAAATAGCATACATTGGTATCGGGATGTTCACTTCGAATTGATCACGTGATCACTAAGCAATAAGCTTAACAGGGCCAAACAAACCATAAATCATTCTTAATAACTAACACAGAAAACAACTGGATAATACACCTACCAGATTCAAATCACGTACACTTATGTAGATGTTTTATCTGTTGGTAAATAGGATACTCGTTTTACAAAATCCCAAGTCTATAACTAAACGTGCCCACAGCGGATTGCGCACATGAGTAACTTCACCTGAAGAGCTACCAAGACTACCAGCTTCGCGGCGTGACACCCGGCAACTAACGAACTGTCAGAGTCAGACTGCCAGTGGCGAACCAGAGGAGAGCCGAGACTAATTAGCAAGCATCGGGGGGGACTGGCCTTCTGAGGGGAGGGGAGTGGCTACCTGTGGATCGAGCAGACTCTAATCACCACACAAACAAGATGAGAGTGCCAGACGTTTAACCCTCAGTAGACTAATTAAAGAGTTAGTGACTTCTTCAAGTCGGTTAGAGACAGACCTAGAGGTTGAGCTCGTCGTATGGTTGGATCACGGCCACATGGAACCAATGAACGTGGTTTCGTATTCTGACAATGAATGGATTTTTTTAATTATTCCTCATTCGCATAAATCATTCAATTATCGTCTGCAGTAACAGAGGATAAACAACAAACAACGATTTACATCACTCTGCGTGATGAACTCGGACAATAATTCAATGCAACCTTGACTCTTCCTCTTCTCTCTAGATTCCCCCCCTCTAATATTATTACTTTCTTCTATTTGTCACAACGCATTACAAACTAGATTTAAAAATAATATATTTTTTATATGGATTCCGTTAAATAAAATAGCACTTTGGGCAATAGATGCTATATTAGACAACTATATTTTAAAACGCTACAAAGTGCTATTTTTTTTTTACTGGAACAAAGGTTTGGGTACACGTGCTTAAGTTTATTAATTTACCCTATTATACTTTATTTTATGTATGTACGGTGCAGCCCTTGTGACAATATTTTGCACTGTCCTCATAAACAAGTTTTTGAAGGTTGGTTAAAAAATATATGCTACAATATGATTGGTGAGTGGTATCGTTGGGTGTCTATACAGAACAGACATAATATAAAGATTTTGTTAGATCATATTGTACCTCGGGCCTTTCTTCCCAATTCTATCCACGCGACTCCTAGCAAGTAACAACTAATAAAAAATGGCATAACATACTGCAAAAAGCTGCCTAGAAGTATAATGCAATGGATTTTACAACTTTTTTTACCTATGTCCTTAAAGCAGGCTTATGCTTAAAAACCTTGTATTCATGATAATATGCTTATGTACAGAAAACAGCAAAACATAAAACAGCTAATTTAAAAAGTGTATTCTTTGCTATGTGCTCATTATATAATATTATGTTTAAATATAATATTCCTTAAATAATTACTTTATTATCGATTGTGATAGGATTATTGTTGGTTGCTGAAACTTTGATTTTGTATTTTTTTGTATATTTTCTTATTTAGTACAGTTTCAAACACAGTGTAGTTTAATCGATCAAGTATAAACATATAACTGCAAACATATACAAAAATAAGTCTACTAATAACAAAATTACAGAATAAACACACATACAAACAATATACCTATAAACTATACAAACGAAAACACAACGTAATGCATTCACTAAGTCAAGTTACGAATGTCAAGAGTGAATAAAGTACATTAAAAAGTTGAATGTTGAAGAAAGGCAGAACACACACAGTTGTATTGTATTGTAAGCGAAGGGCATTCTAGTCGTAAACGGGTCCGGTGAATATGAAGAAATCATAGCGAATAATATAAAGGTAGTACGTAGTAGTAGGTTTTGCACTAAGTGCGGCACTCGGCCATACTCGATATCCATGGCTGCCAAATATGGCTGTAGCTTTGCATTGTATCAATATGAACAGTTTTGCAAATAATGCACCTTCCGCGATGTTTACTGTAAGGTGTCAACATACGGCCAAGGACTTGGGAACAAGGATAACCGGTCAACATTTCAGCTCTAGATGCCTAGCAAGATGACCTTTACGTCATAACATCGATAAATTAAAATACGGAAATGATTTAATTAATAGATTGATGCACTGGAAAAATTTAGTTTTGTTATTATATATTATACTCTCGCTTCACTCGCGAGAGCTTGCCGGTTCGATATTCCCTACAAATTACTGATGTGTATACCCCACAGCGGGCATCGTACAAAAAATTAAATTAAATTTACAAATTATTCGGACTTAAGGTTTTCCAGTGTTTTCTTCAGCCAACAGGTGCGGATCTATGAAATAGATCTCGGGTAGTGATGTCACCCCAAATATATTTTATGTATAGACGCTCTTTCCTAGGTGAAGATTTTTTAAATGGGGGGGGGGGGGGGGGGGAGTCTGGAGAGGAGGCCCGTCAGCTAATGCGGATCCGGGGAGTACAGCCCCGGAAAATTGTTCTATATTATTCTAGTTCTTTGTTATGCTTACAGAAAAGAAGAGAAGGTTTTAGGTGGCAAATATTGCATTCATATTTTCTTCTCTAAAACCGTGGTTGGCAATTATATGTTGCAAATAAATACCATTATAAGCAATAGGTTTCTACTAAAAAACATTGAATACCAAAATCTGCGGATCACCATTTCAATACCCTTTTTTCCACTATGCTATCTTTCAAAATATACGGTAACATAGGAGAGTTTCGAAAAGGCTTTGGGCGGCGCAGTATCTACTTATTTTGAGCCGTGGTGGACAAAAAATGCAATTTTAACATGGCTACGATAGGCGGATATGAAGAATTCACGTATTTTTCATTGCTTAAATGATAAAAGAATTTGTACGACGCAAAATGTCAATGAATTTTATAGCTATGGTTCTTCCAGTAACATTCGTGTTCTCTGCCCTGTACGTCCCGCTCCCCGGCCCAGTTTATATCTGCTACGTGACGTCATCTGAAACTCTCGTATTGATTACGAAAGTGTGAATAGACCAAATTATGCAACAAAAATATATCTAGACCTGATAGTAACAGATATGATGATTCATTGGAGTATGAGAATTTAAATTTTTTAAGCCTATACTAAATTGATGTTGGAAAATGTCGTTAGCTAAGAATCCAGGTTGTATAAGATTTTAAAACTCACAAAATTTATCGTACAATGGAAATATACTAATCGAAATTCCCTGCATGGCAGAAGTGCTCGAAGCATGAATCTGGAACAGTTTTATTTGATGTTTGCCAATAAAATATTGCCTATGGAAGGTATAATACCAATGGTTTGACAGTCCCACTATAGCACTACCGCACGCCCTTCATTTTGATAATTTATACTGTTAGTTTTACAAATTACAATGTTGATTTTTCAGCTGGAAAAACTCCCGTGGTTCCCACGATCTTCCTTTTGAGTTTTGTTTGCCGAGCAGCGAGAATACTCAGGAAGACAATTTAATCTTCTAGTTCTATGGATTAGTTTTGTAACCCAAGAACAGAGCTGGGTATTGACTTTCACACTGCATAAAACATGATCCTGATTCATTACCAGAATAGATCCAGATTATGGAATGTATGTATATCTTACTGTGTAGCGGCTGACGCCCAGAGGCCCAATCCGTAGGTTGTGACTGTTGGCTTGAGGCTTATATCGCTCTAAAATGTATTATAAGTTTATAACCATAGCCACACAACTATAGTGAAACAGGTTTATAAATACTATTATGTATTAGTTTTAAATTAACTTTTCCACTGTTCTTGTGAGAAAAAGTTTAATAACGCTGTATTTTGGAAGAGTACCACATCCTTCAGCTGGCATACATTATATTTACATTAGATGATGATTTTTGTTGCTAAATACAAAGTCACAAACATTTTGGCAAAATAAACCACAACTATGCGAATGGATAATATTTAAAATTTCAAAAAGAAATTGTGTTGTAGGCCTAAATAAATTAGAAAAGGTCAATTACCTTGAAAAGACTAACACGGTATTTTTTAAATTACTAAATTATGATAAATTTTGTTCAAATAATTGCCATTAGGCCTAATTGTGTTTTTGATCTGTTTTTGTTATAATGTTATCTTATTAGTGCAATCATGCAATGCGTGAAGATGAGCAGGCGAAACAAAAGGCACGGGTGGAGACCGCCGTGTACATACCTTACTGACTACTTCATCTCCTTGTTGTTTTGATTGCACACCTTAGCTGAAAGCATCGACAAGAACAATAATGCGCAATGTGTGTAACGTATCATTCAAGGCAATCGTGTTTTGTCTGCTCGATAAGTACCTGCTTGATGGCAAGTGATATGTTTGTTGTTTAGATATTCGGGAAGGATTTAATATTTAACCTATTCAGGTACAACCACGAACATAGCTCATTGTAAATATAATAACTGAATTAGTTTATTGTTGAGAAGGTATATGATCTGATATTTCCAATAATATTGACTCTATCATTCTGATAGAGCTAGAACACTCAAGAAATCTTTCTGAAAAGTTATATCATACGCAACGTGGAGTTTAAACTGAGCTTTGCAGAGCTGTTTGATTGAGCAAAGCGTTCCAAAATAGTGTCACGTGTTGTTAGTTTTGTGGAATCAATCAAACAGTAATGAATTTGTATCCAACTTTATGTATGTATATGAACAAATCGTCTGGAATAATCACACTTGGTTGGACATAAAACAAAGAGGATAATTATGTAATTTATATATTTATTTAATAATAATGTTGTCGACAAATCACACTCAATTTGTACCGATACCAAGCCCAATGTTTGTTTTTAGAAACGTATTTATTTTACATTCCCTTCTCGTGAGTCATAGATGTTAACAATTGAATTTCAAGCATGGCGAATTAAGTACAGCACCAATAAAAAGCCGGATGTACTCGGGTGATTACCATTGGGTTTTAGGCGCAGTTTCCAGGTGTGTATGGATGTTAAGGTTGTTTGGGTTCCTGTTATTGGTAAAGTATTATTTTATCAACCGGGCCTCAGCACTAACACACAACTCTTAATTCAGTAAGTAACAGGCACGACGCATCGTGAGGATACTTTATTATATCATCTCTTATAATATTTAGAGGAAAATATCAGTAATATAATATACAAGATAATTATACTTTTGCAACAAACTACTTGAGGATCCAGTTTTAGGAAGTGTTTACAGCCTTTATTTTTGTAATTTTATCTCAATTATGGGACATTTAGGTATGTTCTTTTCGACTTGATTGGCATGATTGTGTTGCGTTATTTGATTAAACTAGGAAAACGCTAAAGTCCCGTCGCGTTGTTGAGCGAGCACTGGTACGTGCAACACGACCCGAGTACGACATTCCCATAATGTTAATACCAATAAGTCTTTAAGGTCTTGACCGATTTAGCTGAAAATTTGTAAAATAGGAGAGAATGGATAAATCCACCGCCTTCTAGAGGACCTTGACATCATTTCTTTGGGAAAACTATTTAAACTCTTTGATAACAAATAATACACTGCTTCCTCGATAGTATTTTGATTACCTACTTCTAGGTGGCAGTGCATAGTGAGACTTTTCGTTGCCATGGTAACGTTACTTTTGTTACTTCTATCTACACTACTTAAGGTCTTGACCGATTTAGCTAAAAATTTGGAAAATAGGAGAGAATGGTGTACTTATTGACCCTGCAAATTTCATAACGATCGGAACATATTTTATTTTTATTTTTATTATTATTTTTTATAACCAACGATCGGATTTTGTTCAAAACTATACAGCAACCCGCCTAGATGGTATGTACATGTGTGCAAAATTTCAAGTCGATCAGAGAAACGGTGCGACCTGTACCGAAGCAGTAACAGAAAAAAACCCAGACATTCGAGCCATAAGAGTCAAGTGGAAACGCTCGCTACGCTCGCTCAATAATAAATTCGTGTAAGCAAAAAAAATACGCGAAATGGAGTTTTGATAAACATTTTAAAATGGGGAGGGGGTGGAAGCAATGAGACCAAGATTAAGCACCTATCAGGCAGCTGTCGCACCCTAAGAACCAAAGTGTAAGAGAAACTTTCCCCAAATGTGTTCAGAATACTACGACCCTTGGTTTTAAAGTTTTTCTGCTTTTGTTCTATGAATTTCGTGATATCAAATGAAAACATGTTTAATCGTTTAGACATGATTTTTCCCTTTTTTGAGCGAGCGTGGCGAGCGTCTCCACTTGACTCTTATGGCTCGAATGTCTGTTTTTTTTTTGTTCTTTTTTCTGTTACTGCTTCGATACAGGTCGCACTGTTACTCTGATCGACCTGAAATTTTGCACACATGTACATACCACCTAGGCGGGTTGCTGTATAGTTTTTGTGGCAAAATCGTTCAAAAAGTTAAAAAGTTACATTAAAGTTTCATCGAAAGTTTTTTTTCAAACTAAACAGCGACAAAATCTGAGGTGGCCAAATCATTTAGAATGTCCGTCCGATCACGAATATGTTATTTTTATTTTGATCCGATAAGTAGTGTAGTCGGAAATTACATTATAACAAAGTCCCGTTACCATGGCAACGGAAAGTCGCTCAGCTTTTTTTGGCTCATGATAGCGGTCGAACGGAGGCTCGGATCGAGTTGAAATTTTGACCATCCGCAAGTTTCGTTCCCGATTGAATGCCATTAGTTTTGTGGCAAAATCGTTCAAAAAGTTAAAAAGTTACATTAAAGTTAATCGAAAGTTTTTTTTCAAACTAAACGGCGACAAAATCTGAGGTGGCCAAATCATTTAGAATGTCCGTCCGATCACGAATATGTTATTTTTATTTTGATCCGATAAGTAGTTTTTTCGGAAATTACATTATAACAAAGTCCCGTTACCAGGGTAACGGAAAGTTGCTCAGCTTTTTTGGCTCATGATAGCGGTCGAACGGAGGTTCGGATCGAGTTGAAATTTTGACCATCCGCAAGTTTCGTTCCCGATTGAATGCCATTAGTTTTGTGGCAAAATCGTTCAAAAAGTTATAAAGTTACATTAAAGTTAATCTAAAGGTTTTTTTTTAAACTAAACGGCGACAAAATCTGAGGTAGCCAAATCATTTAGAATGTCCGTCCGATCACGAATATGTTAATTTTATTTTGATCCGATAAGTAGTGTAGATAGAAATTACATTTTAACAAAAGTAACGTTACCATGGCAACGAAAAGTCGCACAAGAATTCTGGTCACTATGTACTGCCACCTAGAAGTAATCAAGAGTTAAAATAGTTTTCCCAAAGAAATGATGTCAAGGTCCTCTAGATGGCGGTGGATTTTATCCATTCTCTTATATTTTACAAATTTTCAGGTAAATCGATCAAGACCTTAAAGACTTATTGGTATGTAGCATTATGGGAATGTCGTACTCGGGTCGTGTTGCACGTACCGGTGCTCGCTCAACAACGCGTCCAACTGAGCGTTTTCCTAGTAGAACAAAATAGTGCAACACAAAATTTAGCTTCCTACTCCACTACCAAAAATCGCTATTTTGGGTGGATTTTACAATTTAAACAAAAATATAATGAGGTTAAAAGGGGGAAAGCGCTGCTTTTGGAAACCAAATGAATTGATTTTTTATTTTTGGGGGGTATTTTACTATTGTCCCAAATTTTTTAAATGAATGCACAATAATAGCTAGGGCATCCCGAAATGGTGTGTTTTGTGCTTTTACACAATTGGATTTTGATTTTTGAATCACATACAAAAATCTTCCAAGTCCTTGCTTTTGTAAAACGTTTTTACTTTATCAGTAGGTACACAAGACTACATTTTTACTCAGGTAAAATGAGCGAAAAGCAAGAAATGTCTTTTTATAGATTTTTAATTTATATTATTATGCAATGTGCGTACAATCGCTACATAAAAACTATCAGAAACATGGAGCTTTTATTTCCAAGTCGCTCGTGACTCACAGTCACATCACAGGTGAGCTTTACAGTTTCCACACCCCTGAAAGTCACGTTGCTATTACTAACATCCGCTTCACATTACATTTCAATTAATATTGAACGTGCACAAGTCTTCACTAGCTCCACGTATTAGGACGGACGCTTGGCTACGTGCTGTTATGACGACAGTACGACTACGAGGTGTGCTGGGCTGAGTTCAAGCCATGCACGTCGTCCCTCGCGCATGGTGATGTGTCAGTGTTTCGGGTACTGGCTCGAATACCGCCACCTGTAATTCTAACAGAGAAAGTCGTCTTCATTTTACAGATGGACATACAACACAATTCTTGCAGAGGAAAATACATTTTTTTAAATTTAGAAAGACGATATACTATTATAATTTATAACATTCATAGTAAAACGTTTTGTTTGTATATACTAGGAAAACGCTAAAGTCCCGCCGCGTTGATGGATGAGCTTTTTAAAGGTTTTAGTTTGCGTGGGATATCTTTACTTTTGCAAGTGCTTTGTTTTGCTGCCTACGCATTGTAGGTGAATGTTGTCAAGTTTCTTTTGTTTCTTGTCAATTGGTTTTATTTACCGTAAAAAACTTGTATTAAAAGCTTTATTTCTATGGATTCTAGCTAAATTTTTCCACTTTTTCTTTCAAAAGGTACTACATAACCATAACCTTAATGTCCATGTATAATATGAACGTTGTAGCCCCACCCGTTTGGTCAGAATTGGCCCAAATGGCACGAAAATATCGCACAAAAAGTCAAAAAACGTATATTAAAAGCTTTATTTCTCTCGATTCTGGCTAACTTTTTCAACTTTTTCTTTCAGAAAACAATACATCACCATTACCTTAATGTCCATGTGAAATATGAACGTTGAAGCCCCACCCGTTTGGTCAGAATTGGCCCAAATGGCACGAAAATATCGCACTAAAAATCGAAAAAAATCGTAAAAGTACGATATTCATGAGAAATATTTCTTCGATTGTACCCAAAAATGTAGCAAGTCTAAGTTCAGAGAAAACGAAGGTCGTGTCAAATTTTCATCAAGATCGCATATACCGTTTGCCCGGTAGAGAGCGAACAAACAGACGGAAAAACGAAAAAACAAAAAAACAAAAAACAAATAAAAAAACAAAAAAAACCCGAGCTAAATTTTTTGGGGGTCGGTGAAATTGAAGTCTTCGCTTCGCTCATCCAAATATTTTTGACAAATTTGTCTCCCTTAGTCCACAATATTTAATATTGTGTATATTTTAGCGCGTGTGACACTATTTCATAAATCGGATTCCATACTATCGCGAGACTTGGTGAACTATGTACACATATTGGGAAGACCACCAAATCCTACCATTCTCCGAGTTTCCTGATGGATAACATCAAGAACAGCGCACATCATCAACCGCGGTTTGAGGCCCGGGTGAATTTCACAATATGTTATACCGTGCATACCAGAGACTTTCATCCTAACTTCTGATTTGGACTTGAGTCCATCAGATCTAGGCTTGGGAATTTGTAAACGGTGACTTCGGAGCCGTCCTATAGCAATTCGAGATGCACTAGCCTATCATAGGCTAAAGTGGATCATTATGGCCTTACAGTTGACGCGTCTTATACCAACTAAACTTAAAAACCCTATTATTTATACCAATATAATTATAATTTTAAATGCAAATGTTCCCGGGTACTCAACACATGACTCGCTCACTAGTCTAGCAACGACTTTGGCGTTTTCCTAGTCTATAGTTGGCTAAGGCGCCCTTATACCCGAAATGTGGGAGACATGGGTTCAATCCCCTGCTCAGGAAAGATTTTATAATTTCTAGATTGTATTTTAAAAATTATTAAACATGTTTTGAAATGCATTTAACGCAGTTTAGTCTATAATCTGTGACAATACTATGGAAAACATAGCCAGTACGAAATACGTGTAAATATTGCAAGGTTTATTCAATCTCCCAGCTCTTAATTGGGGGGCCCCCCCCCCCCAAGCGTGCAAGATTCGATACACTTTGGTCAATGCTTGTTATTTTCACAGCCCAAGATTTTTCCGAATCAGCCTGGTATGATTCTGGGGGTATCCGCAAGTGAAATCGTGTCCAGCTTGATTGATCGGTGTTTCCTATACTTAATATGCCTAGGTCTCTAATTGGCAACTGTTTGCTCGTCAATGGTGTCGGCACCTACAGGGTTGGCTTGGTCGGCTTTAACTTAAATGTTCCCCACCGATAATCAGTTATGTGAATGAGTTAGTAGACTCTAAATACGAATTTATTTGTTTATTTATTTTTATTTAACGTCAGCAAACTTTTCTCGTTACTAAGCCTTTCCAATACTCATAGCCATGAAAATAATATAACACATGAAAAGGTTACTTACAATGTATAAAAATATGAATAAACACAAACACACCAACAATAACCACGGTCAGAAATAAAAACACTTACCAAAAGTGCGTACATTTTCGGAAGCATCTGTTTCCTTCCTCAGGTGCGAGGGAACTGAAAAAAAAATATATAAACATATGTTTTGTCTGACTCAAACTCTGCAGTGGCAATTGAATTGAAAATGCAAGCGACCGTGGAATACAAAACACAATGCTTATAGTGATGGTGAAGACGGTGAGGGGAATCGCCCTGATAAACAAAAAATGTTGTGTTTAAGGTTAAAACCCAGAACCCAGAAGTACGGGATAGATTGATCAAAGGTCGATTGTAACTCTTGTATTTAGTTATGTACTGGTGTTACCTCTACCAACAATTTTTTTCTTTGCCTCTCCTATACTCATGCTCTGCCCTGGGACACACGTATACCGCTGGTTATAGAGCAGACGGTGAGTTCGATAGCTAGTGTAACGGCTTCGTTCTCCTCGACGACTGCTCGGCAGTCCGGGTTAGTGGAGGAACCTATATGACTGTCAAGGTTACACCGGTTTCCTCGCCTCCCATCTATTCATACTTCATCCTCATCTATCACCACTCATCGTCTCGAATAGCCTTAGTGCATCAATATGAGACGTTAAGCAATATCAAATCAAATCAAATTTATAACCATTCCGACATTCCGAGTGTGAGCGCATGTTCAATTCAGACCTGCTTCAAAACTACAACAGGATGACGAAGAAATAAACATAATTCAACTTTGTTGACAATCTGTCAGTCGGACACGTTTGTTTGACGATGTTTTGCTATACACGTCAGAATCATAAAGCAATCGTTGAAATGCCTTCGCTTTATTGGAATGACCAAAAATTATTTCGCAAATTGTTTTGCATGCGGAGTGATTTCGAAACAAGTTTCTCAAACAATGTTTCAATAATAGAGCATAAATCTATTTCTGAAAACAAATTTTCCACATTTCATGTTCATGTTATCACTAGCAGTGTTTCATCGACTAGGAAACTTACATAAGGCGCAATATTAATGTAATGTAACGAAACAAGTTTTCAGAACTTGTCGTGAGGAGCAAACATTCAAAACGCAACAGGTCCATTCTAGTTAGTTTTGAGATAATAAGCAAAAACTGTTACTCATGAGTGTGCACACATATCATAACAACAATGTATATGACAATTTAAGAAAAAATATAAACATTTAAACTGTAATAATGATATCTTTCAAATTTGCTATTTTGGTTTTGGCTTAGGTTTTTGATATGGACATGTTGCATTTTGAATCAAATAGTGGACATGTTGCGTTTTGTTTCAAATTGTTTTGCGTTTTGAATCAAAATAGTGGACATGTTGCGTTTTGTTTCAAATTGTTTTATTTTATTTTATTTTGATTTGATTTGATTTGTATAAATTTTACTATATTAATATATATTAATTAATTATTATTAATTTTAATAAAATTTTATTTAATTTAATATTGGAACCTTCAAAATCCTCCAAAGGCCTTCAAAGGCTCCAAAAGAATTCCAAAATTGTTTTATGTAAACTCAATCGTAACCTTACTAACCTTGATACCTTGAGACATGGCCGGGAAATCTACTAACGATTATCTGATTGGTTCTTATGGACATGTTGCATTTTGAAAAAAATGGACATGAATTGCGTTTTGAATAAAATTGCTGTTTTGTACCCACTATTTGTACTGCAAATGTTGCGTTCTGAAGCAAACCTGTGTGACACATTGAAAGAGCTTGCTTTGAAGTATGCAACGCCATCTCTAGTAAAAAAAGTACTCGGTGGACATGATGCGTTTTGAAACTTTGCTCCTCGATTGTCATCGATTGTCAGCAATCATGTAAACATTAATAAAGTTATAAACACTCAGAACACTGTTAGTTTACTTAGTTATGTCTTAAAAAATTGTCTATATTGTAACCACTTACCCAAATAAGCAGTGAGCGTGTAGTAGTGAAATTAAATCATAAAACAAGGACGTGATTTAAAGATCGTCATGTTGGATCGTCAGTAACTCCAAGAAGGTTAATGTCCAATATATTGGCCAGATAATAATCTTAAATCAGTGATTGATTCATATTCAGGGCGTGAATCGAAAGATCGTATAAGTGCTGAATGCAATCTCGAAACATAATTTGATTGGCACTCGAAGTGACAAGTGTGGCGATAAATCTTATTCGACTACTTCTCTAAGAGATCCGGTGATCTTGGGTGAGAATAGTTGGGTTGGGACGTAATGCCAGAACAGCATTTGTCTTTTTTGAGTATGTAAGACCGTCAGTCGGGATTGCTGTTGACAGGAATCAAATGGGTGACATCGTTTACGGCCCGTTTTTGTTTATCGCATGTACTTGCTGTCAATATAGACCTACAAGATGCAGCTAAAAAAATACAGTTATAGAGTAACAAGACTTCATGAACATATTGTTGAAGTCATTCCGATGCACTTGCACTGCACCTATAGTATCCATTCATGTGTGTAGTATGGATTGTTTTGTTTATGTGCATAATTATATTTTGTTGACCTTGTATTTTGTCTATGTATTGTATTATTTTGTTATACTGTGTTACTGTTATTGTATTATTGACATGTACTAATCAGGCTACACAAATTTTTATTGTCTTTGTTTTATTTGTATTGTACTTGTATTTATTACTGTGTCTTGGGGGGAAGAAAAAATCCACACTTCGTCGAAGTTCGACAATTGCCTTTGCCAATGACGATCGTCAGGAATACCAGAGCTCGCCTCATAGAGCGATGCGTGGTAGTATCGGTAGTATAGTTTGTCAATGAAATGTGTGGTGTTGATCGATTATGCCTCACGATTAATAATTCATGTGTTACAATTCAAATGTTACCCCCTGTACCTTGAGTCCTTGATTACATTCTACTTGAACTTGCTACCCAACCGTATGAGCCACCAGGGAAGTACCTTGGGTGAATCCTTCGTGTTTTAACAAGCTTACATCACAATTATTTTGTTTACAGTTTATTTACTTGTCATTTTATTCTGTTTGTGTAATTCATAATTTCGAACACTTGGGAAAAATTACAGAGTTGACAACAGTTTTACAAGTAAAGTGTTTCACTTCTGTATTCATATTTCCACCATACCACCACGCAAACAGTAATACCCTATATACCATGTTATCTTAGTCACACCAGGTCACGGACAAGGATTGTCCATTATCCCCAACTATGAAATACATCAGCATTCCTCGGTGAGCTCATTACCGTATCTCTCGTGACGTCGTAAGCTATTAGCTATTAGGCTCCTCTAAGGTGGCGCCTTCTAGACCTACCCTAATAGTGACAGGTCGTAATATAACTACTTCCAAGGATGCGTTCATCTGTGTCTATCTTCTCCTCTTCGACAACTATTTCCTCCGATCCTGTACATCAACAACATTCTTACATCCTCCACGTAAATGTATTTTTTTCTTATTAGTAGCTCAATGTTTCTCACTTGAGAGTTGAGATGTGTTTTAAAATGGAAAGGTAGTGCCGATCGTTTGGGGATACTTTTTTAAACGTCCTAAAATTGTATCGTCATGATGTCCTAATTTATTATGTCCTAACGACCAAGCGACCTAACGTCATCAACAATAAAAACAACATCAACGTCAACATTTAACAACAATTGTGGTTACTGATAACGACCAAAAATTAAGTATAGAGCCTAGACTTCTTAGACACTGTACAGTTTCTCTCCAAAGCTATGTTGAGAGCCGGAGACTCACATAAATGTTATGCACAGTACAAAATAGCAGTGTAAAAACGAAAAAAATCATGGCGTTTTAAACGCGCCGGAACTTTAGTTCATTCATAACTCGAGATGCAGTTGAGACAAAATTTTGGAACAAAGTGTAACCTTCAAAGGGGGAAAATTTGATTTATAAAACTTTTACCAAATTTGTTTTACTGTCAATTCTAGCTTTAACGAAAATAGACCAATTTTGGAACAAATATGCTTTTAAAATGTTGAAATATAATTTAGAAGATCGCGGAAATTTATCAAATTACTTATTTTGAGGCAATATAAACAATAAGATATTTTGCCTGAAAAGTCTAGTTAACTTTCTGACAAAATATGTAAATTTTTTCCTCGTTTACTAAAACATTAATTCTATTGTATCTTAATGAGAATGTCATGTCATTCTACACACTCCTTTCTTCTCCTAGCCAATGCATATCCCCGAATATCTGTCCTACGTACTAATTTAGGTGTATTAATAATTTTAATGTTAAACTTCAATTTTATTTTATTGATTCATTATTCTTACATCAAAATTAATGTATGTAGCCCAGTTATCTATTACTAATTTGTATTCAACTATTCTATTATTTTGTCATTTGAATGTTTAGTGGTCTAGACACGTCATTCATTGTACCGCCATCACTTAAAAGAATGTTATACTGTTATAGTAGGTATTTAATCTAATAAAAATGATAATAATGTACAAAGAAAGATTATTTTTATGTGCAAAAATGGTGGTATGAGTATTACCTACAGATGCAAAGAGGCAAAGTGTCTTTCGACCCCAAGTTTATTCCAAACAAATTTAAATCATGGCCACAAGTAATTTAGAATCAATGTGGGTGCACGTGTAGATAACTAAGCACGTGTGTTTTAGGCATGATACGTTCACTAGATGCTGTTTGAATATTGATGCATCAATTCCTGGGAATCATCTAGGTAGGTGCAGGTGTGTTCAATAGCTAGCCAAAACGCATGTGACAATTGTAATTAAAATGTAATGAATGAATTGTTTTGAAATCAAGGCATGCTATGCGCACAGCCATCCACGTACATAATACAGACTCTTGTCCCCTGTAGGGTAGTGTTTTAAACATGATGATCACACAGTACATGTTTATGTCGTAAGAACTTAGGCTTGAGAAGTTGAGCTACGCCACGTGACAGCATTCTAGGTCACAGGTGTTAGAGCCATGTATTTTAATATAGTCGTGCAATGGATAATAATGTATAACTCAAACAAATTATTATTAATTTTGTGTTTAGTTTAACTAAGAGAAAGTTTGTTGGTTTTGTTGTTGTTGTTGCTAATTTTTGTTACTCAAAATTAGCCTTAATCTGCGTGCAACTCTGTAGTTAAACTAAATTATAGCAATGACCTAAACAATAATTCAGAATAGCAAATAAACATAATGGCGATTCATTCGTGAAAATAACTCGCCCTTTCGTGTTTTAGGACGCAAAAGCTACCTATTTCCGTATAACGTTACACGTTACATCAAAGATGCGATTCGAGACGATGAGTGCAGGGCGGGGCCATTTTTATACTCCTACATCCGTACCCGTATACTTCTTTTTAACATAGTAGTATAAAGGCCTATTATTTTGATAAGCCCTGGCCCCTATCAACCAACAATATAGTTTATTTAAAATCTTACATGGGTTGTCAACATGAACAATTTTTCTCACACAGATATTTTACAGAAGCTAGAAAATCGAGGGGTAGATTTGGACTTGTACTTGAATCATTGACTGTATATTGTGGTTAGAACCGACGTCAATGACAAGTGTCTACAGCACCGTACCACCCGGGAAGTGCATTCATTCTCATCCGCAACGTACGAAGCCAAATACTGTAATGCTCCAGAGTCCAGCTCTAGGGCTCTAACTACACAAATAGCGCAATGTTTGGACTGACTACTGAATATGTTGGAATATCATCACTTATCAGACTGTTATCATTCAAGGTATTTTATTACGCATTTCATTATACTAGGAAAACGCTAAAGTCCCGCCGCGTTGATGGATGAGCGTTTTTTGTTTGCGTTTTTTGCGTTCGTTTGCACTTTTCCTTTGCAAGTGCTTTTTGAATGCATTGTAGGTGATTGTTGTCAAGTTGCTATTGTAACTTGTTAATTGGTACTATAAAACCTCAAAAAACTCATAGTAAAATCTTTATTTCTGTGGATTCTGACTAACTTTTTCAACTTTTTCTTTCAAAAGGTACTACATCACCATAACCTTACTGTCAATGTGAAATCTGAACATTGTAGCCCCACCCGTTTGGTCAGAATCAGCCCAAATGTGTCGAAAATATCTACTAAAAATTGAAAAACTAATATTAAAACCTTTATTTCTATGGATTCTAGCTAACTTTTTCAACTTTTTCTTTCATAAGGTACTACATCACCATAATCTTAATGTCAGGGTGGAATATGAACGTTTTAGCCCCTCCCGTTTGGTCAGAATCGGCCCAAATGTGACGAAAATATCGCACTAAAAATCGTAAAAAATCGTAAAAGTACGATATTCATGAGAAATATTTCTTCGATTGTACCCAAAAACAATACACCTCTAAGTTCAGAGAAAACGAAGGTCCCTCAAATTTTCATCAAGATCGCTTATGCCGTTTGCCCGGAATCCTGCTAACAAACAGACAAAAATACAGACCAAAAAGACAAAAAACAAAAAAACACTGGAGCTAAATTTTTTGGGGGGTCAGTGAAATTGAAGTTTTCGCGTCGCTCGCTACGCTCATCCAAAAACATTAGGAGCTTAATATGGAACACAATTTCGTTCAAAAATTATTTAGTACTCGCACGAACATTTCCCAAGTGTTAGTAAAAACATGCCAGACATATCGCACATCATATAGCTCGTTTTTTACGTTGAAGGAAGAAAATATTCTGTAACGCTAAGATGATGAATAACCAAGTGTGCCAAGTGGAGTTTCTGTTTACTTATTCATTATTATCATTCGATAGATCATGACTACTTAGTTCGTATACTATTCTAGTTCTCGGAAAACTAATTAAGTGCTAAAATGATTAACGCCCTTTTTAGGACATAGTCCCGTAAAAATCGTGAGTTTGGCAGTGCCGAAATAATTAGCACTGTGTTTTCATCTGGTGAACGCTTCGCGTCTCAAGTCAGGCAACCCGTTCGACAGGCGTGTGGTGAGAGTTGCTGGGCAAGCAGGGGCCATTCTGGTTGGCCACGGAAGGCAAGTAGCTGGCGGCACCTTACTTAGCTCGTTACTTGCAGCCATTTTACGTTTACACGACGCTAACGCCCTAAACTAGCAGTTTACTTTTTTTTTAACAATGTTCCTTACCTTGTTTTCTTGCCCACACTGTCATATTTATGGCACAAAGTGTCTGGATGATAACCAATAAAGGTACTAACGGTACCAAGTACCAACTATGGCATGCATATTACTATTTTTTTTAAATTTTAAAGGCTCAAAAGCAGTCAAGTGGCAGTGAAAATAATTAAAAAGTTGTTTAAAAGTTGTGTCTTCCGGTTCGCTCATCGGGTGGCTGGCGGCGGCAGCGGCGGCGGCGGCGGCGGCGGCGGCGGCGGCGGCGGCGGCGGCGGCGGCGGCTCGGCGGCGGCGGCGGCGGCGGCGGCGGCGGCGGCGGCTGGCTGGCGGCGGCGGCGGCTGGCTGGCGGCGGCGGCGGCTGGCTGGCGGCCACTTAAAATCAGCCAACTGCACACAAACAATAGAATACTCAAAAGTCAAAACAACCAAACCTGGAGTAGGACCATGTGTGAAGTAAATTCTGCATGCATCAACTGTCATCATCAGCCAGGTTACGTACTAGTTATGGAACGTTGAACATTTTTAATTCAGTGAAAATTTTCAGTATTTTGTTTTTGTTTATTTTATTAATAGGCCTACACTTACAGTGCAGACCATTATATTTCGGCTTTTTACAATAGGATGGTATTATACATGTACAAACTTAAGTTAAAAATTTAAAATGACACTATTGTCATGTTGTCTGTGCTGTGGCAATATGCAGCATTGTCTAGGCCAACACATTTACTGCATATCTTTCTATGTGGGCCACTGTTAAGATAACCTCACACGCCATTCATACTGCTCCAAACTATTAGCACAAACAATGAGGGGGTACCTTCCTAGACTCTGGTACCGTACTTGGACGAATAAAGAACCATGTCTTACCCTGGATTTGAACGAACACCCGTGGCAACAAGAGATGCTGCCCTTCCAATTGCCATTGGGATCGAAAAAAAAGAAAACGACTTTCTTGGTAAATTTCAAATTATTACATACATGAATACATTTTTCTTTTGTATACCTATTCTAAATACATCAAATAATAAAGTTTCTCTTATAGACCAAAGTTAGACTGTACTATTGTGTTAAATAACTCAATGTTTGCCTTAACCTACAACTCACAATTTTGCTAATAAAGTGGATGATAAAGTCAATCAGTTGTTAGTTGTTTTGTGTGCCATTGCTGGCTTTGTAGATCACTGCAAAGGTGTTGGTCATCCACTAAACACACCAGCGATCAACACAGGATGAAATTGGTGCCTGCTGGTTGGTTGGTTGGTTATATTGTATAGTGATATGGATTTAGCATTTAATTAAAGCTTGTAATTTCACGAATATTTTGTGTAAGCATAAACGTATAGCTTTTGGGATGGACCGCAATCTTCGATCTGAATTGAATGCCATTAGTTTTGTGGCAAAATCGTTCAAAAAGTTAAAAAGTTACATTAAAGTTAATCGAAAGTTTTTTTTTCTTAAAACTAAACGGACAAAAATTTTGAGGTGGCCATATCATTTAGAATGTCCGTCCGGTCACGAATATGTTAATTTTATTTTGATCCGATAAGTAGTTTAGATGGAAATTACATTTTAACAAAAGTAACGTTACAATGGCATCGACAAGTCGCACGAAGCTGGAGCTTTTTTGGCTCATGGTAGCGGTTGCACGAAGATTCAGATCAGGTTGAAATTTGGACCATCAACAAATTGTATAGCACGTGCTCGCTTATCAACGCGTCCAACTGAGTGTTTTCCTAGTAATAATCTCATATTACAACATTATTGGAAAACACAGCGCCAAACATGGCATGTTATTCCCATAAAACTAGGAAGCTTCGTAAACGCTTTTTCAGGCGCGTTGTTGGATGAGCGTAATTTCTTAAAAACAAAAAAAGCTTAAAATTGTGATTTTCATGAGAAATAATTTTTCGGTTGCGCTCAAATTTCGTACCAATATATTAATGCATAAAATTAAGATTAAGTGAAAAAAATAATTACAATCGGATAAAGCATGTTAGTGTTATAAGTCGAAGAAATTTTAAAAAAAAAAAAAAAATGTAAAATTGCTATTATCACGAGAAATAATTTTTCGATTCCGCTCAAATTTCACACAAATAATATATATATATATATATATATATATATATATATATATATATATATATATATATATATATATATATATATTATATATATATATATATATATATATATCAATTCATAAAATTAATGTTCTGTTGAAATATCATTACAATCGGATAAAGCATGTAGGTATAAGTTGAAGAAATTAAAAAAATCAAAAAACTGCGATTTTCATGAGAAATATTTTTTCGATTTCGCTCAAATTTCACACGAATATCTTAATTCATAAAATAAAGGTTCTGTGAAAAAATCATTACAATCGGATAAAGCATGTAGATGTTATAAGTCGAATAATTTTTTTAAAAATCGAAAAAATCGTAAAATTAAAAAAAAAGGCCTCCAGAAAATTTCATCGCGATTGGAGTATTGATTTAGCCGGAATCGTGTTAAAAACACACAAAAATACAGGGAGAAAGAGGAAAAAAAAGAAAGAAACAATCCGGATTTTTTTCTCCAGTTTAGTGAAATGGAATCTTCGCTTCGCTTACTACGCTCATCCAATAATATTAGGTGCGATGCTTCATCCACCGCCATCGAGCTTCAAAGATGGATGTCATCGCCAACTATCCACCAAGCCGTGAACCTTAAATCATTTATCTTGATTCCGATTGGTTGCGGTAATGTAGGCCTAAGGCACGGGAACGTTACGGGAAGTTAAAACTTGGTGAAGTTCCCGTTCTCGTTTCTGGGATACGGTAACGGGTATTCTTAACGTCTCTAACTAGGAAAACGCTTAAGTCCCGCCGCGTTGTTGGATGAGCGTAATTGGTGCATTGAGCTGCCATGTGTTATGAGGATTTTCTGTTGTTCTGCGACAAAATTATTACAAAGTCGAAATTTTTTTAAAAATTAAATTAAATTAAATTAAATACAAAATTGACTTTATTTTTTAATTTTTTTTATGAATCGTAATTTTAAAAAAGGAAAAAATCGTAAAATTGCGATTTTCATAAGAAATAATTATTCGATTGCGCTCAAATTTTACAAGAATATATTAATTCATAAAATTAAGGTTCTGTGAAAAATTCATTACAATAGGATAAAGCATATAGGTGTTATAAGTCAAAGAATTGTTTAAAAAAAGAAAAAAAAACGTAAAATTACGATTTTCATGAGAAATAATTTTTCGATTACGCTCAAATTTCACACGAATATCTTAATTCATAAAATTAAGGTTCTGTGAAAAAATCATTCACAATCGGATAAAGCATGTAGGTGTTATAAGTCGAAGAATTTTTTTAAAAATCGAAAAAAATCGTAAAATTGCGTTTTTTATGAGAAAAATTTCCCGATTGCGCTCAAAAACGTGGCAGTTCTAAGTTCAGAGATTTCGAAGGTCTTCATAAAATTTCATCTCAATCGGAGTATCGGTTTAGCCGGAATCGTGTTAACAAACACACAAAAATACAAAAAAAAAAAAAACATTCCGGATTTTTTTCTCCAGTGTAGTGAAATGGAATCTTCGCTTCGCTCGCTACGCTCATCCAATAATCGAGACGATGACTGAGACATGGAGGAGCTCAATAGAGAACTAGCCTTGGTTTCAAATATACATTTTATTTTTTATTATTTATCGAACCATCGATGATCGAACACAGTTAAATCGTTCGTCGTCATGGAGTTTGAGGAGGACAGTACTATTATAATTTACAAAAATAAATCCGTGGTTGCTACGGGTGTACAAAGTTATAGGGTTTTGAATTCCCGTGCCAATTTAATTATCTTTTTGGATTATCTAGCTGTTGGGGTATAAAGCTGACTCTGACAGTATGCTCAATCTGAGAAACGAAACGTAGAAAAAAATCGTTCAATCAGTGTTGCTGGTGACGGGACACGAGCCCGTGACCTTGTAATGAGAGTCCACTCACACACGTTTCGCATGAGCAGCCTCTCGATATCCACAGATATAAGCTTTATCAGGGTGACGTAACTACACACACACAAACACACACACACGAGCCAAGTGGTTGAAAAGTAGCCTGCACTGTCGACACGTTAGTTCTACAGTGTGACTAGAGATCGCGCCAAGATGACGTTGAGCAAAGCACTCAGGGTCAGAGGGTGAAGGAAATTAATTCATGTTTATTTTTGAAAGAACAGATACAGTTAATTTTAGTTTTGACATTTTGTGCTATCAACTTAATGAGGGCGTCCAAAGCGGTCAAGGATTAGAGCTTCCAATGTGTAATTGGCAACAATCGTAATGGATACGATACTGATCGAACAAACTACAAAGTGCTATTCACAACCTCTTGTTGCATTGCAACATGCAGCAGAAAATGAAAGTTGCATAATATATTAGGAATAGTTTGTCGTCATGTGGGGCTTGGAGTAGTTCTGTACTCAACGGATAAAAATACACTACAAAAAGTTTGTAATTTTGTCTCGATATTGTGATTCGTGATTTGAATCACTACTTCCAATGCCGAAAGTCTCCTGTTCGAATCCCTGTTAAGGCGGAAATTTTTAGCTTCTGATAAGGATCACTTCACATTTAGGTGATATTGTTGGAGTCGCCCGTGAGCGATTCGTGCCCAACGCTAATTTTTGTCGCTGATTCCTCTTTAAAATACCAATCTCTAATTGGCTATTGTCGGTGGTGTATGTGCTAAGAATGGGCTCCAAATACGATTGTTTTGTGTACAAGACAAAATCTTGTGGGTTTCGCTTTGAGAGTAATTTTATTTCTACAATTACATACAATATTATATTACTTTTCCAAAAATGGTTTTATGGTTAAAATCATATTTTATTTAATTCAGTTGTGTTTAAAAGTTTGGTGAGAAAATAAAACGAGGATTCGTATTCTATTCATGATTGGAGCACAAATTAATAATATCGTTGATAAAATGGCATAAACTGTCAAGATTAAGATAGTTTAGAAACTGCAAAAACCAATTACAAGCAAAATGTAATATATAAATACATTTTCGTAATGTAATTAGTAAAATAAATCAATATACGTTGAGCACAGAACAAAATATTTAATTGATTGATTAGATATTGTTTAACGTCTCATATTGGCTATTCGAGACGATGAGTGTTGATAGATGAGGAAGAAATATGAACGGAAGGGAGGAGGGGAAACCCGGTACCAGCACGTAGCCTACTCCTTTCGAAAAGTACCAAGGGGACCAACGGCTTTACGTCCCATCCGACAGGACGGTGTAACCTTGACATTCATAGGTTCCTCCACTAACCCGGAATGCCGAGCAGACGTCGAGAAGAACGAAGCCGTTAAACTAGCTCTCGAACCCTCCATCTGCTCTAACCAGCGATATACGTGAGTTTCAGAGCAGAGCGGTCACCCACTCTACCCCTGACACGCCCGAGTGAGAACCGGTTAAACTACCTCGGCTAAACCGCTAGTTAACAAAATATTTAAGGCATTGCGGGAACGAAAACATAATTTATTCCAAAATAGAAACTACACAAAAGTAATTTTGGTATAACATCATAAATAGTCTTGAGAGAAACTAAGCCATTTTAAACAAATTTTAAAAAAAAAATTTGTAAAAAAAAAAAAAAAACAAAAACAATATAATAATAAAACTTTAAAAGCATGCATGAACGAAAGTAATGTTAAAAAGTATTTTTGGTCTTAAGACTATTTTATGATATTCTTAATTTATAACTACTTATATTTAAAGCGTATTATTGCACCTGCACATTCTTAAACTCGGGAGTATAGAACAAGTGCTGTAAATCTGTTTTAATTAAGTATATTGTTTTGTGTCAAAAATTCGAAAAAATAAAATTTGTTTCAAGATTTTTAGACGAGTGAGCGCAGCGAACGTAAATAAATAAATTAATAAATAAATTTTATTTAGAGTCTACCCACTCAGTTATATAACTGATTTTCAGTGGGGGACTTTAAATCAAAGCGACCAAGCCAACCCTGCAGGCCAACAACGCTCGCAAGTCGAATGTAACGGCCAAACAGATTGAGCTGAAATTTTAAACAGACATCTGTGACCAGGTAACTGAGAACTGCTAACAAAATGAGCAAAATCTGTTGCGATTTAAACCTACAAGAAATAAAAAATAAAAAATAGGCTTAAAATGTGCAGTTTTTTTCACGAGAATGGTTTTGTTTTTGAAGAAGTCATTTTTATCGAATCATTTTTGTCAGGCTGTGATTGTATACATTGACCAAGGTGTATCGAATCTTACACGCTCAAGGTTCCCTTAAATTCCGCTGGGAGATTGGGTAAACCTTGCAATCTTTACTCGTATTTCGTACTGGCTATGTTTTCCATAGTATTGTATGCACTTCAAAACATGTTTGATATATTTTTAAATACAATCCAGAAATTAACAATCTTTCCCGACCGGGGGTTTGAACCTAGGCCTTCCACATTTCGGGTATGAGGGCGCCTTGGCCAACTAGACTAGGAAAACGCCAAAGTCGTTGTTAGGCGAGTGAGCGAGTCATGTGTTGAGTACCCAGGAACATTTGCATTTAAGTTTGATCATAATTATATAGGTACAAATGGGTACACAGAATTACCACATTTTGTGAACCCTGCATGCTTCGGAAACGTTTGGGATGCAAAAATTTGTGCGCTATTCCGTTTGTGCTCTATTCCGCGATCCCAGTACAAATTAATAGGGTTTTGAGTTTAGTTGGTATAAGGGCGCGTCAACTGTAAGGCCATTATGCGCCACGCTACCGGGTACTCAACACATAGCTCACTCACTCATCTAGCAACAACTTTGGCGTTTTCCTAGTTAGTTCCTGTTTTGATTGTCGTCGATGTTGACTTCGTCGTTGATGTCTTTAGACGAGTGAGCGCAGCGAAATAATGCTTGCTATCAAGTATATTATACACTTCGTTTGGGCTGGCATGATCCTCAAGAAACGGTGCAATAAAGTCATTAAGGTAATACACGTATATAATTTTATTCGTAAACTTTAGCCTACTTTATTCTAACCTATGCTAGGAAGTCTAGATAGGCGTACGCTTCCGTAGGCCTAAGCCGTGCATATTAGAACATTTAGAAGGCGAGGAAAGAGACGAATTCCATCTCGCAAACATCAGCTGGTAAGTATACGGTACACACACATAACAAAAACTTGTAGAAATACAGCCAAACCTTACACACTCAAAAGGAATGAGATCTAAAAAAAGGGCCAAGCTCATCTACCCTTCCACATAAACGTATAGTGTCCCATAACAGCATCCTCGAAAAGCTTGGCAAATAGAATTTGCGATTATTAATTTAACGTAATAGTTTATCCAAGTTCTTTTTTTCTAATTAATTTAAACGTAATAACATGCAAATTCTATTTTGCCAAGCTTTTCGAGGATGCTGTTATGGGACACTATACGTTTATGTGGAAGGGTAGATGAGCTTGGCCCTTTTTTTAGATCTCATTCCTTTTGAGTGTGTAAGGTTTGGCTGTATTTCTACAAGTTTTTGTTATGTGTGTGATCTCATTACTTTTTCAAGTTCCATTACAAAATTATTTGCTAAAATATAATATTTTTATCAAAGTTGATTTAAATTCTATGGTATTAGCAGTAACAATATAGGATGTAAAATATCTAGACCCGGATTCATGTACATCCTGGGTATAGGTGGTATAACCATGGTATAACGACGGTATAAGGACTGGACCCCAATTCTTGAGTTCGTGGGAGATGAGTTGAAAACGCAATTTGAAAACGAAGTCGTTTTCGTTTTCGAAGGAATTGGTATTCTTGAACGGTATCGTGGAAAACGTCATGGGTTGTGAGTTGAAAGCATTGATATTAAACCCCTATAGTAGGCTAGATTAGCAGTCTCCTATACCTCCGCACAGCGCGAGCGTAGCAATTGAAGACTCAACCGGCCCATTTCAAGATGGCGATTTGGTGTTTTAATTTATGCTTTTTTAATGCAATAAAGTATTTTACTGGATTGTTTGATATGGTTTTAGCTTGTGCAGCATGGTATATTAAACAAAAGAAACAATACGAAGTGATTGCATAAGGGAATTTAGTAATCATTTGGTGTTAAAGGCTAGTATGCTTACCTGTCAACCTGGCGGCAATCTTGGAGAACTATTTGGCCACAAATCGCTCCTATTTGATTAACATGTAAACTGTCATTTTAAGATGCTTCTAATTGTACCGGAAGTGGACCACCGACTGCTGGTCTAGCCAATTATATAGGATGTCTATGGTTGAAAGAGTATCACGAAATCCAAACACTTTAAAAGATTTGCGTATAGCAAAGAGCTCGAAAAAGTTCTATATTTATTCTAGATGGCAGTGCCTTCATAAACGCGGGCCAATCGAAAGACGAGTTGTATGAAATGATTTGATTGTTGCAATTATGTAAACAAACAGATGAGCAAGCTAATATCAGAGCAATGTTGTGCTGGCATAGGGTTGGCTAGGCTTGTCAAACATGTAATGTAAGTATGAATTTTACTAGTCCTATAGCCAAATGGAACTTTAGACCTACACTTTTGCATTATAAATAATTTTCCACATCTGGGCCTAGGCCAGGGATGGTTTCTGATTTGTTTTATGAGAGTATAATGACACCTTTTCTCGTTCCACACAAAGAAGAAAAATTTTAAATGTCCGCTATTTGTTTACGTATCGCACTTTCCCGCCTAACTCTGCTTATACCGTCAACAAGTGTCAAGTAACTATGGTTACTTGTTGATTGTATGCCAAGTGTTTAAGGCTTATTTTAAAACCTTTATTTGGAAGCCTTCCAACAAACTTTTTCAACTTTTTTTTTCAAAGAGACTATATTTCTATAACCTTAATGTCCATGTAAAATATGAACATTGTAGTCCCACCCGTCTGGTCAGAATCGCGGGCCGACGTATTAGATGTTTAGCAGTAGTAGGCAGTAGTAGGCAGTAGCTAACATCCTTAAAGTGATTTTGAGCATGTTTCAAGCCATTTTTTCACCAAGAAGGAATAATCGTACCCCAATAAAATTTGGCATGTGTTGTCAGGTACCTAAATCCCCTCGATTGTGATAGTTTTCAAGTTCACATCACGTTACATGACGGCTGGGTAACACCTCGAAATCACCCCAACTCTGCTTGGTGTATAAGGTGCTTGAGTGTGTAGCGCACCGCGGCTTGGCTGCGGCGCCCTAACGGCACCTAGATATAACTTCCCGAAACTAGAATGCGAACTCTGGCAGTCGTCGTCGGGGTCCTCCCCCCTCCTCTGACGACCTTCCCGACGACGACGACCATGACAAAACGACCGATGACAAAGACAATGGCAAAGACGATGACGACCACGGCTTGAGAAAACCCTCCCTTTTCTTTTCTTTCACCTTTACCCGTGGCTTGTACTATACCAGCATGGAATTTTCCTCCCTATATCCTCTAGGCAAGAGTGGCGCTTCATGACCTAACGGTTGTCGCACCCTTTATTATAAACTAAAACTAAATTGAGACATAGGAATAGCCTTTTTTCATTACGAAGACGGCGACAACGACTACACAAACGGTTGACGCACCCTGAAACCAAATAAACTACAAACCACTTTCTCTGTTCGCCTAGATTTAAACCGTCTTTAATTTTTCATACATTGGCGCTGGAGGAAGTATCTGTACTTACTAGGGGTCATACACCGGCCGTTCCATTTAGCCTGGGGTGTAGGCAATCTGTTCAACAAGGGTCTGTGACCACAGATACTCGTGCAATGATCAAACTAGGAAAACGCCAAATTCGTTGTCAGACGAGTGAGCGAGCAATGTGTTAGGAACCCGGGAACATTTTTTTCCTCCCCTATACCTTGGGCTGGATCTGTTACTGGGGATTTAACACGTGGCTCGCTCACTCGTCTAACAACGACTTTGCCGTTTTCCTAGTCTATTATAGTAGATATAGAATACAATATAATTTTTTATGTGACACAGGACTCATATCATTCAACGATATAAACAACAAAGGATTGAAATAGAACGAAACATGTTTTCAAATTGAATGATGTGACAGGAGCGGGACAGGTCTCCGAAATTATTGTCTCATTATAAGAGTAATGCAACAAAATAGATGTTTATTATTAATTGGTGTGCATTGAAGATTGATTGATTATGGGAATATTGGCGAAAATAGATGGTTTTATACGGACATTTGCATTTTAGAGAAAACGTTTTTTCAGGATAGCAACATGTCATGTAGTACACCCGTATGTCAATTAAAGTGTTAATACTAGCATTCAGTAGGCGAACGCCTAATCTACCTGTCGATGACGATAACAATGAAAATAAGAACAATGCTGCCATAAATAAAAAACAAAAAATCAAGAGGAATGGATATTGGATAGCATACGGTTTTTAAAAAGTTATTTAATAATGTAATATAATTATTCTATTCAAATATCAATAAGGTACGAGAAATATTATCAAATTTTTTTATCATGATACAATCTGCATGTACACTTCCAGACATTCTGTCTGCGTTATTTTATCCCCGTGTCATCTCAAGTCCTATAAAGATATCATGTTTTATGGTTTGATGAGGTGATGAGGTGATAATATTTTACAATAGTAAGATATGATTCCTTATCATTCGCTGCCTTGCAAAGCACATGTGCTCAGTAAACACAAATGGTTAGTAACTGTTGTTGATTGCGGATCTGTGTTGCTATACGGAAGGAAAATGTAGTTACGACTAAAATAGTGGATTCTCCCACGTTTTCTCCCGCGTCAGAAATTCAGAGCATGTTTATAGATACATGAAGCACAGCACGTGCACAAGAGACTCGACGTCAGGTGGTCGCCGGATCTGTTTATAGATACATGAAGCACAGCACGTGCACAAGAGACTCGACGTCAGGTGGTCGCCGGATCTGTTTATAGATACATGAAGCACAGCACGTGCACAAGAGACTCGACGTCAGGTGGTCGCCGGATCTGTTTATAGATACATGAAGCACAGCACGTGCACAAGATACTCGACGTCAGGTGGTCGCCGGATCTGTTCACCACCTCCTAGCCCGAAATCCGCACACAAGAAAGTACATTCTGTTTTCTGTTTTCTGCTATTATTGTTTGTATTAATTTGAAAAGTACGTAGTTTCTCTTAAAAACTTTCAAGCGAATAATATTAACCCACCCAAATTAAATTGAATTTAAATTGAATTGAATAACTTTAGAATTATCTACCTTTATCTTCATATTTTCACCTTCTGAGACTGGTGGCCTGCGAAGACAGGCAAGAAAGATTCAGCCAGCTGGTGTCGCTCCTCTGCCGCTTTTCAGGATTAAGTTATGCATGGGTGCAATACCGTAAAACACACACATGTTATTTTTTATGTGATGTGACTCTTTCTTTTCGCTGGCACAAAGCACTAGGAAGAAAGACTATTTCTGTCAGTGGGTTAACAAAGCACGCTTGTAACCAAGAATGATTCTTGGCGGTCCAAAGGGTTTATAGCCTTCAACAACGTGGAGAATAAAAACGCATATGTAAATTTGCGTTACAAAATGTGTTTATAATATATTATATAAATATATAGTTTTGAAACAACTGAAGTATCTGGTTTATGCGCAATATGGATGTGAAAGAAACGAAAATGTTATTTCATTTTTGAGTCGTTCGTAAAAAGAAGCATTCTGGGATAAAATCTTGTTTAGTGATTGTATAGAAGCGAAGTACGAAAAATTCGTATGAAAATAATAATTCCCATTTCATCCCCACGTGTAATCAAAAATTCGAAATTTAAAAGTAGATGTTGCAATGTGAGGTGTGATATTCCAATGATGAAACGTACGAGGCGATTTTGAATAATTAAGTTTGAGAAAATCGGTGAGGCAAATATTTCCTTTTAATTTTAAGGACTCACACGTGATTGTTATTTTTCTCTTTCAGTCAGTCTTCTTTACTACCGTCACTCAAACTTGACATTTATTTTTAAATGTGCACATTCCTAAACGAAATCATCTGCAGTTCTAAAAGTGAAAGATAGACCAGTAATTAATTTTATAAACATACGTATGAACGGATTAGTAATTAATCTCGTGACCATCACCTAACAATGCGGGCATCGCACACGCCCTTATATCCCGTTCTTTACCCTCGTTTCAGACCTTTACCGACATTCTTTGTAGATTGATTCCTTTAATGGAAGCCTTAGAAAACACTTGACGTCAATTTGACATCTTCTGCCACAGAAATCCTGAACTAAGATACTATAATGAGCTATTTTCCCAGTCTATGCGTCGAGTTAAACAAACTGACAGTTGTCGTTATGTACAAGACTTTCACCACGACTCAGGCAAGCTTTCCATAGCAAGCTCGAAATAACCACGAGTGACTCTTCAGCTGGTCGCGGACGCTTATATAATAACATGTTGGTGTTGGCGCCCGCTTTCTGATCGAAATAAGATGTTCACTATGCTACTTAGAAACATTTATCTCAAGACTCGGTATATAGACGAAAGAAAAATACAATTACACGGAAATTCCAGGTCGAATAAACAAATTTATGTTCTGATTTTATCTTTGAAGAAAATTCCCAAATCCCGGAGGGGTTTAGAGCTTTAGACCACAAAGTAATTACCCATGTGATAGTCACGTGATACAAACATGTATTTATTCGTTTGTTCTTATCTAGCTTTTTACGAAGTAAATATGTTTTTTTCAAACACTTTTCATACTTATTTATGAAACATTGCAGAAAATAACAGTATAGGCGTATACAGATACCATCTTGCAAAAGAAACCTAAATGGAAACAAGTCGAGTAGAAATAATTAAAAAGGGAGAGTCATACGACCGTTTATACATCCAAATTTTTAGAGGGTAACTGCAAGGTAAACCGATGTACACCATCGAATCGACCACAAGAGGCTTAGCTGTTGTTTGTATTTACTAAACCCAGCCCTTGATTTACTTCTGGTCGAGAGTATACCTCTTACTTACAGCGGGTCATACATAAGAAAACAGTTATGTACGAATATTTGGACACAGTAAGTGCAACACCCATTAGTGCAACTGTGTATATCTTATTCAATATAGTATTTTACGTAACATCAACAATCAACTAAATAAATTCCCATTTTATAAACCGGGCGTACTTTGGAAACTCGTGTTTCAAGTTCGAACATTAGTCTTTAGTCTTGGGCAAGTGTTGTGGGTTACGATGGCGCCTGGTCGGTGAAATTGTGAAAGACGAACGGGAACTCTTTCAGCTTCATACCCACACTCGTAGCGGTTACAACCGAAAGATGTGGCACAGTTATAGCACGTGGGAACCTGATTTTGTGGGCTCGGCTTCCATCTGATTCTGAATGTATCAGCAATCCAACAATCTATAGATAATAAAATTAAAACATTGTCAATACTCAATTGATGTGTTTCCAGTTTCTTTTAGCTTTGGCCAAGTTCCCCAAACGAAGGAATTTTTTCACTTTCTTAAAAACAGTAGCTATTGTTCAATGAATATATTTTTTAAAAAAAAACGTAACAATCTAAAAGATCAAATGTAACAGAAGCTTATGTGATTTTGCGGACCTAAAAATAATATTGGGCCAGACCACAAAAAGCTCTACGTCGACGGCTGACAGATCCCATTAGTGAATGTGAACGCGAAGGTGGGGTGAACGTTTTGTCACTGTTTTAAATATTCACGAAATAATTGACAGCTCGAGAGATGAAATCACCAACACAACTTCAAATTCTATTAAATCAATTGAACACCACAACTCATTCGGCTAAGTGACAGGCTACACGTGATCTCCGACACCCGAATGGGTCGCCCACGAAGTGTTCCAGCAATGTGTGGGGGAACAGGTCTAGGATCGAGAGTTACCACACTTTAGAAAGAAAGTTTATAGTGTTACTGTTAGAACTATTTCAAACAAGATTTCATCCAATTAATGTGAACCTTGTTTGGGTAGTTTCGTGTATAGGATTAGGGTTCCTTGTGAGTGAAATCTATGACAATCTATTTTGCGCTGACCCCCTCCACTATTTTTTTATATTTTTTATTATATATATAAAACGAGCAAACGGATTAAAAATGAAAAGCACGTGTTATGCAGGCCCAAGCATCAAATACGATAATAAAGTGCACAGGCGCGTCGGAACGTTTTGAAAGTTGGGGGGGGGGGGGCAAATCCATTATAGTAGATTTTGTAGGGTGCAGCTGGGGTCTGGGGCAAAGCCCCAGCCGCAGTAGGCATTTTTCGCCGAAGGCAAAAAAATGTCACTATACTACAGTTATTTCGTCATGTTTTAACTGCACTCGGACTCTGTAAACGATGTTTTACATCAACTATATCTGCGATCTAAAAATTCTAAAATTAACGTGAAGTGGCCCATTTTAATTAATTACAACATAATTTTTTATGTAATGACGAGCATACAGGCAAACATATTTTTGTTTTTCCCCCTTCTAAAAAAATACTAGCTGAAGGCTGTTTAGTACGTTTCATATTTAAAATTATACGATATCATTAATCTTTAACACCATTAAACTCGAAACACTACACATACACTTACACTTTACTTTACTTTACACTTCACACTACACTACTTACATTCTAAGAGAAGAGGAATTATCTTCCCACTTTCCACTTCGCTATAATCAAAGTCACTACTACACTACTCCAAAGATGACAGAAAGCACGATGCGACACGAGGGAACCAAAGCCCAACTTGCGTCTGCCAATAACTTTAGCAAATCATTCAAAGGGATGTTTGGATTTGACGTGAGTCTGAGTCACGTGTCCACTCTCACTTTTAATTTAATACAAGACGGGTGGCTGGTTATAAAGATAGTTGGATAGACGGTTCGGGCATGGGGTACGTCAGCCAACCTAACATTCCTGCTATTGTTGGATTGTTTCTTCCTGGAAATGAATTGTTAGGATCATCCGACGTTGCTTTCCCAAAAAGGATAGTAGAAATCTTGATTTTTCAACTCTAAAATCTGCCCCCCTATGCCCCCATGGCATGAAAGTTAGGGGGGTCAATGCCCCCCTTGCCCCCCCCGTTCCGACGCCAATGAAAGTGCATACACAAAAGTAGATTTAAAGAAATGCAGTCATTAGAAACATTCAAAATTAATATGACCAATGTAAATTTGTCAGCCAATAATCAATAATGAATCTTACAAAATGCTCCACCCTAAAAATCAGTTCTGAGTACACTATTAATGCAACATTATTATTGATTTTATCCAACTCGTCGCTTGACATTAATGCCCGGCCATGGACCGTGCACGCCCATTCGACCGCGGCCACTAAAATTACGCTATCTATGTAGAACATAACAGGTAATCCAAACGAATAGCAGTTTAATTTTATGGTGTGTTTACTTTTATGGCACAATGTTTGCAGCGTATAATGTGGTGACCAGTAGTAGCCAGGCTGGGCGCCACCAGAGCGTTGACCGTGTGTGTGAGCGCGACATCACGCGAGTTTGTCACGTGACCGGTTTCTGTTCCGGACACAGCTGAGTCGCTTGTAAGGTGTTAGATTTGCATATTAGGGTCGTCAAGGGGCAAGGCGCACCCATAGAAGTTATGGGTTTTGAACCATTCCAAAATCAAAATTACTGATTTGCTAATATTTCATATTCAGAATGGCAGAGAAATGTATTGGAAGCACTCAGAAATTGTGGTCTGCTCACACGAAATTGGGGAAGAAGATTTTGTGGCGGAAAAAATAAATACTAGTATTATAATACTTTTTATTGGCAACCCAAACGGGTTTCATTTTTAGTAGTGAGAGTTGTTTCCGTTTTATTACATTGCATGTCGCCCAAGTTCTGGTTTCTTTCGGGAACGTATTAAAAATATAGGGCATTTGCAAATTTTATATTTTGCGCAACGCTTTTTTGTGTACTCTCTCTTTTTTAATAATGGACAAAATAAAATTAATAAAGACTAATTCAGTGAAGAAGATACATTTTATTCAACTTGTGACTAGGTTCTGAAAATAAATCTGGATTGGAATTTCTTGTGTGTAGTTATACCAAATGATGTTGATAATAATTGTGATGAGCAAGAAGTCGCACCGCCTGAGTACTCGCATGCTATTAATCCATCATAATAAACAAGGAGGTCCACCTTGTTGTACGTCTCGAGTCAATACATTGAGCTATGAATAGTTGCTGCAATGTCTATTGTGATTCAACATGCAAATTAATAAGAACTTATTTTGAAGATTTTTGACCAAGACATTGGCATTTAAACACTTAAAAAATCTGCTTATAACATAATAAATTAGTACACGGTTAAAATTGTATTTTACATTTTTATTGTTAATCAAAAAGTAATATTAGGCCTATAACTAGTTATTTTATATTTCAAAGGAAAATATATGTCTTTAAATGTTGTTTTAGTTGTGAAGATGTGTAAACATCGATTGCAATGATAAAGAAATAAAAAATGGCAAGCGAATCTAAATCGTAGAATACAAATACAATACTTCATAATTTAGCTCAACTACCCCTATGCTTTTGCTTCTGTATTATTCCGAATTGCACATTTAGTCTTCCACAAATTTTCAACGACTTCCATCGAGAGTGAAGTTATGTGGGAGCCTAATCGTGAGTCATGCACGCTTGTACTCACTATCAATATTACTAGGGAAACGCCAAAGTCGTTGATAGACGAGTGAGTGAACCACGTGTTGAGAACCCGGGAACATCCCCTTTCCTCCCCTATACCTAAGGCTGGATCTAGCCCAGTATGGGGAATGATACCGGGTATTCAACACATGGCTTTTCCCTAGTCTAGTTGGCTAAGGCGCCCTTATACCCGGAATGTGGGAGACCTGGGTTCAATCCCCTGGTCGGATAAGATTTTGTAGTATGAGCCCGGACAGACAGACAGACAGACAGACAGACAGACAGACAGACAGAATTAATCACGACCAAGGCCCGTCGAGTAGCGTTATAGACTTCGTTTCGCTGCGCTCACTCGTCTAATTAGAGTGACCTAGAGCTTGGGCCTACTATAGTGTCGCAAGTGGAATTGACTACTAGTGATTTACCCGCCCCCTGACGTCACTAAGCAACGTGGCGGAATGATGTGGGATAGATCCTCATTCAGCAAGATGACGCCTGCTGAACGGCGCAACACTTATCACGCTCTAACTTTTATTCTATTCATAGTTTGGAAAAATCCTTTGGAATAATACGTAGTAAACATATAATTCCTTCTAAAAGTGATGATCTCGAATTTTTAGACACAGCCGTAAACTTGTTATATCGATGTACGTATTATACATGGAAAAATATTAAAAATTATAAGTTTTGTCAACTTCTATTTGACAAATAACTTTCAATCGGATTTCAACAAGACCTCATTCAAAGTATGCATCTGACTCTTAAGACAAGAAATAAATTAACTTTCTAGATAGAAAGTGCACTGAACGAAAATTCACAGCATAGACTTATATGCAAGGTGTGTGTTTTCATAACAAATACGCACTTTTGACGTGCGGGTGAGCCGTGAAAAACTACACTCTGCATATTACTCTATGCTGTAAATTTTCGTTCAGTGCACTTTCTATCTAGAAAGTTGATTTATTTCTTTGTTAAATAGTCTGATGCATATTTAAAAGAATATAATGTCGAAATCCGAACAGTAGTTTTTTGTCAATTGAAGATGAGATAAGTTATAATCTTTGATATTTTTTCATGTATAATACGTACATCGATATACCAAATTTACGGATGTGTCTAAAAATTCGAGATAATCACTATGAGAAGAAATGATATGTTTGCTACATATTATTCTAAAAGTTTTGTCCAAATGTCGAATGGAAACAAAAATAGAGCGTGATAAGTGTTGCGCCGTTCAGCAAGCGTCAACTTGCGAAATGAGGATTTATCCCACCTTCTCGTCACGTGACTTAGCGCTCCGCCCATCACCAGTCGTCAATTAATCACTCATTAATCACTCACTGTACAATCGGTGCGCAGAACGCTCATCACGAGCCACTAGCCAGTATGATGGAGTTGTGTGTTAGTTTGCACTGGTTTGGTTTTATGTCACTCACAGTAGAAAAATAAGTTCTGAATAGAAAAATGTTTTCCACGAGTGACTTATCGCATTCGTTGCGCGTGTCGTCGTGCAGGGTAGTGGGACGAGACGAATGTTTGAGACGAGCCTGTCTGAGACATTTGGCGCCATCCTCAAAGATCCTGTCATTCTCAGCCAGACGTTTTACCAGCTAGAGATGACGTCTAAAGAGCAGTTTCATACTGACTTCTGAGCACCTTCATGCTCAAATATACCATTTTAATTTGTTATGAATTGAACAATTCCCATCTTAAAAACTGTATACGGGGTTTTGAAAGAATTCAAATCATGTCCAGCCAATCGTCTCGAATAGCCACAGTTCATTAATAGTGACGTTAAGGTGATGATGATTTTTGTTGCTTAAGGCTATTGTACCACCTCTGTCCGATTTGAAAGTTAAAAGTTTTCTGAATGAAAGAGGGCCTTACTTAAAACAGAAGAATTTTTTTTTTGGGTGGGGCATAACCTCACTATTGGCCATTATATGTCATTTTTTGACAATAGTGTAGCCTGCACAGCTAGTGCAAAATTAAATTTTGTGAATCGGTTTTCTGGATATAGTTTCTTAACACCTTTAGCTACAACTTCAACTATAAGGACAAATAGATTTCTAAAATCACAGTTGGTATACGATTATTTTTGTCACACGGTACAAATACGATTTTTTTTTTAGTTTTGCATCGTCTGGCAAAAAAAATCGTACACCAACTGTTATTTCAGAAATGTATTTATCCTTATAGTTGAAGTTGTAGCTAAAGGTGTTACGGAACTATATCCAGAAAACCGATTCACAAAATTTAATTTTGCACTAGCTGTGCTGGCTACACTATTGTCAAAAAACGAGATATAATGGCCGATAGTGAGGTTATGTCCCGACCAAAAAAAATTTTTTTTCTCTGTTTTTGGATGAGCGAAGCGAGCGAAGCGAAGATTCCATTTCACTACACTGGAGAAAAAAATCCGGAATGTTTTTTTCTTCTTTCTTTCTTTCTTTCTTTCTTTCTTTCTTTCTTTCTTTCTTTCTTTCTTCTTTCTTTCTGTATTTTTGTGTGTTTGTTAACACGATTCCGGCTAAACCGATACTCCGATTGCAATGAAATTTTATGGAGACCTTCGAAATCTCTGAACTTAGAACTGCCACGTTTTTGAGCGCAATCGAGAAATTTTTTCACATACAAAACCCCAATTTACGATTTTTTTCGATTTTTAAAAATTTTCTTCGACTTATAACACCTACATGCTTTATCCGATTGTAATGATTTTTTCACAGAACCTTAATTTTATGAATTAATATATTCCTGTTAAATTTGAGCGCAATCGAATAATTATTTCTTATGTTAATTGCAATTTTACGATTTTTTTCTTTTTAAAAAATTACGATTAATTAAAACAATTAAGTTAATTTTTTATTTTATTTAATTTTATTATAAAAATTAAGTTAATTTTTTATATAATTTAATTTAATTTAAAAAAATCTTCGACTTAGTAATGATTTTTTCACAGAACAACAGAAAATCCGCGTAACACATGGCATCTCAATGCACCATATACGCTCATCCAACAACGCGGCGGGACTTAAGCGTTTTCCTTCATTCAGCCAACTTTCATGGACTTCCAAGGTTTTGACCCTACCCTGATTACAATAGCCTTAACGTCTCATAGTATTGCACTAAGGCTATTAGAGACGATAAAGGACGATTACAAAAAAATTGCGTAGAACCACATGCTTCGGACCTTATCGAATCATCATCATCATCATCATCATCATCATCATCATCATCATCATCATCATCATCATCATCATCATCATCATCTACAATAAGTAAAAATGGTCTTTTAATTATTGCCCGTGTTGATGGAGAAACGTTAGTTTTAGTAAAAATAGCATTTTGACCTGTCAAAAATCATCAACTTGCTTTTTACCATCTATAATGCACAACGCTAATTTTAAACAGCTTGAAGAATAGCTACAATCAGAATAGCTGAGTTTACTTTCGAAAAGTCCACCCCCAATACACGAGGCTCAAATACTGTAACTGAAAAGAAAAATGTAATAATTGAGTTGATAAAGCAAATATATCAGCACATGCGCAATTACTATTGTTGTCGTAAAAAATGTGACATAAAATGATCAGGGTAAGTTGAAGTAATAAGGCCACCCTAAGGAATTTTATTTGATAAAATTTAAGTGGGAAGAGGTAGAGGCTCAAAAATTTCAGGAAATAATATTCAAGACATTGGTTATACAATTAACTAAACAACATATTTTAGAAATTAGGATATTGTCTAAAACTAATTAAAATATAATATTGTGTAAAGTGGCCTTGTTAAAAGCACGTGTTGATAATAAGGCCATTTTATATTTTATATGTTTATAATTATATAAAATCCATTTCCAACTTATTTGTAGCTTTGTTATTATTGCCTATGGTATTTGACATGTGTTATTTACTTTGGGCATGTTGTCAGTGCCATCATATAATCAACAAAAAGTAAATTTAGAGATTCAAGAAAAAAATTTTTAAACAATTTAAAATTTAAGAATAATTTTATTAGGACAATTTTTCTGACTACTCTTGACAACAACGGGCATAAAATTAGGCCTAGGGTTTACTCCAACAATGAGCTTTGAAGTAAGTCGACAGTAATGTTGATCTTCATTGTGAGGTTATGTCAGTGGCCTTTTTACCAAAACAGCACGTTTGTGATAATCCTAGTCATATTTCAATTCAAAATGTATTTAATCGAAAAAAAAATTCTTCTATCATATACTTGAATAACTAACCTTCAATATAAAGTATATATTTAATATCTATCACTATTCATGTCCGTAAAAAGATTTTTTTCTTACCTTCCGTTTCTTATAAAACACCGCCTGAGAAACGCGGATGACAAACAAACAGCTGTCAAAACTGTTCTATCGGCCGTAATTGCATGTAGTTTTCACCGTTGTGGTCAGATGGAGTAGCTATACACTCTAGAAGTGGAATCGTCAAAAAATATTCACTAGCAACGAAGATACAGGCGAGTGGCCTTATAAGTCGGGTGTCCTTATTACTCCGACCTACCTCATATCAACATAGGGACGGACTCTATGAAGGAATTAAATAAAAAATAACATAATGTAAAAGCAGTTTACCATAAATACGGTAGATACGGTAAATACGGTACATGTTCAACAAAATTATACATGGGAAAACAGACATGTTTTATTGCAGTGTATAATACATGTTATACATATTCATGCACTAAGGCACATTTAATGTAGATTTTGATTGCAATTTCAATAGAAACTACCTCAGACGACATAAATGTGCAATATGGCAAACTAGGCAATATCTTAGTTTCGACCTACATCAGATATAAACAAATTGTTCCAGTTATCAGTATTATAGCACCGGTATAGTGATAAGCGAGGTTAACCGTCACTGAACTGTACTAAACTAGTTGATCAAAAATACAGGATTGATTCCATGTGTTGTTTATTATCCAATTAGATTATTGTTACAATTTTAATTAATAATAATGTCAGTTGCTTTATTCGTTATTCCTATTTTTTGATTATTTAATTCTTCAGTCTTTTTTTATTAATTATTATTTTAGTTGAAAATTGTTTTAATATCGTTATTTATCACAAACATATTGTGTACCTATATAAAATGTATAAACATAACACGAATAAAATCAATACAATGATTACGTAACCGTAATCGTAACAAAGTGTGGTTCATATGTGTCCACCTAATATAACTCGTGTCACTTCCTGTTATCTTATCGAACTATTACGACTACATCGGGAAACTATTTCGACATCAACACTGGATTTATAGTTTTCTGGTTTATTTTAATGATGTATCTATTTCGAAGTTAGATCACATTACGCACTGCACACGCACGCGTAGAAGGGGCATGGCTAAAAATAGTTGTCCATACGTCATAACATGAAGACAACAGAAGGGTTATTAGTGCCCATATCACCCAATTAAGGCACACAACACACACATGTCAATGTGCCCACTATAGCCTCTCTAGCTATCTGGTGGACTTGGAACCATGTTTGGATGCAACCAGTTACATCAAATAATTCGGTCACACAGGAAATTGGTTAATCTATTGAGATTATTAACTCAATTAATGAGAGCATTAATTTTAATTTATATTATTTTAAAAATAATCATTATGATGAATACATCACCATGAAAAGCGCAGTGTGTTTCCTGTAAAGTCCTATGAAGTCTTACATCTTCCAGGATTTTTGAGCGCTAGAGAAAATGCACAGCTAGGATCTGTTCAGACTTCAGTGCATGATCATGATTGCAATGTTGTAGAGACACGCCCAAGGTTCTTGTAATTGCTTAATTGAACGCGTCGTAAATACTGTATAATAAATGATTCGCGTAATGGGGATATTAGAGAAATCGACAATACGAACGAATACGAGTAGAATAAGGAGTCACTTAAGGCTATTGTACTACCTCCGGCCGATAATTTGAAAGTCGAAGAAACATGTCTGTAAAGTTTGCTGAATGAAAGAAGGCCTTTAAAATAACAGAAAAAAATTGAGAATTTTTTGGGCGGGACATAACCTCAATTTTGGAAATTATATTTAGATTTTTTGACAAAAGTTAGCATACAAGACTCGTTCAAAATTAAATTTTGAGAATCGGTTTTCTGGACATAGTTTCTACACACCTTTAGCTATAACTTGACTATAGCTAAAATAGTTTTCTGAAAATAACAGTTGGTGTACGAATTTTTTTGTCAAACGGTACAAAACTGGTACAAAACTCAACAATGGCCAATATTTTTTAAATCAAAATCCTCCTAGGTCACGGGGCATAAAGATCATACCTATGTTATTTCTTATGGGAGATTTTTGCCGATGGGACCTTTTTTCAGGTTATGCTGGACCCAATAATTTTATGTTACTTTCTAGATTCATAACTAGTTAGCCTGTATGAAATATATATTTGAGTTTATAGGGTGAATACCCTTTTAGTTTATATCCCGGGTAAATTTAAATTAAAATATAAAATGTAGATTTTATGAATTGATGTTTCGAAATCGCTAAAAATCAACATAATACAATGAAAAATCAGAATAATTGTTATATCATCATTGATACTATCCAATATATCCTTGATTCAAATCATCTACGTTGATTTTCGATTATTCTGCATGCACATGATTCTAGTTTTTTTTCTATCAATTCTATTAACACTTTTGTACATATTTAATAAAAACAGAAAATAGTATAATTGATATAAGATAAAAATATAGTTTGTTCTTTTGACACTTGACAAACTTCGGTGTACTTGAGACACATCTCATGCTGAAGGCTGATTACCATCATTTATTTATTTGAACCGGTTATGTCTCCCTGACAGTCACATGGTCAAAGGTTTAATGTCATACGAGCATTTGGCGTGCTGTCGTCTAAGTCCACAACGTTGGCACGAGGTGGTCGCGTGAAGCCTGACCTGACCCACTCACTGCTCACCAGAAAGAGTTTTGCAATCGGACATATTGTAAGATGTAAAAGCGAAATCACGTTCTATTCATTTTGGGATGTGACCTTAAAGCTAAGCTTACCCGCTCAACAATGAGCTACTTTTCCCAAGGTAGGCCTGCACTCCATAACGGGACGTTGAGAGTACCTTAAATTATGGCATAGTTAATGCTCACTATGTTTTTCAAAAATTATTTTTAAAACAAATTTTGTAATGTGAACTGGTACGAACCATAAAAAAATGCGAGTTTTAACATTTAAAATTCAAAAACATATCCAGTACCTATATGATTTGAACGTATGCATCAACGAATACTACTTTTATCTGATCCAAATCTAATTCTATCAATGTGCATTTTTAATCTTATGTATGTGTTGAATGCAGTGAAACAACAAGTTAGGCTGTATAGATGATTGGGGATATAGTATCATTAATATTATCTTTGAGAAACAAAGGAACGGATTACAGACTAAGGACTAGGCCTATACCCGAAGTAGATAGCAAAGCTAACAGTTATTATGCGACGCTTCATCAAGGTTCATTAAATAAAATATTTGAGAGGACCATCGACTCTTTTTGCTACTAGTAACTGTCATTTTATCGATTACTTGTCGTGAAGTAAAGTACGTGATACGTTAGGTCAGAAACAATTAATAATTATTACGTATAGATTGATAATCAGATAAAATTATGCAGCTATAGCATTATTATTGTCGTGAATATTCAACGAATGATGATGATACTACTTAATCTAAGGAGCAGCTAAAAAAACACTGATTAAAAAAATTAATATGCGATAATTAAATGAAGCTTGCGTAAGAAATGTGCAATCCAATAATCCACGACGTCACTGTGATATGCTGATATCGGTCAACGACAATGCAACGTGAAAAGGGTAGAATAAAAGTTCTTTAATCGATTACTATTAAATTAAATATTAATGACACTAATTTTAAGCATAGGCACGCATCTGTATAGTAAAAATAAAAGACAACAAGCTCATTCAAAATTTTGCTTATATATATATATGTAGTATGTTCAATTAGTTTGGAAAAGGCCAAATGGCTAGTTTAGTTTAGATTGGAGAAGGGTTGACAGGTTGGGAAAGCATAGAGAACATAAAGCCCAGCCTGAAGGGCTGGGGGCGACAAAACTTTTCACCTGCTGATGACAACTGTAGCTAATTTAAAGTTGTTACCTTAATCCACGACGCGTTTCGTCCTTCTGGGACTCTTCAGGCGGATGGTGGCCACTAAAAATCAGCTAACTACATGCAACCAAAACTCACAACACATAACCAAACCTGTGGTAGGGCCACGCAAGAAGTAAATTCTGCAAGCATGTTGTCATCATCAGCAAGGTTACTTCACAAATCATTCATACTGAGCCACACCGTCAGCAGCCACCCAACTCTAGTGCTCGGGAGACAAGAAATCTATGACTTACCCTGGATTCGAACCAAGACCCTTGGCAACAAGAGAAAAGCTGCCCCTCCTGCTGTTGCTGGGCAAGGGTGCCTCTTCATTTATACAAAGAGAAAAGGTTAGAGATAGGAAGGGTGGAAAGTCACAACACAGCACAACCAGTGAGGGGGCTTCCCTCCTAGACTCTGGTGCTTGGGCGACAAAAGAACCATGTCTTACCCTGGATTTGAACCAAGACCCGTGGCAACGAGAGAGGCTGCCCTACTACTTGTGACTGGGATTCGAAAACGAAAGGAAACAAGACTACAAATTGCAAGCTCTTGGCTATAGCACAGGTACACGTGCTATATTAGCTCTTGGCTGCAGATGAAGAGGTTGAAGGAAAAGACGAGTAGGGTCTAACAGGTTCATCACCTGCTAGGCCCCCCCAGCAGGACAAGGAGTCACACTTGCTATGAACAAGGAAACACGGACCCACCAGAGGGTGTAGAGTAGGCTCGCCCATCTTGACCCCATAGGTGAAGAAAGATGGAAAGTGATTGGTGTCAAATGACTTGGTTGTTTAATTCGTTTGGATAAGGCCAAATGGCTAGTTTAGTTTAGATTGGAGAAGGGTTGACAGGTTGGGAAAGCATAGAGAACATAAAGCCCAGCCTGAAGGGCTGGGGGCGACAAAACTTTTCACCTGCTGATGACAACTGTAGCTAATTTAAAGTTGTTACCTTAATCCACGACGCGTTTCGTCCTTCTGGGACTCTTCAGGCGGATGGTGGCCACTAAAAATCAGCTAACTACATGCAACCAAAACTCACAACACATAACCAAACCTGTGGTAGGGCCACGCAAGAAGTAAATTCTGCAAGCATGTTGTCATCATCAGCAAGGTTACTTCACACACCATTCATACTGGGGCACACAGTCAGCACAGACCCAACTCTGGTGCTCGGGAGACAAGAAATCCATGACTTACCCTGGATTCGAACCAAGACCCTTGGCAACAAGAGAAAAGCTGCCCCTCCTGCTGTTGCTGGGCAAGGGTGCCTCTTCATTTATACAAAGAGAAAAGGTTAGAGATAGGAAGGGTGGAAAGTCACAACACAGCACAACCAGTGAGGGGGCTTCTCTCCTAGACTCTGGTGCTTGGGCGACAAAAGAGTCATGTCTTACCCTGGATTTGAACCAAGACCCGTGGCAACCAGAGAGGCTGCCCTAGTATGAATGGTGTGTGAAGTAACCTTGCTGATGATGACAACATGCTTGCAGAATTTACTTCTTGCGTGGCCCTACCACAGGTTTGGTTATGTGTTGTGAGTTTTGGTTGCATGTAGTTAGCTGATTTTTAGTGGCCACCATCCGCCTGAAGAGTCCCAGAAGGACGAAACGCGTCGTGGATTAAGGTAACAACTTTAAATTAGCTACAGTTGTCATCAGCAGGTGAAAAGTTTTGTCGCCCCCAGCCCTTCAGGCTGGGCTTTATGTTCTCTATGCTTTCCCAACCTGTCAACCCTTCTCCAATCTAAACATATATATAAGTATTTTTTATTCAGATATTAGTTTAAACTGATTTAGGTTTCAAATCTTACCTATTATTTTCCGTTCTTTAAATTGATTGGCCCATGTGGCTGGGCGGATATTAATTTCGAAATTTGTTGTAATTTATTATTCGTTTTTCATTTTCCCCTTTCATTTATATAAGGATTACACCATCAAATAGTTACGTATAAATATTATAGGATTGCTAATAAATGTGATTTTGTTGAAATTTCGTGAAATTCTTGATGCAGAAGCAAAATAACAATGAAGTAAAATACGAACAGAAGAAATAAATCCCCTTTATCCTTAGATATCAGCCATATTGTTTTACGTTCCTCCCCTTTCCCGTGGCTGATTCTGACCAGCATGGGTCCCTCCCCACATATCCCCTAAGCTATAGTGGTGCATTATGACCAAACGGTTGACCCTAGGATTTATATGGTTTGTTGCGTTGCACAATTTTTTTCGCCTGCCGGAACAATTTCAAATTTTGTACCGTTTAACGGAAAAAATCGTGCAACGCCAGAAACCATATAAAACCAATAATACTTATATTTAGGTTGTTGATAAAGGAGTGTAGAAATAATATACAAAAAACCGCTGCTAAAAATTCAATTTTGAACTTGAGCAATTGATTCCAGTAATTTGAATACAATTGTTGATTCTGAGGTTATGTCCCGTCAAAAAAATTTCAAAAAAATTATCCGCTCTTTTATTAAGCCCCTCTTACATTCTACTTACTTTTCAGACGTCTTTACTGCATTCTTTAGAAATCATATTTGGGTCTAGGGATTCCCCTTAATCCAAATAAACAAACAAAAATACATACATTTCAAATTAAATAAAACTTCTCTTGTTGATTCTTGAATATCGTACCGATCGAAAGCAGAGTTTTAACAGACGTATTACAACGCAAAATGTTTTAGCAGTAGGTCTTATATAACACCGCAAGTAAAAATAGGGACATTTTGTAAACACTGCCGCTTGACATTTCGACTGTGTGCCCTTTTGCTGGCGCATTTCCATGTGGGCAACAATGCTTACCAGTGACCAAAAATAATCATCACCTACTCAAAAGGTCGTTCCGTTCTAGATTAAAACACTATAACACTACTTCAAGGGGTGGGTAGAGGTGACATTGTCTTGACAGTGCCTAAGTAGAAACGGTAAAATATAGTCATATCTAGGGCACGAAATGTAAGGTAGATGCTTTGTTTGGCATTGGTGGTATGGAAAACTATGAATAATAGATATAGAAAAGATAAACAAACATTTGGAAAATTATTATTATTACTTTACTTTATTATTATTTCATTTTTCTTTAACGTCTATCATATTCAGTTAAAATACTGATTTACAAAGGAGGACAACTAAATAAATCTAAAAATTACAATTACTTTAGTACGATAAGTAAAAATTTCAATTGTTTGATCATATTGTCGTTCAATAAATTAATTTATCCTGGGAAACTTTGTCGTAGGGTGCATCAACGATTACCACTTCAGGTGTCTAACTAGGTATTTTGGAATTTCACAACGCTGTGAATACTAGCCGAGGGCTGTGTAAGAGGACTCAATCCCTTACATGAGAATTACCAACTGTAGAAAATCTCGGAAATAACTTTGTCTGTATTGCCGGTGGCAGGATTCGAACCAGAGACGTTCGAGCCACCATCCTGTCGATTATTGATGGTTTATTTAGGCTAATCAATCCTTAGACAGGGCTGCCATCCAAAATTTTCAAATTTCGAGCACTGGTCACATCGTGTATATAAACTCAATTTTGCAATATTGGCATTTGAGCCCCTTTCATTGAAGATATGAAAAAAATCGCAGAAATACATCAAGAAGTACAAATCACTTAAATAAACTGGCAAGCCTCTTTCTAAACGAGGTTGCATTAGCACTCGACTCGTCTTTCGTTAGTTAAACATTTGTGCAAATATTTGTTAATGCTTCAGAAGACTTTACCTTAAATCCTCGCAGCGTTAAGTAAATGTCCTCTGTAGTAGTATTTTATTACTCATGCACAACGGGGGAATGCCCTCAACAAATATAAATTCCCAATCACGCCATTCTCAAGGCTGTGTAGACAAGCCTGCGAAAAACTCGTTTTTCCTCGAAAAGAGAAATTTATTGTTTTGGTAGTCTGGTTTGGCCACTATCCAAGAGTCGCTACGGTCACTGTTGTCATAGTGATAGCACGATACTCCAGGCTACGGTGGAAACTATCTCCCAGTCTGGTAATCAAAGCAAGTGAGCGGAGATGATGATATTGCTAAGCATTGGTGATAACAAGGTCTCGTGTCCTCATATCAAAATAATATTCAAGTGATATCTGCTCCCATCAGCCGCCAAACAAGGCCAAGTGAGCAATGAGCATTCATTCCAATCATGATCAGTCCATGCGGGATCGACACGTCGCAATTTCCGTGGGGTTTGCCATGAACTAATTGGATTCATCGATCTTTGATAAATTAATTATCTTCACGGTCTACTTTTATTCTCGTACATTATTATTTGTTATTGTTTATGTTTAAGAAAATTACAGCTTAAATTAAAGTATTCTAATTTTTTAAATATATTGCAGTAGAGCAATAACATAATGGAACTGATGGAAGTGGTGGTATTTCGGATCAACTTACTTGAAAAACGAATTGTATATAATTAAAATCAATATACTCTTATATCAATCAATGTTAGTATATTTATTTCATGTATTGAGTTATTCGAATTTCGCCATTGCCCACACATTGCAATTACATTTTATATATGTTTACATTACAACCTTATACATTTCAAAATAGTTAATAATTTTATATAATAAATATTGTAATCCTGCCATGCATGTAAAAATGTATGATCATATTACGTATGTTTAAGCCAGTTCAATGGTGTAAAACTGTAATAAGAGAACTGTATATTTTCACACGTGACGGAAGCTGGTGACACTATTGATAAGTGGCGAGATAAGATAATCCCGCGGATCATCTATGAATCATATTATCAAGTGCATGGTAGTTGTCAAGTTGCTGTGATGTTCGTGACCCTGCATGAATATCGAATGAAATTCGAGCAAAAAAGACAACAAAAAATTACGGTAGCCAAATTTAAGGTTTGTAAAACTTTAACTGGAAGTGGAACCGATGCCAAAGATCATAGAATATGAGTCAAACTTGTTTGTAACAAGAATAGGATTCAAAAGTAAGATGCAATGCAAGGTGCAATTTATGTATTCCATAAAACAAAAAATCACTATAACGGTTACCATTTACTACGAGGTCAAGTATGTTATAGATCGGTGATGTACATCCGTTAGACCGCGTATTGTAATTTTCTCGTATATAACGTCCGAAATTAAATATTCAGATTTAAAAGCGTGCGTTTTCAATTTTATAGCTGACCCAGTTACAGACATATTTTTAAATAGTATAGAGTCCATCCGAACCACGGGGCCTGGCACTGCTGCCCACGGCACTCATTCCACAATGTTTTGTGGCTCGACTGATTTCCACACCGTTCTAATTTATACTCTTAACTTTATTTATATTGTGAGGGATTTTTCCAAGGGCTATTATACGACTCAATCCCAGCATCCAAGAATTGCCGGAATTGTGGAATTCGAACCCGTGAACACCGAATCAGACAGCGTAGTCTTTCATTATTACTGACAAACTTCCAGTCGATATTGAGAAATCGTACGTGGATCCGGGGTCGTACAATTAACATATTTCTCGCAGTAAACATTTAGATTTTAGACTATTTTTTTGATATTGATAGTTTCTCCAGCAAATAATCTATCTTTACAAAAGTTTATGAAAGTTCATCTTCGTAGCCCAATTCAAATAAGTGTTCGTGTAGAATTCATTAAAAGTATATGACTTACGTCATTTTTTAATGTCGGATGTTGCATGCCAAAATGCTGATGTTTACGTAAATAATTATGATTATTTTTGTAACATTTTTAAGGAATCAAAACAAACCAATTAACAATAATTCATCTTAGAAATGTAATTTTTGCATCTGCGGGTCTATCCGTAAATTTTGAAAATCCCAGCATTCTTTTTACACAACAAACATAAAACACTACTGCAAGACTTGATGGTCGAACGATAGAGGCGGAAATTGCTTATGGCGGTACAAAATTAATCAAGTGGACAATGCAATAAGTCTTGGAATAATGTATCCGAAAGAGTCCAATTACACATACGCTTATTATACGGGAGTGTTTCCCGATCAATGAAATTCGGTTAGTTAATATGTTCAAAATAAGCATTCCAGTAATTTCCCTATCCTTTGAAAATTTCAATACAATGTTACGTAAATTTTCGTGGCCGTTATATTTTATACATTTTGGATTTTGAAACACAGCCTTACACACATCGTAACAGACACGTGATTCCGATAAAAAAATCCCTTGAAAAATAACAAATGTGTTGATAAAAATACAAAATAGAATTATAATTAGTTTAATAGCATGATATGTCCTTGTGGTCAAAGGAAATTGATTTGCCATTTGAAAATAAGCAACGAATGGTCAATGCGAACTTAATTCATGACATTTGACATTACAATTAAGCTATATCTACTTAATGAGAGATCGTTCTTATCACGCGAAGACAGTAAACAAACATATAGGGTTCTTTGAAAACATCAAAACAAACCAAGAAGATGATAACCTTGCACAAAAATGTCAAGAGAAGAAGAGACGCATATTTTGAATTCAGCGGCTAGAAACTGAAACTGGATTTAATATGTAATTGATGTTTTAGCAATGCATACAATTTTCTGTTGACAAACAGATTTTATTTTGGATGTTTAAAAAACAGCGTGTTTTAAAACTAACTTTTTAGTTATTTCTTGTTGTTATTTTTTCCAATGTTCACATGCTTGATGTGTCAAGTAAGGCCCAGTTCCCATACGATCGTAAGGAATTGTTATTGCAATCAGGAATCCAATACCCGGTCGATTTGGTTAGTAATATGTTATTGGCTAAGTGACGACTTCTGATTGGTCAGTCGTAAGGTACTGTAGGATGCAGCGCAATTTTATATTATTCTCTCCTATTTCAGTATTCCTGAAGATGAGGCCACCAGTTCCCAATGTGGCGGAGAAGTATGGAAGCAGTACACAGGAAGCAATAATCACGTTATTAGAAACTCACCTGTTTTATTTTCATAATAACCGTGAATAAAATAGTCAGTTAAATTTAGTTATATTATGTAGTGAGCAGCTCAATGAGTCTGCTATCGCGACAAAATAATATTAAAATAATATGTGAAGCACTCTGATTCGGGAGGTCCCAGGTTCAAATCCCGTCGAGACCGGCAATCCTAACTGAAGGTATTTTCCGAGGTTTTCCTCAATCCAATGCGAATGCAAGGGATTGAGTTTTCACTCGGACATCTCTTCACAATTGTCCTATCCCCAACATACCTAGTTCGTGAAGAGGGGCATGAGTTGCACCCTGGGCAGGCTTCCTACAAAAACTATTATTATTATATGTGAAACAAAACGTATAAAAATTAAACATCAGTATGCCTTGTTTGTTGTACTTAATATTTTAATAATGTTTACACCCAAAAAGAGCAAAATAATCGGCCTACGCCCTTTCTCATATCCTTGACGAATCGTACGTCTTGAGATAGTTGTATCGACAGATGTAGCTAAAGCGGAAACGCTATATAGCAGCAAGACTGATTCTGGAGGTACCGAGTTCGATACCTACCTCTGGCGATCCTGACTGAAAGTTGTTTCCAATGAATGCGAAGGATTGAGTTATCGTAAACAACCCTTCAGAACTACCCCAACTCAACAATACCGCGATAGACACGAAGAGAGGCATGCAATGGGCCGCAGGGAAGGTCTCCCACGAGAAAGTTAAATGGATAATTTAAGATCATTATGCCAATGTTGTTATTGCTCATTACAGATTCGGTATTTGGCAATGGTTTTATTTGAGCATTATTTTTTGTATTGGTTTATTTTTTATATTGTACGAGCTCGACAAATCTATAACACTATACACGATTTTAGTTTTGACGTTAGTCGAGTTATTTTACACAATATTTAAAACATTTTTAGTAGATAGCAACTTCATAAATTCGATTTTATGCAATCTTGACGTTAGCTGATAGAACAATATTGGAAGAAAATGAAACTGAAAGAGGCTGCACTAATAACATTAAAAGACACTTGCATAAACCAGCCGAATACCCATAGCATTTGCATTAGCATTAGCGGAATAGCATTTCCTCCAATGTGGATTCCTTTAGTAAACAGGAAATAGCCTTTTCGTTTATATCACATTGATTTTGTCAACTTCCATGTGTAAAAAATGGGAAATCCTCATCTACCATGGATTGTTGTGATCTTTGTGTGTTTGTTTTGATCTGTTTTTGATATGAGTTTTTAAATAACCAGGTCGGGAATAGTTCTTTAATTTCCGAAACGAGGTTCTTGTTGTATATTAATGAGTTAAAATGTGTTAACACTATATAGAGTTTAATTAAACAATTGCATGTGTTGGAAATTTGCGTTTTATATAATTCCTTAACAACCCACTGATCGACCCATCTTCAATAGAAACATGAACAATGAAACGCTACAGTCGCCACCTCGCCATAATACACTGCATTGCATTGCATTGCATCATACAAATAACATGACAAGTTCAATTATTTTTTATTTCCGAATTATCTTTTGTTGGTGAATTAAATTGCAATAATTTCAGCTTATAAAGAAAGTTCAGTCCACTGACTCGAAAAGTACGCGCACTAGATGTCTCATCTAATGCTTCTATTTCTGAAGTGCTAAATATATGACAACTATTACAAAATAGGCACGTGGAAATTCTCGAGTATATGTTTCTAAATTCAACCATGCGAGCGTTCTGAAAGCCAGCGAACCAAATGGGACGATGTCATTTACGATGTTCAAGAATTAAACTCTTTAAATAATTATATGCATCCACATCGACTGTGACACTGCCATCGGAAAAGGGGTAACCTATCGTACCTCCAACTCTGTATTTCACCAAGTATGTGCGTGAAAATGATAATAGTTCGTTTGTAACTTTTGCGGTAAGCTATTACATTTATTACATTTCGAGTTATATTTGTCGGGTACACTGAGTTTGTTCATAGAAAAATTAATTCAAATAAAATATGTATGGCCTACCAACACTTTAAAGAAATCTGTATTTAAAAACATGATTTTCGATAAATAGACAATTATATGAATAGGCTACACGTGAAAACGATGGATGTGTTTTTATTTAATGTGCATACATAATATGCATGGTATGCAGTTAATTAAAAGAAATAAAGAGAAACGCGTATAAGACTAATTTAATTATTACTTTAAAAACAAAAACACAAATAAAATACAAAATGTAATCATAATTTTATTTTAGTATTTTCAATATCAACAACCTTGTCAATTATAGATTCTGAACTTAAAATTTGTACATCTGCTGCTGAAAGTGGGACAATTATTTTAGTCCAGTGTGAGCCGGCCTATGTAGGCACAGCGCGATAATATTGGCACCACATACAGAGAAGTCAGTGTTGTACAATGTACATGCTATATCTTCAGGTTTGTTATTTGCTTTCTTGAGTACAGGAACTTTCCAAATCTCTGGTCCTCTTCATTACATTGCTAAGCAATAAAAAGAAGCCGGTTCGCTGCTATATACCTTTACTACAACTATTTGAACAAGATTTAAACACACACAGCTGCTTATAGCGAACGCGCCCATTTATTTTAATGAGGTTAAAGTTAAACTATAGTTCGTCGGTGCCGATCTTCGATATAGCTAACGCAACAAAACATCCTAAGAATGCTAAAGCACGATGCAGTGTGGAACACAAATATTATTTTAAAAGTTAAAAGTACATTTCAAGGGGCAGCCAGAAGCAACTTTGTAATTAAAAACACGAGTATTCAAAAACTTAGCATTCGATTGGTTGAAAGGATTAGGCCTACACCCAATTTAATAATCTTGTTCAACACATTTATTTTTAAAGTAGTTTTGAGTGTAATAATTACACTCTTGATATATTCTGATCACGTGATCGCCGACGCCTTGAGCCGGTGTTATATTTTAATGACATAAAATCCCGTGATAGTCATGTTTGTAATAGTTCTGACAGCTATTTATAGCCTTCGTTTTACAGTCAAGATAATGATTGGTTTATGTGTGATAAAGATAACTTAATAAATACAAATACAGAATGAAGATTTGCGTTGATTTTTATTCCGCGAGAGTTTGATATTTCCCCGATTGTTGATTCTGAAAGTTGTTTTTTGTCAAATCACATTCATTTGAGGTGGAATCGCAAAAATATTGTTTTTTTAATTTTGTGCTTAAACTAAACTCTCTTTTAAATGCTCGTTTTTTAAACTTTATTTCTATTTGAATTAGTTAAATTAATTTTAGATTGATTTCAAATCACATTTTAATTTTACACTTTAAAACAGTTAACATTGATTTTAAAGGCACCTAATTATTCGTAACCGTCAACAATGTCTGATTTATGGGGTTGCCTTGCACTTTTATTTAAAATTTATGTTATAAAGATTAAATTAAAAAAGCTCATTTGAAATTTTGATACACAATGTATTAAAACTATACGTTGAACTGTAATTAGTGTACACTTCATTGTGAGTATGGTTTGAAATTGTTTAATTACTCGTTATTTTTTCATCTACATCCTTGTAATCTTAGTTTTACTTACGGTCCTCCATTGAAAAACAGTGTTTACATCTGAATATCATAGATGTTTTTAAAAGTTATACTTTTTGTTTTGAAGTCGGTTCAGTGACTGATCCTAAAAATCGAAAATACGAATTTACTATATTTGCCGTTTAGTGGAGTGTGTATATAGAGTGAGTTAATTAATAGTAATCCCTTGCTGCACTTAGCATTTCCCCAATGTTTGTTAGGGGAAAAAACTCGTCAATATCCTCGGTCTACAAGAAGAGGTGTTGCATGTCACAATCCACTACCGCAGACCTTCATGGATCGGAGTGGCTGGTTGGCTTGTGATGATGAGAACTCGTCATTTAGGTTTTTGTTATTGAAATAACTCTGGTATCCAGGATTATTTTCGAATCTCGACGGTCTTGAATTGATTTTGAACGGCACTTCAGCTGGTGTAGTTGGGTGATTTTTATCTATGTGTGACAAATTGTCCCTCTTCTTGGTGAGCGTGTGGCTTTTGATCGGAAAGGTTTGCAACATATAGCTTCTCTGTGCATGTATCCTTCGTTTCTTTAATTCAACTATGCCTAACATGAGAGTGTTTGCAGTAGGCACTTAGCCACGAGCCTACTAGGCATTCACATTGTGTTTCCCATATACCACCACCACAGTCTAAACACACGTGCGCATTATAATAATTAAACTTGTTTGACATCTCTGCCGAACATGCCGTACTGCCTTGAGGGATGTGAGAGGATCGGATGTTCCTCGTGAAGTGTTCGTGTACGGTTTTAGGTCTACTTTTGAACAGCAGACTCCTCAATCACATCTTTGTCACAGGTTCACATCTTACAGATTAATTTTTGTGTGTCGATGATAACTTCATTTTCATTTTTTTTTTCGTATCTGTATAACCATAGTTATCATTCCGATCGTGACTGGAGCCTAAAAAGAAAAAGATAAGTTTGAGAGACATGACAATTGTGTTGTCACTTTTTAGGTACTAAATCTCCCCGATTGTGACAGTTTTTATTTTACAATCATATTTTCACGTTTCATGGTGGCTTGGTGACACATCGAAAACGTCCCAACTTGGCAATTGCTGTATGTGCCCTGCCCGGGTATACCGTCCATAGCGCACCACGGCTTGTCTGCGGCGCCTTGACGGGCACCTAGGTCAATAACATGAATAAAGGTTAGTATTTTATATAAACGATATGGAAATTAGTATGTTTTGTGTAATAGAATAACTCACTTATAAAATTTACGATGTAACATCAAATAAGGAGTGGGTTTATATTCATCATGACAGCAGTATAATGTTATATGACAATGCCCATGCCTATGTCTATTGTATAATAATAAAAAAAACTGGAGTAATATATTATTTAACCCAAGTATACAAAAAAATACAGCCAAACCTTAGACATTCAAATGCAATGACATCTAAAAGAAAGGCCAAGCTCGTGTACCCGTCTAATACATTTGCACATTCTTAATTCATAAATGTACACTTCCCCGAAACTACATCCTTGAAAAGCTTGGCAAAGCAGAATTTGCATGAACTATTATTAGAGGTACGTAAAAATAGCTACAAAGCGCTATATTTGCAGTTAAAACTAAGGTTTTCAAGTCCAATTTTATTTTATTTTCCATAGTATCTATTATTTGTTTATACACATCTTTATTCAGTTGATATTAATTCAACCTTGCTTGATGACCAAATTTCAAATTAAAAATCTGAAAAGAGTTCATACACAAGGTTTTGAAATTAGCCAAAAAATAGATCCTACAAAATGCTAAAATGACACTTGAAAAATTGCTATATACACGCACCTCTAACTATTATGATTAAATTAATAGTTGCAAATTCTATTTTGCCAAGCTTTTTAAGGATGTAGTAAGAGTGTGCAAATGTAGAAGGGCACATGTTTGAGCTTGGCCTTCTTTTAGATCTCATTGTTTTTTAATGTGTAAGGTTTGGCTGTATTTTTACAAGATTTTTGTATGCGTGAAAACTCATTACTTTAAGTTCCATTGCAAAATTATTTTTGTTAAAATAGAATGATTTTAATAAAGAAGTATTGGCTCTGCTAATCGTAAAAGGTGATTTAAGAGAAAAAGTCTATCTCGCAAACATCAGCAAGTAAGAAAGGCAGTTTATTACTCCCCGAAACTAGAAAGCGAGCTTCTGGCAGTCGTCGGGGAACCCTCCCCTTCCCTTGACGACCTCCCCGTCGACGATGACCATGACAACATAAACGATGACAAAGAAGATGACGACCACGACATTAGAACCCGCCCCTGCACCTTTCCTCCTAAATCCCCCCCCCACCCCGAGTATGACCGTCTTTAAGATCATAACACTTTTCATGATGACTGCAGGGTGACACCTCGAAAACACCCAAACTCTGCCATAGTGTGTAGCGCGTGTTGTACCTAAATCCCCCCGATTATGACCGTCTTTAAGATCATAACGCTTTTCATGATGCCTGGGTCCCCGAAAGTGTTAGCGCACCGCGGCTTGGCTGCGCCCGGGCACCTAGATTACCGACAATAAACGAACAGTTCGGTCACGAGTAACAGAAGACTTGATGTTTTGAATATCACCTCTCGATATTTTGTAGGTTTTAAGAGTTCCTATACACACCACACTTCCATTGATCCAATATTTGAATACGCACATGACGGGAAATAGTACTCTTGTCAACACCGGAAGTAACACAAACGAATGTGCAAGGACTCTTGTTAAGAAGTCACTTTTAAGCGTGGTTTGTAATTTTGTATAATTTAATAACTGAAATGGGGAAAAAATACCGACATGGTTTGAAAATGTCAAAGGGTGGATTAAAATAAGATAAACTGGCCAACATAACAGTAGATGTGTGAGACCAACAGATATACAATGTTGACAACGATGGCAGGACAGAGGGCAACAGACGATGGTCGGCTCCTACAGAGTTTTACAGAGTTCTCTTGTAAAAAGTCTTGAACATTCAAATAAATGTACACCATCATAATACTCGTCGAAAGGGTAACATTCATTGTACTTAGTATAGAACGAAGCTGACACAAAATAACTCGTATGTATATTAATTATTAACTATTTAATAAATTGCCGAAAACTAACAAAATTATTAACTAATGGAGCTTATTACTCCATGTAGGAGTTCTTTCAAAACCAGGATTTTAAATGAATTAAAAAGTGGGTGGTTAGGGGCCTGGGGCAGTCTTGACTTTCAAAACTTCATGTTTAATTTTTTAATTTTTAATTTTGATTTGTTTTTGTTTTTTTTCACTTACACACATTGTAACCATTTATGTGTAGGTAGTATGTATTGTTTTGTTTATGTATGTGCATAATTATATTGTGTTGAATTTTGTATTTTGTCTATTATAGCTAATGTATTATGTTGTTGTTGTGCTATGTAAATTGTATTATTGACATGTATTCATCAGGCTACACAATCTTTTTGATTGTCTTTGTTTTACTTACATGTATTACTGTGTCCTGTAAATAAATCTTATCTTATCTAAATCTTATGTTATCTAGTTGGCTTGGTCGGCTTTAAATTTAATGTACCCCACTGAAAATCAGTTATGTGGCACTGGCTGAGTAAGTAGACTCTAAAAACGAATGTATTTTATTTATTTATGGTGCTTTTTACTGATAAACAAATCAAATGTGTGCCATTATTTGCAATGTTTAATTGTTGAATCCTTATCGAGTTACGTCAATATTTGCAAGAAAACGATTTTTAGGTATAGGCCTACTGTTCATTCATGCAGGCGCGTAGGAACGTTTTGAAAGTTTGGGGGGGGGGGAATTTATTAGCAGATGTTGGGATGTTGCAGAAGGTTCCTGGGGTCTGGGGCTGTGGCCCTTTCGCCAAAGGCGAAAGTAAAAATCACTATACTACAGTTATTTCGTCATGTTTTAACTGCACTCGGACTCTGTAACGATTTTTACAGCAACTATCTGCGATCTGAAAAGAAAAAACTCAAAAAAATGAACGTGAACCGAGTGGCCCATTTTAGTAAATTTCAACCTAATTTTCTATGTAATGACGAGGCATACAGGCAAACATATTCCTTAAAACCAAGGTGACTGTCGAATTGTATAAGTGTGTGTGCATATTTACTATGGAAATTCTGGAAGTGAGTTTTGACCCCCCTGCCCCCGGTTCCTGCGCCACTGCATTCACGTATGGTACTTGTTTACTAGAGAGGTGTACTGTAAGTCAACATCCAGCGATAATCCCCCCCCCCCGCTTTACCCCGCCATCATTCATCCATTTTGCCACCTTTGATTGTTATTTATAACCTCACTTTAATTTTTTGTAATAACAGTGAAGTACTGAATGTGTATGTGTGTGACATAAAGTCAGTGGTATCTAGAACGAGTTTTTTTTTGTGATAACAATCATCGTCAATTAATATAGAATATGGAAAAGTTATTTTCTCAAGAAAATTATTTTTTTAAATATAAACATGTGTTGGTCACCATCAAAAGCTATAGTGAAAAAACAACGAAAATGGTTCAAGGTTTCAGGAGTGTATAACAATGAAAAGACACATGTTTAAAATATTGTTTTATTGAGTAGTATTATTCCCATACGAAATGGCACTTGTTTTGTACAATTAAGGCAATCTATTCAGTATATTTTATTCGGCCATGAAAATTAAACTACTGGTCGTAGTATTGGCAATTCAATCTACAAGCCACCATAAATAAAAGTACAAAATGAATTTTAAAATGCATGCATAACATTAGATGACTCCAAATTATAAAACATATACAAACTCTAAAATGTAATTAAAACCTGTACAAAGTGATCGTCTTATGTGTAGACCGACTTGTAATGTACAATGCACGTGCATATTATGAAATATTTACAATTCAGTAACCAGGCATATAGAATACAAACTAAAATGTCCTGATTGACAATCAAAATTTATTGCGAAGAAATGAATATTTCATCAATAAATTCATAAACATAAACAAGTCTTGACTTCAGTTTCAGAGTAGCTATCAAACAAAAGTAGGTAATAGGTATCCTTCTTTATTAAATGCTATATATTATGCAATCAGCATTTCCAAACCTTCTTATAGATAAGTAAACATAATTTTGAACTATTATTTGCATACAGTAGTTTTAATTTAAGAATAAGTTTCAAATTTAAAAAAATTGTGCTGAGAATATTGCATAACGATGAGCAGCTCAGAAATCTAGTGTCCACGAACACCAACTTGCGTAGCGTGTGACTTTTGATTGACATACCGTTAACAAAGTATTTAGTCAGGCTTGTGATCAGGCTATGACCTTAACAAAGAGTGGCATTGTAAGCCCCTACTGCAGGAGAGGGGTTGGGCTAGGAGGGTCACCACTTTGTATTTTATAGATAATTTGATTGTATAAAATTATATTAACAACAGAAAACAAGGGAGGGTAAAAAGCTTGACTAGAATACATACAAACAAAAACTTAGTTCACCAAAAACTATAGGAACGGTGATTTATCCCAGTGTGAATTACCCATTATCGTTTTTGTAAAGTCATATTGAATATTATTAATAAATATTATTATAATAGTGATTGCTTAGTGTTTAAAATATTTTACAGTGAGTTGGCGAATAAAATAATAACAGCCGTATTAAAAGTCCTTGATGAAAGCGATGAATTAATAGAAATTAAAATTAACGAATAATGAAAACGCAGGACATTCATTACAAATAAACTTGTCATGCATTCTATTCATAGTTTATCGCAACATAGATTCTTTCATTATTACTAGTGCTAAACTTTCGCGGGGCTAAAACGATCCGAAAAGCGCATTCAATTTTGCGGCAAGATGAACAAAATGTTTTATATTTCACTGAACCGTTTCTGGATTGATATAAGGGCAATGTGAAGCTCAGTCAGAAGAAGTTTTGGGTGGAGACATAATATACCGTGAACATAATCTTCTATATCTACTATATTGTTTATTAAGGATGCGCCCATCCTTAACATCTATCTTATACTTCTGTTAAAACCTATATCCAAAAATCTATAACTGCCAAATATGATCAGCGTATTTATCGTATTTATTTTGACTTCCATATTTATACAAACATATGACTGATGTGAATCAACGACGAATTATCTAATTTAAAAAAATTAAGTGTCATAAATAATAATAATATAGTTTCAGTTATAGCTGGTTAAAATAAGAATGCAACCTGGTGGGCATACAATTTGATGCACTTACAAGTAGGACGTTGTATAGCTACAACGAACATTTCAGGAAAGCACCTTGCCTGGATAGGCCTTAAATTAAGTGCGTTTAAAAATCATTGGTATTTGGAGTAACTGATCGGTCTCGGATTCTGTATTTTAAAATGCTATAACCAAACAGACCTGCATCAATTGACCGCTGTTGATTGATTGCAAACTTTAACAACCGCATTTTAATGTACACTACACTTAAGCCAAGGTTTCAGTTTCATATAAATACTACGAGCTAACTTATTGCCCACACCTTCGCCATTTCTGTTCATTTAAAGAAAACATAATCCAAATTTAGTTGCTCTCTTTAAATTCGTAGGCTGAGTTAATATCATTACAATAATGTTCATTCAATTATTCAGTCTATTGCTCTCGCTATCCACTCTCTTTCGGCGCCGAAGAGTTTCTTTTACGCATGTTCAAATATGTACATTCAAATCATTATCATTCGTGTCACACATATTCAATACACAAGTATAAAATGGAATCGCTTCGTATTATGTATAAAATAATATTTGCGAATTTGCTTTTTCTTAAAAATGTGTCTATCATTTGTTTCGGAGCACTTTCCCAGTATTAAGGAACTCTTGTTATTCTTCTGGTATGACGAAGATTTGAGTATTAGGCCCCTTATAACTTCTAATTTGTACATCTCAGTCCCCGAGTTGTTTGCGATGGGTTGCGGAAGATGACAGATCTAGTAGACATTAAAACGTATAAAAAGAAAGTACTGCAGATCCAGCGGCTCCCTTCATTGGAGCTACAGGTGATTTTCAGCTGTTTTAGGACATTCTGCAACAGAAGAAAATGACCAATTCAATATGCATGGCATGGATAACATATTTGTTGGCGGGATAGCATACTCGAAACACTGACCTATACTCGGACGACGCCGCTATGTGGAAATTTGTGAACATTATTGTACATTGCAATCGGGGTTTTCACCACGTCTTCAATAACTAATAAGAAAAACATTACAATTATAAATTAAAATCAAAGATAAGCGCACCACTCACTCATAAACACAGCAGATTAAAACTGTTAAGAACATTCACATGCAAAAATATAAATATGTACTCTAGTTGTAACATCGTAACAACCTTAGAATAAAACACACAGTATACAATTGGCAAAGTGCAAAAAACGAATTATGGGTTAAGAATTACACACAAAGGAGATAACGTCTGGCACGATTACAATAAAATGTAATCACTGTGACATGCCATAGCAAGTATCTAGGGCGACGGTCGTTCGCCCGCAGCCAAGCGCACGCGACTGCTAGAAGGCGATGACTAACTCGACCCTGTTTACTCCTACCCGAGTTGGGGGGTTTTCAGCTATCTGCACACGCCGTCCCGAAAGATTTACAATCTTGAAACTCGGTATATGACCTGATATGTGGTACATGACATACCAAAAATAAATCAGCCCGATCCGATTACCCGTTCTGGGTTAAAAAAGTGCGTAAATATCGGCGATAATCGTCCGGCTGGCTGGTTGGGGGGGGGGGGGTAGTGGATTCTGCCAGAGAGGAATAAGAGCCTACAGAGAAAACGGTACATCTTAGAACTATGAAATTTGGACCACACTTAGATGTACCTCAGACTCACAAACTTCCGCCGAGAGACAAGCAATATTCCACCCCAACCCCCCCTAAATCATCCCCTAAAATTGAAATAATTCATAGCTCTAACCCAAAATTGAATTTTAATCAAATTAGTTATTAAAATTATGTTCTTATGTGTTTTAAACCCAATCGGTCTATTCTCATTATATAAACCACATTTTGTCAACCCCCATCCCTAATAGTTTATATTTTTTTACCTTGATTTCCAGCATTCACCACGAAGGCACCTAATAAATTATTATCATGAAAATTGACATGATGGTACATAATAATATGAAAAAATTAATAATCCGCCGAGAGGCAATTAAGCGATATTCCACCCCCAACACCCCCTAAAACTGGAATAATTCATAGCTCTAATCTAAAATTGATGTTTTATTCAAATTAGTTATTAAAATTATGTTTTAATGTGTTTTAACCCAATCGGCCTATTATCATTTCCTAAACCACATTTTTTCAACCCCCATCCCTTATAGTTTATATTATTTTAACCTTGATTTCCAGCATTCACCATGAAGGCACCTAATGAGTTATCAGCATGAAATTTGGCATGATGGTACATACTAATATGAAAAATCATTCGCCGAGAGGCAAGCGATATTCCACCCCTATAATAATCCCCTAAAATTGGAATAATTCATAGCTCTAACCTAAAATTGAATTTTTATTTAAATTAGTTATTAAAATTATGTTTTAATGTGTTTTAACCCAATCGGCATATTTTCATTATATAAACCACATTTTGTCAACCCCCATCCCTAATAGTTTATATTATTTTTATCTTGATTTCCAGCATTCACCACGAAGGCACCTTATGAGTTATAATCATGAAATTTGTCATTATGGTACATAATAATATGAAAAATAATCCGCCGAGGGGCAATTGCGATATTCCACCCTCAACACCCCCTTAAATTGGAATAATTCATAGCTCTAATCTAAAATTGATGTTTTATTCAAATTAGGTGGTTATTAAAATTATGTTTTAATGTGTTTTAATCCAATCGGCCTATTCTCATTTCCTAAACCACATTTTTTCAACCCCCATCCCTTATAGTTTATATTATTTTTACCTTGATTTTCAGCATTCACCATGAAGGCACCTAATGAGTTATCAGCATGGAATTTGGCATGATGTTACATACTAATATAAAAAATAATTCGTCGCGATGCAAGCGATATTCCACCCCCAACATCCCCTAAATCATCCCCTAAAATTAGAATAATTCATAGCTCTAACCCAAAATTGTATTTTTATTCAAAATAGTAAATTATGTTTTAATGTGTTTTAACCCAATAAGCCTATTCTCATTTCCTAAACAACACTTTTTCAACCCCATCCCTAATAGTTTATATTATTTTTACCTTGATTTCCAGCATTCACCATAAAGGTACCGAATGAGTTATCAGCATGAAATTTGGCATGGTGGTACATAATAATCCGCCAGGAGACAAGCGATATTTCACCCCCACTGTTCCCTACCACTCTTTACTTTGGGAAAAACGTTATGTTGTATTTATTACAATTTTAATATTTTAATTGCTGATTAAAATTATGCGTCAATGTGTTATAGTCCGGTCAACAAATCATTCACACAAAAACCCAAGACGACATTAACCATATTAAATTTAATAAAAACATTGAATATTGCCAACTAGGCCTACAGATTGAAAACAAAAAAAAAGATGGTAGCTTTTGTTTCTAAACAATCTGTTTTAAAGGCACTGTATCCACCTTTACACGTATTTCACATATTTCAAGCTTTGCTATGAAACAAACAACAAAAAGATGTGATTTCCCCCAAAATACAAAAAATTGTAAAAAAAAAACGGCAGCCAAGCTCTCCTTCCAAAGTCTTCGGCTGTGAATGCTGTGAGATATAGAAGTTGAGCCAAGCATTTCATTCTTTCTCCCTAGTTTCGCATTGAAAAGAAGTAAGATCATTTCGTCTGTTGACGAGCGCCAAGCCAACCATTTTCTGTGCCATTGACTTTTTAGAGTCCTCGTACCAAAATCAATAGCCAAGTAATTTTTTTTATGTTTTTGAGTTTAAAATTTTTACTTTTTTTTACCGCGAAAATGGTTGGCTTGGCGCTCGTCAACAGGCGAAATGATCTTACTTCTTTTCAATGCGAAACTAGGGAGAAAGAATGAAATGCTTGGCTCAACTTCTATATCTCACAGCATTCACAGCCGAAGACTTTGGAAGGAGAGCTTGGCTGCCGTTTTTTTTTTTTTACAAATTTTTGTATTTTGGGGGGATAGGAATCTACAATAAAATGCAAGGTGACAATGTCATGCCTTGAATTATCAGTAGAACTGAAACTTGGATATTCAGCGTTTACATTTTTAAATTCTTCACTTTGGCGAATTAAACCAACTTGTTTTATTACCCATGGAAACCCTGAATTTGGAGACCTTGCATATCTAATGGGAAGTGACGTCTTCTGGTAGTTAATATTAAAATCAATACAACTGTATTTTATTTATTCCACAGAAGAATGTAAGAATGCAATGGTAAACTTATTGTTAATGTACATAATTTGAAACCCTTACATTTCATACAGACAAATCAGCAGTTATAGTGATTAAAAAGATATATATTTACGTTCACAGTACACATAGCTATAATATAGTTCGTATTCCTATCTACGTTTTTAGCACTAGCCAACAAAATGCATTATTTCATCAGTTTTACTGTTTTTATACAAAGAAACATGACTGAGGAAGTCGGATTGAAACTTATTCATGCATGCACACGCACAAATGAGGAAAAACCATTACATGAATTACATCGAAGTTGTCTCGTATTAATTGATCAATTAATTGAGATGTTATTCTCGTCTTAAACCTCTGGAAGAGAGTGTGAGTTTCCCATGTCATTGCAAGTTCAAATAGGGGTCAGGTGTATTCGTAATAAATCACATGTCACACACCTTATTAATTTTCCTTTACATCACTTTGCACTACATTCTGCCATGAGTTTAGCGAAACATACTAAGAGGAAGTTTATTATCATAAAGTAATTATATCATAATGTGTAATAAAATACCAATGAATTGCGAAGTTTACTAAGATCACTAATCTGCTAACATAATAAATTAGTTTTATGCGCATCGGTGTTCCAGACTGTGTTGCAACTAATCGTATCGATTGCGGTGCAGACGCCGCTCTGACTACAGCATCCCCTCTCCTTCCTGGGCCAGAGTCCGCGTGAACTTGAGAACCAGCTTCCAATGTCAAACATCACCTTATCCTCATCATCTATTCAAAGCATGCCAGGCCGACACGAGGCCTACACTTATCTTATCACCAGGCCAAACAGCGCGTGCGTTTCAATCATTTATCATTATTTGGACAAAATTTCGAGAAACTTCATAAATACTACAATATTATTCCAATTCTAAATAGGCTAAATTAAAACATTATTGTCATAATGATATATTTTTTGAAATTAAATTAAATTTCAGCAAAAATAACCAAGGTCACATAAAACGATCGTGGCAAATGATCAAAAAATCCTTCCTCAACCGTCCTCAGATTAAGACTGTTGGATCAGGTTTTAACGCAGAATGCAGAGGTTGCAGTATCCATGGGGTACTATTTACAACTCCATGTTCTATCGATTGCCCTATGAGGAGTGGATATGCACTAACATGCCACGTTAGAATGTATGTTTGTCGCTATCACAGCACATTTTCAATACGTTAATTGTTTAATTTTTTAGTGGCTGATCGTAAACAGGCCGCTAATTTTTTCCCCCAAAAGCTTGAGTAGGAGATAATGTTAAATGAAATGTTTCCTGATTGCGACACGCGTAAACCATTTGTAAACAACTTTCCAACGTCTTAAAAAAAAATTAAAATTGGAGTGCAAAAAGTAATCCAAAATTAATATGAAAATTTGCTGGATTTGGTGATCAAGCGATTTTAAAATGAATATTAAATAAAAAAGTATTAATAGTTGGTTCGAGTTTCGGCTGTGAATTTGCGCGTGTGCAGGTAGATATTTTATTAACTTTATAAGGAATATCACACACAGTTTTCTGTTTAAGGGCTAGGCTCGTTGTGATATTCTTATGATTATAATAAAATCATCAAATGAATAAATAATAGACCTACATGTGTTTCTGATTGCATTGAATCACGACAGCTGTGATCTGCTTGCTAGACGACTAGATGATAAAATTTATCTGCCTATTAGTGAACATACAAACAAAGTATTTCTTCATTGTGGGATTACGTGTATTACATACAAGAAAAAAAAAGGAAACGTAAGAAGAACATACAAAAATAGGCCACACCACGAGTACGACGATACTATTCGCTGGACGGTCCAAAGTATACCACATAGTATTGCAATGTTGCCATAACCATTCCGATAATAAGTGCACATAATATGACACTGATAATTAGTAATTACTTCGATCAGGCCTTATTCTCGAACGTTACACCGGCCTTTGAAGTCCAACGAGAAATTGAGTATTTTGAAAAAAACAAAATACATTTTGAAACTTGCAGCAATAAAAAGCGATAATTTGAAAATAAGCTAAACACATCAGAAGCTATTATTTTTTTAAAATTAAAAGAAATATCAGTTATCACTAGTTGATAAAACCAAGCTACATGCTAGAAGAAAGCGTGCCTAGAACGTCGTGTCCATCGCTGTTGGCTCTTGACCCATATTCCACAAGGCTGACATTGCATCCAAATATACGTTGAGGCACACCTGACATAGCCCTACCCACACCCTGTACTTGTTCCACGATTGTTCGGGCAGCATGGGAGTGTCTTCTTGGAGGTAATGTGGGTTCTGATAAACAGGGATTTGCGTTCTATAGATAGATTTAGGCGAGGCGAATACGTCCATATATAGACCACGAGCACGTCACGTGGTGTAGGTCAGTGATAGCGTTAGCTTCTGGTCGACCGGCGGAGGACGAAGGCCGTTAGAGGAAGGTCAAGCGACGCATTACTTCTTACAAACTGTCAGTGCTACATAATACATAGACGGACTCGACCAGACAGGGCTAGAAGATGCGGACACATGGTCACGATTCGTGGAATTGAAAATATACTAGAACAATTATTTGATTTTGTAAAGAAGTGCAGATTTAATTTTGGAAATCGGTTTCTGGAATAAAGGAAGTTCCGGCAATGATGTTGCATAATTTAAAGCAAAACCGGTATAAACATACATTTGTTTTCACTCTTCTGCAACCTTACTATCTGTAGTAAAATCTTGTTCACCAAATTTGCATTTGGTAATTACTAATATTGTACTGAACATGCAATTGGGGTACCATATTAAGTATATATTGAGAATTTGTACAAGCCCTATCCAAGGTTTTGAATACTTTCCACTTTCCAGGTATCTTTTCATGCTCGCCTTCCGATACAAAATATTTAGGTCCACCCTGACAAAGTATTTTTAAATAAGATTTGTTTGTTCACTGAGCTGCCGATTGGCAGTGCTTTATAACAGTACGTGTAGCACGTGCTACGCCCCGTGAATCCATGCTACACAAGTTACAACAAAAGTCTGAACTCTGAAGAGAGTGAACTTACCTCAATGTGTGAATGCGGCCACCACTATGTCTTGCAAGACGGAAGGACGAGTTGTACTTGTAAGACATCGCGACTCTGCATCCCCACACTGCTGCCGGATCACCAGTAAGGAGCGTCGTTGACTAAATGATTCCAACTCGCAAACTCCGACCAAGACTCCACTTTCGCATAGACAGCGTCCGTGCACTTGCCGTCGTAGAACTGGAAGGACTTCAGTTCTTCGGGAGAGAGCTGAAGCTGATTATTGCTTTTCGCATGGCTGGCCGAGTTTTTTTTAATGAGAATATAATTTAGTCCGTGGTTGTTGTCCCAGTGTTCGGCCCCGTCACATCGGAAACACACACAGAACTCTATGCGTCGGGAGCGCGGGGGTAGGGTCAGTCTGAACGAGAAGGTGTCGTACAAGACGAGAGCTGTCGACACGTTGTTGTTGACGTAGGTACAGTACGAGTCCTCGTGGGTCACCCACTTGTCGGAGGAGAACCGTACGAAGACTTCCTTGTCGAACGAGAGGTTCTGCACCTTGACCGTCCCGACGACCTTCTCCTGCGATTCCTTCACGATCACGTTCTCCAGGGAGACCTTCTCGGAGTCCAGGCGATGCCGGAAGTCTAGGTAGTCGGAGGCGGGTTGGGGGAACGTCACCTCCCATGGATCGGGGGCAACCTCGGCGCTGATGCCGTTAGTCACCTGGGCTAGGAACTGCATACTCCAGACGGGGGGCACGTTCGAGGGCTCAGTCATGAGGCGCACCTGTGGGCACAAGGAACACACTGGATCACACAGGGTTGACCAACTGCAGGTTGGGAGTTGACCAACTGCAAGGTTCGAGGGTTGACCAACTGCAAGGTTGGGGGTTGACTATGTCGTTGGTTGCATGGTGGCATTTTCTAGATTCAAGACGAACATAATAATGCAGAGATGTGTTACGCTGACTTATATGGTGGTCGACGATTGAAACGCACCGGTCGATGTGAGGACAAGTAGATATGCCCCAGTTAATTCTCGAGAAAACAGTGAAGATGTTAAGGAAAGCATCATTGATTAATGATTAGATTAATCTAGTTGATATCATGAACGATCCTCTTTCTATTGAAATGCATTTCATCTGGACCGTATTTTTCTCCGCGTATGGTGTAGTCCCGTGTTGCTTGAAGATCAAGGTTTTTAATCAAGTTTGTGAAAGCAAGGATAGGACGGGTTCAAGTGATGGTAATTATTTAATGATTATACCCTTGATCGAACACGGAAAACAGACTTGCATCAGTTTCCCCTCCAACCATGGCTGATGTAAGAGAGACCGGCGCTTACTACGGCGGGCGCCGGGCGCATGGCTCAGATCATCCGAGTCACGCTGCCATTGCGTGCAGAACTCGTTCAGAACTGAACGAACATGGAAGGTCAAGCAGACTGCCGACTAGATTGTTGTTAAGCAAAGAATTAAAAAGAGTGCTTCAATTTGCGGTCATAAAATTGTAAGATGAGGTCCAATTTAAACACCGAGTTGAGATATCATGTACAATTTGTCGTTGTTTTCAAAATGGCGCCACATACTAAGTTGGCCACGGAACTTGCTTTCATGTTTACGTAGACTCCACTTCCATGCGAGTACAAATATAAATCACAATTACTGCGAGCCTATAAACAAGATATATATAGCGTAACTACATTTAAATAATTTTATACTTCAAAGTTCAAACGCCATTGAAAATGTTCTAAATTTAAGTCAGCGATAAACTTTTCCGTTACAAAATAGTGCGTTGTTTGAAGTAGTTGTGACGTGTGTACAGTACGTGCTACGGTCAATCAATGAACATGTTTCCTTAATCCTTAACATAATGTAATCTGATTAGAAGGTCGCCAGCTATAACATCAGACAGCACTTCTAGGGTTTTCCTCGGACTCGGATATATTACTTGCACAGAGAAAAATATTTACAAAATTATTGCTGAATTCACAGAACGTTTTGCACCAGCAGCAAAACGTTTGCTATTATTGGACAAGAAAACATTTTGCTGAAAACACCAAACGAGTATTGCTAATATTTACAAAACATTATGCTTCTTTAGGAAAATGGTTTTGCTGGGTTTACATACGTTCTGCTGGCCAGCATAATGTTTTGCTGAATTACCAAACGTTTCGCTGGGATAGCAGAATATTCTGCAGGTTAGCAGAACGTTCCGCTGGGATTACAGAATATTCTGCTGGCCAGCATAATGTTCTGTAACCCCAGAAAATATTCTGCTGGCTTGGGACAAGATGTCGCTCGTTCGTAGCAATAACAAATTTATTAAAATATCACAATGTTAATATAATTATTTTCACAAAAAAATTCACACAGATACACGCGAGAGTTATTCGATATTAATAAAACACACGACGGCATTGTTCCTTTTCGACCCCGACAATCACAAATGGTTGTATGGTTTGCTTCAAAGTTTCTGTACTCTTGCCTCCTTCCGTTGTCTCGTTATCTGCAACGAAGTTGTAATTTTGTAATTAGCTATTTCTCTCGAGTTTATCAGCACGGTACATATTAGGTATCATACATAATAATAATTGTACTATATATAATCACATGTTGTATTATACATACCTTTATTATTTGCAACTACTTTGTTGTTAAACCTCACAGCCCATAGGTAGGTAACTGGCAAGTAAACGGCCATGCTTGATGCTGGGTGCTTCACTTTGCTATTTCTTCCTCGTGGCGTGCGCACTGTAAGCTATCTCGTCAAATCTCGCGCAGGTCTCGTGAGGTATCTTGCAATACATATCGCTACATTCGAATCAGCAAAACTTCGGTAAATTAAGCATAATATTTTGCTGCAGGAGCAGAATGTTTTGCTAAGTACCAACTAGCAAAATATTCTGCTGTTGCAGCGAAATATCATGCTGGATTCTTTATTTTAGAGTTAGCAATAATTGTATTGCTGTTTCAGCATACCTGTTCTGTTAAATTCACCGAAAATATTGCTGGAACAGCAAAATAAAGTTAGCAATAATTGTTTGGTAAATATTTTTCTCTGTGTGCAACCAATGTAATATTTCCTCGAGAACAAATTAGGAAAGGAGGTTGTTGTTGTAAATAGTCTGAACCAATACTTAAATTATTTTCATCATTAAGAGTCTGCAATACCAGTGATTTTTTTCAGGAAGTTTTCCTGAAGCAACTTTTTATCGGATTACCAGCCTTTACACATGTTATGGTCGTGTATATGAAGTGTTCTTTCGAGGCTCATTTTTTAAACCATCACAAAAATCATTATAAATAAAATTGATTTTTAGGATTAAGGATTTTTGTAAAGTCATCAAAATTGGTTAATTTCGGAATTTATTTTGAGCGTAATGCGCAATAATGTTTGGTAATCCATGACCATAGAAGAGTGACCATATATTTGCTTAACAATTACGCAAAATCGCATCTCGATCGGATAACAACTGGAAGCAGAAAAAGTTCCCAAAAAAGTTTCAAATAGGTAAGTCTAATGCAACTCAATCAAAGCGGGATATGTTCCTGAATATCTGGCCGGGGGGATTTCGGAATGGTACAGGAAGGAGGAAAATCCCAAGTCCAAGGCCGGTATGCATGCTATTTATCTTGGCAACCGACTATAAACAACATGACACGCGACACCGCATGACAGCGCATAGATCGAATGTACTCGCGTCATGTTATTAATGAAGTGTGACGAAATATAGGTACAGTACATACACGTGGGGTTTCTTTAGATAAACAGGAATACCGAGAGGTAGAATTGTACTAAATTCATATCCAAGAAATTGTTAATAAATACATTCTATAACGATTTTGCGTTGACTGTGAAACGAATGGGAAGAATTTAAATCTAAGGATAAGGTGTTTATCTCTGCGTATACCCCATACGAGTAGTGGTTAATTAGTAATTACATAATTGTTTCAAACACGAGCACATTGGAAGGGCATAGGTACTGATCATACATCTTGCACGCGGAGTCGACGATGGTAAATTATTAAACTTATCAGTGACATACTTCAGTTACAGTATGAGCAATTGTAGTTTACAAGTAACACCAGTAATTAATATAGGCTATGTTATGTTTTAAATCGGTTGTAGGGCTATGTTAGATCCCGTTTCAACAAAGTTATTGGTGAATCGTGTCCGAAAAAAATTAAAAATCTTAGCTCGAGTTTATGATCACACAAATACAATCAACAAGAAGCACTTTACAACACACGCGATGTCCGTCCCATCGCCAGACGACGGCTCTCGTCTCGTCTTACCTGTGTGAGTGGCTTCCCCCGGTCATCGGCGAACACGACCTTCTTCTTGTTCCTAGTGGGGCTGGCTACCTCCTCCTCGGGCGACGTATCCTCCGACCGGGTGACGAGACACGGGCGTCGGGGCGTCCCGACGGCCTTGGGGTGGAAGCAGAGCGAGGCGGGCGTCGTGTGGCGCCGCGAGAGCGTCTTGTTGGGGGTGCGCGGCGGCAGGGGGTCGTACCGGAGGTAGGAGGTGTAGTTGCCGAGGAAGCCGCCCGACGCGATGGGGGGCGAGTGGGCGAACATGGACTGGGGGTGGGCGAACAGTACGTCGTAGTTGGCCGGCATTGCAGCGAGCGAGCACATTGACACTGCAACAAGGAAAATAACGCTAATTAGTGATCGGTGGTGGAACTATTCTTGAAACTCTCGACTGCCAGAACTTATAAACCTGGACTAGAGCCAGCTTGCTCCAGCGTCACCTTCACACTCGCACGATACAACACCTCGTGTTCCTACTTTGTTTGCGGTAGGACATAACAACCTATCGAATCGATGCACATTCTCTAATCCGCCGATGAGTGTACCTATTCGGCACTGCACATGAAAAACAATGTATTTGTATATCAACGATACAACAATGTTTACAAAGCTTATTTCGACGACTCAGTTGTGTAAGTAGCAAAATGTGGTATCTCAATAATAATTAGCTGACATTGTGTGTTCACGATGAATAGCCCATATTAAGTTAAGCGTCAACAAAATAGAATTCGGTGAATCATGCATGATCAGTGGATAAAATGTCACTCATAACGACTGAGCAATATACGTACTAGGCGTCGGTTTGAAGGAATGTCCAGGACGAATCTCCGAAGGCATTGCCAAAAACAAATCAATAACTCCCTGGTATTGTAAACACTCTCACTGTTATTTATTAAACACTTGTATTCCAAGTCGAAAGTTCTGCCAAACTCCCTGGCATTCAATTCAGCCACTGCTATAGCAAGACCGCACTGGTACAATACAATCTCTTGAAGCAATGTACTTCAATCACTACATATCAAGACTGTGTACCGGTATTCGACTGAAATCAGTTGACTCAATGTTCTTCAATCACTAGCAAATGCAAACATCAACCTGCGACATCCATCTCGACTGATCAACTAGCTAGGGAAATCTGTCAAACTCCCTATGAGTCAACCATACGACTGAGCACCAGGCCAGGACTGCCATCTCTGCCAATATATTGCGATAAGCACTCATTAAAATGTAAAAGTGAGGAAAACATGGGCTATCGGGAGGTTATCTATAATTTCACTGTTAGAAAAGCTCGAAGAAGACAAGCCATTAGGTCAATAAACGATTTGTATTAGGAGGAGATTTGCAATGCGGTCTGGACACGAGTTATTAATCGAACAATGTACTTGAAAGATTATTAAAATTTAACCCAAGCTCCAGACAAATATTAATGAGCTGTATAGTGCCATGGATAAAAATGAGGACTGTTTTAATTATTTCTTATGTATCAACAACAATTTTTTGTCATGCTATCAGCGGACGACAGATAACACAGGCCTTGTCGATGACCCCAAATCTTGAGAGCTATTACCATTGTGAACTGTTGACCCCTGTGAAACATTGACGGCCGATTAGTGTAGGAACACGAACAGAATACTATATCAGAGGGGCTCATCGGGGGTAACTGCAAGCGGATAATTATAACCACAAACTGACCTATAACTTTACGGTGTACTTAAGGGTTAAGGATTAATACCAATAAAATAGCATAATCATCATAATTAATTAAGATAAGTACTCCATCATAAGATTTTTAGTCAATTTGCGAAAAGAGAGCATTTATTAAGTTACAGTTAATTATAATTAATATTCAGGGAATCTTGGTTTTATTTTTTGCCCTACTTTAAAAATCGGTTTTTATAACTGAAGAGGATAGACGTTAAATAAATACATACATAAATAAATAAAACTTCCAATTAATTCGACCCTGCAAAATGAATTGATCGCAAACTCACTGGTACTGCTGACATAGTTAACACATCTCAACACTACACGTTGATTAACTATTTAATTCAATAAAATGTATTTGCATTGAAGTATATAACAAGGCACTCACGACGCGACTTGACCCAGATAGAGGTGGCGATATATTGCAGAGGACAAGCGGCATCCGGGCGCCCATTCATCGCATCGCTCCCTCGGCACTGGCGCGCGGATAACGACAATATTAACACCAAAGCCAGGGTGGTCCCAGCCATTTGTGAAATTTCACTTATTTTTCACATTTGAAAATTGCAAATTTTCACATTTTTTCACATCTGGAAAATGAAGTTATTCACATTTGATAAATCCTAGGGCAGCACGCTCGCAAAGCGTAATATCCATTCGTAATGAGGTGGCGCGGGTAAACTGGGGTCTGGGGTGAAGCCCCAGCCGCTGGATTCAAATTCGCCGAAGGTGGAAATTTTTTGGGGTTTTGTGTTTATATTTGGTGGCCTAAAAAACGCGATTTTTCAGACGCCATATATATATATAAAAAAGGATAATGAATGCTTATATTGCATTACCACTCCTTAATTTTATAGGTACTGGTTGAGGTTCTGATTTTTCACACGTTTTCCACCAAATAGCAAAAAGTAGCACTTTTTTCACAGGTTTTCACATAGTGTCTAATTTTTCACATTTTTCCATTTTTTCACATAGGGACCACCACTGCAAAGCTTTATACTAATTTTATAGTTTATACTGGTGAAGTGGAAGACGAAGAAATTGAAGGAGAAGAGGACATGACAGGCCCGGCAAGCCGGTGTTAATAAACTCAGAGTGCCACCCCCTGACCCAACTTATGTTGGAAGCAGGGGGTGTAAGAATACTAATACGACTTCAAAGTGCATCATATGAATCACTTTTATGTATTTCCCAATGATATTTAACATAGGAGGCTAGATCCTCAGTCATTGGTCCACTGGCGTGTCAATTAGAAGCCATCTGGAATATGTTAGTTTGTATAATAAAGTACTATAGTGATTTGTAACCCAAATATTTTTGAAGCGTGCTGTCAGGTTGACAGGTGAGCTTATTAGCCATTTACACCAAATGATTACTAAATTCCCTTGTGCAATAACTTCTTATTGTTTCTGTTTGTGCGTTCCCATGCTGCACAAGCTAAAACCATATCAAACAATCCAGAAAAATACTTAATCGCACTTAAAACATAATGTCAAGCATAACTTGAATAGGTCAGAATGACGCTTCAATTTGCTACGCTAGCGCCTGTACGGACGTATTGGAGTCTGGCAATCTAGCCTACTATAGATGTTAAATATAATTGGTATTTCCGTCCTATGTGCGAGTCCGACAACTTACTATAAAAACGAACATGACATCCGATTCACACGTGTATTTATTTGGCATTGCTCTTCAAAGAGGATGACACTAAATGTTTTGGTGAACCTGGAAGTTCAGGAGAACCCCAGAAAGTTTTTAAATATTCATATAGCCCTACTCGGCACCTCCATCATTATTACGGACATTATTAAGGCTGGACAATGGCGGAACAATTACGATAAGCTAGAAATAAGATAAGTAATGGTGGGTGTTTCCGAGCTAGACATTAATATAATGGCTCATTTAGGCTAATCATGTGTGATATTGACAAGGGTTACAGGTGCATACACATTTCGCAGACTAAATACTCCAAGAACGTTTCACCGACTCAGACTCGAATCCGCGAAGTGACTAAGAATGATATCAAGTCCACGAATCAGGGAGTGAGGGATCAAATTGATGATTTAAAATATATAAATAAGTTATGGGTGGGGACTGGGGAAATAAAACATTATTTTAGAAGTATTCGCTGGTGCAACCGCAAATATATTTCATCATATACATAAGTTTAGTGAGAAATTGTTGAGTTGGCAACACTTGACCAATCATGTGGGGTGCTTGCGACAAAACTAATTCTGAACTTAGTACACTCGGGTCGGGTGCACGCTAGTTTGACCGCGTGGTGGGGGAGAAGGGGCATTTGATCATCAAATGTCGTACATCAAGCACGTGGTTCGATGCAGTGACATTGACGGCGGCAGCGCGCACGTGAACGCCGTGTGACGAGCTTGCATGCGGCCGGGTGCACGTCGCCGCAAGAACTACGGTGCTCGGAAGGCGCGCAGTCGCAACTCGCACGATGCGCGGCCTCTAGAACTCCATTGAGCATTTCTGAATCAGGTTAATTGTCGCGTGGTCGTCTGATAAGTGCTCAGTAAACACTAGTGTAAACACCTCAACCACTCTACATCCCATTGACGAATCTCGAATTACTCCACCAACAACTAGTCGAGAGATAGGCTTATTTATATTCAACTTGAGAGTAAAATCCGTTTTGTTCCATTAAGTATGTCGACGAGTCAGGAGAGATTAGTCAGAAAAATTACACTAATATCTCACTTATGTTACATGCTATTCGTATTTCCTATACGCTTATTGTGGTTTGTCCAAGTTGTCAGTTTGGACAATTAAATGAAAGTACTATTATAATACCTGATCATCCAGTTGATATTGACTTTATTTCTAATGTATTCATAAATTAATCTTTCAAGACTGATGAATAAATTGGTGTCAAATAAAACAACTATACTGATTAACCTTAAGCCAAATCCAAACATCACTTAATCAATATTCTACATTATTCAACTTTTATATTTGGAGTTGTATAGATTGAATTGTATTGATTTCCCCAGCTGCTACATGCTATAATGGTTATTGAGCACTCAACCCAATTGGCGTAGCACTTGACCTGTGTCCTCTTGTGTAAGGTTTTGTATTAATAGAGTCCCGATCATATGAGAGTTAATCCGCGCAATGATATGTGGTCCAACCAGAGTGGACGCCCGAAATACACGAGGCGTCGCAATCAGCCACGCATCACGTGACCGCGAGAGAGTAACGCAGTATCTCGGCCGGCAGGGCGTCGGGAGGAATTAACTAGAGAGTTCTACTTCCAAGGTGGCGCAGTTCTATTACTAGACTCAAAGGTGAACGCCCTGCGATTTAATGAGAACTGTTTGTTGGAATTTGCTATAAAATTGTGTTTAGGCTAAACGACAGATTGCTGATCCACCCATAATAAACACAAAACACTTTACAACGAGATGTGTTTGGTTCTTGCCAAATATTCGTTGCTTTTTGGGATGATTCCAACGAAATGTCGTTTCTTTGCATTATCAAGGCAAGGCAAAAGGGAAAGATATTGAAATACAGCGATTTGTCTCAAACAAGGTTGCTAGAAACGTTGGAATTGGGTCTGCAATTTGTGTGACTATGCGCTATATGTGTTTTCTTGGCGAGTTGGTGTAGTAGTGGGTCTTTTCGAGTAAAAGAATGTACGATCACCAAAATCTGTTTCAGAATAATTAAGCATAACAAACAAGTTATGAAGTTACAATATTAGTAAGGGTCATACGGATGGAGGCTAAGCCTATATCTAATATTCTTACTCCATAAGAGGTTTATTCATACTTTAAAAAGCGGGCTTTTCTGGACATGTAGCCGCACTTGAAAAAAATGTGTTTATCAGAATATCCTGTGCATGTACTTTCGAAAAGAAAAATGTAAAATATGGTACAAGCAGTCTACATCTATCATTCGATTGAGAAGTGTTCGTCTATTACTTTCGACATCTAAAAATCTAAAAGTGTGTCAGCCATGCATGCGCTGTAATAACAGAAAGCATTGACCAACCGTACTATGTGGACCTTGGTATACATTGGTCTTTATGGAACATACGAGTTGCACGTAAATTATGCAGGTTCTATTTATTCAAGTATTGCATGAACTATATAGGCCTAGGTATACTGAAAATATTTAACATCGTGGTGAAACAGCGTTGAAAATTAAATAAATTTGATCCTATTAATAAGAGGGCAAAAATATATTTGACAAAAATGTAACGATAAGATAGAAGATGCCAAGACGGTGATAGCCTAATATGGTAGATAATCCAAATGGGATGAAGCTTTGAACCGCATAGCACAGGGACGTGGACAGAAATAGCGTCCCATTGCACGATTACATTTTTACGCATCTTGTAGTCGTGTAAAAGAGACTATCAAGAACAACAACAATGATTGCTGATATGACGCAAACTCAACTGAAACAAATCTTATTATTAATTATAAAGCGTTCGTGACGTATATATTATTGTGATGTGAGCCTACATCAAAATATTATAATGGAAATAAATTATTGCAAATCGATTACTAACACGCAGGCTTAAATGTAATAAAGTCCATAAATCAAAAGTTGAAGTGTGATTCCAATACTATGTTTCGAAATACACTGGACCATTTGTTGTTTGATTGATTGAATATTGCTTAACGTTTCATATTAATGCACTTTGGCTATTCGAGACGATGAGTGGTGATAGATGAGGATGAAGTATGAACAGAAAGGGAGGAGGGGAAACCCGGTACCGACACGTAGCCTACTCCTTTCGAAAAGTACCAAGGGGAGCAACGTCAACATCCCATCCGAAAGGACAGTATAACCTTGACAGTCATAGGTTCCTCCATTAACCCGGACTGCCGAGCAGACGAGGAGAACGAAGCCGTTACACTAGCTCTCGAACTCTCCATCTTATCATACCAGCGGTATACGTGAGTTTCAGGGCAGAGCGGTCACCCACTCTACCCCTGACCACGCCCGAAGCCGGCCATTTGCAAGCCATGGCCCATATCACATTTCAGTGAGTTTTGGTGGAGGTGCCGGGTCTAGCCAAACACAATTTTTTTGCGTGTGTTACAAAATAAACGAAAATTCTTTATGTATGGATTAGAAAACGTCAAGAATAGGGAATCATTGTTTATTCAATCACAGCCAATAACATAATAATAATCATGAATAAACGTAATTGGTGGAGGTGCCGGGTCGAGCAACACATAATTTTATTTTTACGAAACGAAATACCTTTATGATGTATGGATTAGCAAACTTGAAGAATAGGCTCAAGAATAGTTATTGACTTATTGTGTACCCATCACAGCCAATAACCTAATAATTATGAATACAAGTAAATGGTGGAGGTGCCGGGAAGGGCGAGAGATCGATGTTTTTATCTTAGCGTAAATGGATGGATGGTACAGCTCTACTGACGTTCGCGTTAGATTAGGTGCATCATTCGTCGTGTAGGAAAGTCTACCACTAATGGTGTCTCAAAAACTATTCTTAGCAACTGTCTCATAGTGTGGGTGGTTAAAGTGTTCATAATATTCGAAATTAGAAAACCTATTTTGAAGTTCAAGCAAATACAGCACCTGCTCTACGCTTGACCTTGGTGATATTAATATACGTATGCCGTCAAAGCATCACTGTCGCCAAAATTAAATGGCACGCTTTAGATAATCCAATTAGCATGGAACTTTGCAAGACGAAATGTATCCGCTGAAGCTTGGCCCAGTGAATATGAGTCATTCGAAGCACGAATTCAGACAGCGTTGAGCGAAAAACAATTCAATATGCACAATGCGATGTGAGCAGTTCGTTTGCAATGTCACAATAAAATATACAAAATTTTGAATGCAATTTGTACAGTTTCTTGAGAAAACTGTTAAAATTTAAACACTATTATTACAAATAATGAAACTTGAAAAATTAAATGATTCCCATGCTTGGTACATTTTCCTCTATAGGGTTTTCATTTGGCCATATTATTAATTTTCTCGGTATTGGCTCAATTTGTTTGATTGACAACCAATTCAATTGGTCCCGCTCATAAATTTAGAACACATGTTATCGTGAACAGTGCACGGAAGACTAATAATGTACTGCCTAAGTCCCAAGCTTGTGAGCATGGTTTAAAATCCAACATATCACATGGGTCTGTGTTATTGTTCACGATCTTTAATTCCAACTCAAACGATCGAAAGGGAATTTAAAATAAAAAAAGAATCATCATCAGATTATTGTAATAAATTAATAGGGCAGTATACCAGGTGGCTGACAATGTTGGGGCGCACTGCGCACATACATCCAAGGACTTGGGCTCGAATGTATAGGTTTTATAATTATCCGTAATCTACTCAAGAGAGTGGCTACTATAATACTCAATGATGGCACTAATGCCCAATACTTTTGACATCACACCAAGAGCAATGCCCGTAAGTCTGCCAAAGTCAATAACGTTTACAGTTCTCTGCGTAGCAACGGCCCCAGTCAATGACGTTTACAGTTCTACGCGTAGCAACGGCCCCAGTCAATGACGTTTACAGTTCTCCGCGTGTAGCAACGACCCCAGTCAATGACGTTTACAGTTCTACGCGTATAGCAACGGCCCCAGTCAATGACGTTTAAAGTTCTCCGCGTAACAACGGCCCCAGTCAATGACGTTTAAAGTTATCCGCGTAACAACGGCCCCAGTCAATGACGTTTAAAGTTATCCGCGTAGCAACGGCCTCTATGGGTTTAAGATGTGTGTTTAGAACCAAGGTGAGCAGGGCTGACATCACTTGACTCGATCACGACCTCGGTTAAACTAGCGGGAACCCATGTGACATAATGTCCACCAGCTTAACAACGTATGTATAAAACCTTGTCTACAATCACGAGAAATTGACGGGGATTCCGGGATTTAATTATATGTGCATGTAAATGAGTGTGGATCAATTATTGTAAGAAAGCAGCGTACCTGATGCTTGATTTCAGGAGTATGTAAAACATGTGGCTACTTCGTGTGAGTGGGGGCTACGAACAGAATTGCCTGGTACATATCCACATAGTTATTACTAGTATTAGCAGGTCCCTTCTTACAAAGTGTAGCCCACGCCATGTTAATCTCAACTCAACATTAACAAGACGAGTGCGTTCTTTTTCTTTTTTGTAATGATCGATGCACTCGTGACAGTAAATTTGATGTGGGTTTCCTCAGTCACAGAATGCATAGAAACGAATTATATAACATCCAGTCAAAAATCTTTGATAACACTCGCCGGCTATCCATCAATGAATTATAAACATGATGGAGGGTTCGAGAGCTGGTGTACGGCTTCGTTCTCCTCGACTTCTGCTCGGCAGTTCAGGTTAGTGGAGGAACCTTTATGACTGTCAAGGTTACACCGTCCTTTCGGTACGTAAAGCCGTTGGTCCCCTTGGTACTTTTCGAAAAGAGTAGGCTACGTGCCGGTACAGGGTCCCATCCTCCCTTCCGTTCATACTTCATCCTCATCTTTCACCACTCATCGTCTCGAATAGCCTTAGTGCAATAATATGAGACATTAAGCAATATCCAATCAATCGATCAAAAAATAAACATATTGAAACAATAACCAAGCCGCCTGCGTGCATGCCAGAAAAATACGAAACTGCATGATATTATTACAAGTATAGCCTACCAGAATGATTTACACGAAAATATGTGACAGGCCTATAAAACAGATAAGCTTGTAAGAATACGACGAAATGTATTCAACTGCTGCAAACGAATGACAAGTGATTACTTAAATCTATAATCCAGTCTATAGACAGTAGACTTATATCTCCTTGCGTCGGGAGAATCAATATAGCGTCCAGCGTCGAGCTAAATTAATCTTGATATTTCATAAGGTATGAAGATCAATTGAAACAACTGGTCGATCATATATCTTTAGTCAATGCTCATAACATTTTCATGAAAATAATCGAGATAATTTTTTTGACAAGACAAACACGTCGCAATTATATTTTCAATAATAAAACGTTCCTCTATTAATTCATATCATGTTAGCGGCTGCAATGCTACTTTTATCAGACATTTATAGGCATATTTAAAATGGATAAACAATGAGTTTTAATCATGGTTGTTGCAGTCAGGTTCAGACACCACATTCGTGATCCCAATAATCGCACATATTATGCACTTTCACTCGCATATATCGTGGTCATCAACAACAACATTTTGCCCACTATTAATATACGCAAGTACATTATTGCATATTAGAGCGAATGACAACCCAAACATTAACCTATGTCAATGTCATAGAAGTCCGTTGCTATTCGAAAACAAATTTTTTAGCAGGTCAATTATTAGATGACTCCTGCAATACGTTAAAAGTTAAAACAATACCATACACTGGGAAGTATCGTTTGTGATAAGATAAACACATAACAAAAACTTGTAGAAATACAGCCAAACCATACACACTCAAAAGGAATGAGATCTAAAAAAAGGGCCAAGCTCATCTACCCTTCCACATAAACGTACAGTGTCCCATAACAGCATCCTCGAAAAGCTTGGCAAAATAGAATTTGCGATTATTAATTTAACGTAATAGTTTATCCAAGTTCTTTTTTTCTAATTAATTTAAACGTAATAACATGCAAATTCTATTTTGCCAAGCTTTTCGAGGATGCTGTTATGGGACACTGTACGTTTATGTGGAAGGGTAGATGAGCTTGGCCCTTTTTTTAGATCTCATTCCTTTTGAGTGTGTAAGGTTTGGCTGTATTTCTACAAGTTTTTGTTATGTGTGTGATCTCATTACTTTTTCAAGTTCCATTACAAAATTATTTGCTAAAATATAATATTTTTATCAAAGTTGATTTAAATTCTATGGTATTAGCAGTACCTAACAATATAGGATGTAAAATATCTAGACCCGGATTCATGTACATCCTGGGTATAGGTGGTATAACCATGGTATAACGACGGTATAAGGACTGGACCCCAATTCTTGAGTTCGTGGGAGATGAGTTGAAAACGCAATTTGAAAACGAAGTCGTTTTCGTTTTCGAAGGAATTGGTATTCTTGAACGGTATCGTGGAAAACGTCATGGGTTGTGAGTTGAAAGCATTGATATTAAACCCCTATAGTATATAGGATGTCTATGGTTGAAAGAGTATCACGAAATCCAAACACTTTAAAAAGATTTGCGTATAGCAAAGAGCTCGAAAAAGTTCTATATTTATTCTAGATGGCAGTGCCTTCATAAACGCGGGCCAATCGTAAGACAAGTTGTTTGTAGTGATTTGATTGTTTTAATTATGTCAACTAACAGATTATCAAGTTCATATCAGAACAATGTTGTGCTGGCATAGGGTTGGCTAGGCTTGTCAAACATGTAATGTAAGTATGAATTTTACTAGTCCTATAGCCAAATGGAACTTTAGACCTACACTTTTGCATTATAAATAATTTTTCCACATCTGGGTCTAGGCCAGGGACGGTTTCTGATTTGTTTTATGAGAGTATAATGACACCTTTTCTCGTTCCACACAAAGAAGAAAAATTTTAAATGTCCGCTATTTGTTTACGTATCGCACTTTCCCGCCTAACTCTGCTTATACCGTCAACAAGTGTCAAGTAACTATGGTTACTTGTTGATTGTATGCCAAGTGTTTAAGGCTTATTTTAAAACCTTTATTTGGAAGCCTTCCAACAAACTTTTCCAACTTTTTTTTTCAAAGAGACTATATTTCTATAACCTTAATGTCCATGTAAAAATGAACATTGTAGTCCCACCCGTCTGGTCAGAATCGCGGGCCGACGTATTAGATGTTAGCAGTAGCAGTAGTAGGCAGTAGTAGGCAGTAGCTAACATCCTTAAAGTGATTTTGAGCATGTTTCGAGCCATTTTTTCACCAAGAAGGAATAATCGTACCCCAATAAAATTTGGCATGTGTTGTCAGGTACCTAAATCCCCTCGATTGTGATAGTTTTCAAGTTCACATCACGTTACATGACGGCTGGGTAACACCTCGAAATCACCCCAACTCTGCTTGGTGTATAAGGTGCTTGAGTGTGTAGCGCACCGCGGCTTGGCTGCGGCCCCCTAACGGGCACCTAGATGACACTCAAAAGTTTGCCAACCACCATATTAAAGAGGCAAACACATATTGTAGGCTTATCAATGACCTAGAATCGTATAATAACCAAGTGTCTAGTAACATTATTTGGGTACGTACTAATTGCAAAAAGAGGTCACTACAACAGTGAGCCTTCGCGGTGCCTGTGCAAGGATTACTCCTATGATTGGGGTGCCAGGCTCGAAGCGTATATTTATAAGGCACTAGGAGGGCGCGGTTTCGAATCCCGCATAAGGCATGTTTTTTGTATTTGTTTTCCCCCACATTTATCACCATTCATCGTCTCTATTAGCAATATTGCAATCCGAAATCAATATCAACAAAAACAATTACATATGCGGTTATGTATGATCAAGCTAGGTAAAGCATATTGTAACCCGGCCACAATATTGTGACCAACAACAAGATCGTTGACCCCGCGTGTCCTTGTAAATAGCACAATGACTCTTTAACGAAGGAAGATTAGGCTGGCCCATAAGTCACAACTTAACGCCTCATATATTGAGTGGTGTCATGGTTGGAGGGGGGAAATATTAACTGATCCGGCCACATAATAGGTTCACAAACAGGCGTGACCCCTCATGAAATGATGACGCAAGGGCTTGTCGTTTAAAGTCATATGCGAATCTGAAGTGACGTATAGGAAAATCACGGCATTGTAACGTACGTGCAACAATAACAAATAAAGCTGATACCGCCAGTGTGCCCGGTATTTCAGACGTGAAGGTATCCTCTAGGGATCAAGACCATGAGAACTGAGGTAATTATAGAATTGCAGTTTTTGATTGGTGGTCTGGACAAAAAACAATGTTTGAACTAACAAAACAATGTGTATGTAATGTAGCCTGTAGAGACGAATATATAATAATATAAATGCCTTGGTTGTAGTTTATTAGACTAATCCCTATTAATATCCATGTCGTATTTGCCGCCTTGAACCATGTGCCATCTATTACGAATTGCGTTATTTTTTATTTTTGCTCAGCTAAGTACCTAGCTTATCAATATAATATATAGCTTGTAGAACTGTATTTCTTCTAAAACTTATCGGAAATTGCAAATACAAGTTCCTTATGTAGCCACGCCCCAGCAATAAACTAAAAGGGAGTTTCAGCAATAATTGCATAATTTTGTTTAGTTTAGATGCTTCGTCAGCATAAAGAGGTCGCCAACACGTAAATAAAGTTTCAATGTTAAAAATAAGCTTCAAATGCAATGAAAATAAGATAATAAAAGATAACAGAAACAATATACAGGGTAGGCTTAGTCGCTTTGATTTACTGTCCCCCACTGAAAATCAGTTCTATAACTGAGTGGGTAGACTCTCTAAATACATTTTATTTATTTATATTAAGTCAAATATTAAATAATTTGAAGTCTAGACGCTGAAGCACAAATTGTACGCGGATCTGAAAGAAGACCCGAGAATAGTATATGTACAGTGCGTAGTTCTGGGAAGCACCCGCTTTCTAAAAATACGAATAATGAGTGGGTGGAGACAACAATAAAGAAAGAAAACTCATGCGAGTAGTAAATTCATTCAAGAGCCATTCATATCAGTGAGATGGTCAAACATTTCAATCGTATGAAGAAAACAAACAAAACCTAGGAATAACAACACCATTCAAAGTTAAAAATACCACCAAGTTAGGTTCATGTGATAAGCAAACATCCAACTTTCTTTCTTTCTCCGATAGTCTACTTGTAAAATAAATCACCAACCTTTCTGACCTGATGGCTTTCTTTCAGACAACAACCACAAATGAAAGTACATATATTACAATTTCATGACTATTGGTAGGCCTATGGGTTTCAATTATCTGCCATACATTAAATAACACATATTGACTAATTGACATAGGCCTAATAACTAATTTTATTATTATGCTCTTTTGACTACAATGTTTTAAAATTATTTTACTTGATGGGAAGTTAATCGGTTAACCGAGTGTTTATTAATGTTTCGCCTTTATAGGCTAAGCTTCACTATACTTTGCCGTGCCCCATTATTATTTCGTCGCGATTCAGGGAAGATAAATGATCGAGAAATTGAATTAGAAAATCATCCGCCTTTGCAATTGAACAACAATGCGCCGCATTGATGTTTTTTTATCATGATATGTCTATTTTATTACCCCAAACCTAACCGTGCTTACACCTGTATACCCAATGAATTATTCTCCGAGGGTGGTGAGGCCTTCATATCATTAGTGAGCAGTTGGATGCAGTAGAAAATGTGACTCTTGCCCAGTTAATATTTTTTGTTAGTTGAAAAATCTTCTAACACGAGGATTTAATATTTATAAATAAGTTGAACTTAACACTGTTCTTAGGTGGAAATAAGTTTTTAATTATGTTGCAATATTTCGAAAAGTTTCACTTTTCTTCGACAGGCAGACATTTACAAAAATACAAACATCTGAACAAACAATAACCACAGCTATGTGGATGAAAAATTAATTGCAAAGAAGTTATATTTTAAAGTAATCTAACAAGGTGAATGAAAAACATTTACAAACGATCTATCCCTAGCTTTAATTTATGACAAAACAACTAGGTATAAAAAATATAGAAGTTATAGGCTTGATAGATAATGGTTGTTAGTTGAAAGTTCATTGTTTATAGTTTGAGTTGATAGTTTTATATTAGTTGATAGTGGAAAATATATGTATATAATAATAATAAATAAATAAAATAAAATAAATTGATGTTAGCTGTAAGACTAATCTTGTTTTGATGGTACGAATTCTTGCCACAACGCTGGAAATGCTGTGCTGGGTGTACTGACAATCTCCGGTGTGACAGCCATGAATGCAGATTCTTTCAGTTTCCGTTTGAACCAATCGGCCTCATGTTGGATGATGGAGGCGTCGTTCCAAGAAACATAATGATGATTGTCAAACACGTTCAAGTTCAACTAACGTTCACGTTCAACGTTAAGTTCAACTAATTTATAAATATCATATACATGTTCTACTAAAGTTTCTTTTGAAACACGAGGATTTAAAATAACTATATACTTCTACTAATATGGGTCGGGGTATTTCTGGATGGTTTAGTTAGCGTCACGCATTCCCTCCCATTCATTATTTTTATGCTTTTGAAATAGAGATGTAGAAAACATTTTCTGAATGAACTGGATAACTGATAAAAAAGTCTGGACCATCGAGCTTGGTCTGTACGGTCGACAAGAGTGGACCCTCCATCCAACCACGATGGCCGTCACATGCCTCCACAGAGGTCACTTTCAACTCACCATCCCTCGGATAGATTTGAGCAGTGCATGCTACTTGGCACGTAGGCCAAGATTTTAAACGTCTGCCACTTAACTCTTAAACAACTCGATCAATGTCGCCAACAATAATCTAACATCGCGCATACACATCTCCGTAATAGATTCATGTATCTACGTCATGAAGCTGGGTCTCGAAATTACTCGTCTACTTCGCTATAAAGTAATTATTGCCAATTTGCAATTCAATTCAGTAGGAGGGCCTGCTCCAAGATTGCATATGGTAGCGGGATAGAATATTCTAATACCTAATAAAATTGACTACCGACTACCGTCCGTCGTGACGCATTTCTTGATAGTTCTTTCAAATATAACGTGTACCATCTTGGCCAAACTAAACACAATAGTATTTTTACCGTGTGAAATGTTATTGTAGCTACTAGCTAGGCGGACTAATCCTAGCTATAATACACAAAACTGTCTGCATAACAAGACAGTTGCAATTCAAAAAATCGTATACTTCGAAATTAATATTCAAAATTTAGATTTTGTTCTCCCATGTACCCTACTAGTCTAGTTGAAGACTACATTCTCTCCTCGAAATATGGCGATCAAGACTCAATATTTAATTTTGATAATAAGAAAGCGGATAATTTAAGCACAATTTGTTTCATAACGATGAACAAATTACGTTTTAAAACATCTGGGAATAATACAGCCGACCTGTGCTTGTGTCGTGGCCTAGAGTCTAGACCATATTAAAAAACTAACACTCAAAGTGATTCGAACCCATGACCTGGTGATCACAATACTTCAACATCACGAGAGTGATCACGTGCAATACACGTGACCAACACGATCCTTCCAGTTACTTTGATGAGCAATCCGTTTACTTATGTTCACTAATCACTGGTGGACAAACAAATTAAGAATTTTCGAGATAATGACTGCATGTCTACAAGCACGGGTACGGTAATACCCAAAAGTGGGAGCGAATCTACTTCTCAATGGACCGTAGGAGAAGAATAAAGAAAGTAAATCATTATTAGCCGCGCGTTGATCGTTTTCGGTGGGTAGCGAGGTTCGTTGATGGTTGTAATTGTGTAAATGGTGGAGGTGCCGGGTCATGATTTTATTAATGTTCTGTGGGGCTTTAGTCTCCCACCCCCAGGGTCACAAAATCCTTGTCGAAGGGCAATGTCAACCAAACGTCGAGATGGTTTTTATCGCGAGACGTGACACCCGCAAAGTGCACAGACGGACAGAAAAGTGACGCATATTACGGGACTAATATGGGGGGTTTTCATAAATGGCTGCAATACAACACTTTGATAATCAGCGAAATCACATCAATAGTCATCCAAATTCACACGTACTAAACGCCATCTCCTTATAAATCCTATTCCAACCATTTTAAAATACAAAAATACAATACAAGAAAACGTAGGTTGGGTGAGGGGGGGGGGTGACTAAAAACTCGGCCGTCGTCAGGCGCATTTACCTGAATATCTCAAGTCAGGGACGACGCTAGGATTCTTTGAGTAAGGGGGGGGGGGGGGCAAGGTAGGGCCGTGCATTTTCTAGGGGGGGCATGAGCGGGTTTCTAGATTTTTAATAGGGGGGGGGGGGGGGAGCACTAACAGTCATAATTAAAGTGTCTCAATCATGGGTGGATATGGATCTATATTAATTTTAAGGTATTTGTCGGAAGAACTAAATACAAATTCTTACCTTAATTGAACAATAATCCAAATGTTTTTGGGCTACGCAGTCCATGTCTAGAATCCTAGAACAAGGCCTAATACAGTTGATTCTGGAGCCGACAGATACTCTCATCGTCCCACGACAATCACCATCACTATCAACACTACCACGGGCAAAAACTTATGTCACTTGATGCACACGGTTCACCTTTTTGTTTTATATTAAAGTAATCAGAAATTTCAAAAGTTTATTTATTTTGAATAAGTGCAGGATGCTGGATTGAGAACTATGCACTTCCATCCAACTCGCGACAGAAACTAGCCTGAGCTTTCATATCAGTATATAGGGGCAAGTCTATCACCAGACACTCGTCTATTATAATCATTTCTGGAAATAACATGATTCCCAGTAAGACATATGTTTATAGAATAGGTAGGTTTTGTATCATTGAGTTCGGAGATTTTTCCGCTTTGTCAAATGCCTAAAGCCCGTCTCTAGACTTGTAAGGGTAAAAGATTAAAATATAAATTCAACACGAACAAGGGGAGAGTGAGACGTACTTCCAAGAATGACGCGCATGCTTACAGTTGGGAAGGATGGGCAAGGTAAACCAATTCCAATAAGCATTCTGCTTCAATGAACAGAGGCTTGGAGGCTGAGTAAAGAGAGAGAGAGAGGGAAGTATCGAAAAAGTGCTATAACCTAATAAAAAATACCTGAAAGTGATGAAGACCTAGAGCCCATTGTAAAAACGAAAAATATTACAATTAAAAGGTCAAATTTACACTATTTCAATTAAGGGGAATTGGAATCTCGATACTGAATTTTGAGTTTTATTTAAAATAAGAACTGATATGGGTAATACAAATGCATTAGCTTATGTCTTAGGGGAGCCACTAGGGGGGCCGCGTTAAATCTGGGAGGCCATGGAGGGGGCATGGCCCCCAAGGCCCCCTAGCGTCGTCCCTGTCTCAAGTCAAGCCACACCCTTGAAATTGTCAACTCGGAAGACACACAGTTCAAAGTACACCAATAAACAAATAGATAACATACTTGCAACATGTCCTCTCGACGTATCAATGCATCAATGCAGACAGCCTTTTAAAACTGCTAACAATGCATCAAAGTGCTTATAGTGACTGCCTAGATAACTTTTCGCACTATACCGTCGTCAGCATAATATTATGCATATTACCTATAATTCTCTCAGGCAATTGATATTTGTGTTATTGACCTCAATTTGAATTCTGCGGAAATGGGATATACCGGAAAACTTGTCGGAGTCTGCCGGCAAAGTTTGACCCCGACTTGTTCACTCCGCCACGTAGGGCTATAATTATCTATTAGCGGATTGACCCTTCCACTTTCACCACCATCCCTAGCATTGTTTACTTTGGCTTTGTGATTTTGTTGGTGTATTTTACACGCAAGTGCCCTGTAAAAGTAGTAAATCTTTATTATTTCCTAAAGTCACAATGCCCAGGTCTAGAGCTAAGCCGTCATAGTGATAATGTAATCGAGGTTATTACCATAAAAATAATTGGTTCGTCGTTGTTGGCTGTGATAAGTTGTGGATTAGTCCCGCTTTCAGTAAGCTTTAGTGCAGAGAGCATTGTTGTTCAGCCTGAAGCCCCCAAGGTTGAGCAACCCTTAGAATGCCAAGCCAGACACACACCCGCATACCTGCAGTAGACTGGAACTGGATTCGAGCTCACATCGTCTGCATGGCAACACATTCGAGTTTAGGATTTTGTAATCCATCAGGCATTTTCGGATACTCGGAAAGTTTGTAAATTGTAACACAACTTTGAGGTCTGTGGAATACGACAGTTTAATAGAAACTGTGATTGGCATATGCATTACTCATTAGTAGCGAAGATTGCACTCATTTGCATTCTCCAATCATTCACTTTTTTAGGGGTTTAATAATAAGGCACGCAACGCAAGACAATACACGGTACGGTGTTGCCGTGATGGTATGCATAAAGACCAGTGCAAAGATTAGATGTTCTGTTGGTGGATCCTTAGTAATTACGCTTGGGAAATAGTGTGGTGATGTATATCATAAAACCTGCACCATCGCACAGGCGTATTAAAGTGACGTTTGGAACATATTTTATAAAACTAATCATAATTTAGAAACATTAGAATTATTTAGGCCGAGATGGGTTGCATGTAGGGCCTACACATGGAAAGAATACGAGAAGGTGGATTGGAAGAATACCAGACCAGGGAATAAGATAGAGGTGGATTGAAATTAAAGTAAGTGTAAAGGAAAGAGGAGGAATATTTTGCGAGGAGGTGGGATTGGGTAGAAGAATTGGGAGATCGGAAGAAATGGGGGTATGGTAAACAATCATGGACAGTAGGCTATGGAAGAAGTAGGCTAAGAAGTTGTGTCATGTGTAGCCATGGCAACCCAGTCAATACGAAATCGTATCGAAAATGGTCCCAAAGTCACTGGAGCAAATGCTCCCCCCAAAACCTGAACCTATAATACTAGTATGTTAATTTATTAAAAATGGGGAAAGATACAAAAAGTATTAAAAATACAAAGACGTATCGTACTAATTATCAATAATAGTTCATCAGAACACGATAACAAATCAATTGAGGTCAAGGGTATATAACGTATGAATTCCCCGCTGAATATATTTGTAATTATATCTAATAGTTTGTATTTTTGGCAATATATTATACTTCCTGGTTTGATAGCAGTTGTTCTTCGATATAGCAACGTCACAAATAATATAGGTACTATAACAATGTGGGAAATAGTATGGAGGTAATGCCTAACAATACAATAATAAATGTAAAAAGATATTTAATTCAGAATGACCGAGCAGAAGAAGTAATGTCTCCACTCCCTGATTGATGTTGTAAGAAGTTATTGTTGAATCCAAGCTGATGTAACATACAACCCATTTGACAGGAGTGGGGTAACAAAATAACAGCAGAGAATGTTAATTTTTAGTATATAAGTCCACCAAGCTCTTTTGCCATATCCCGTTGCACACACCTAACAGCAGTGAATAGCTAGGTCTATTTGTGTTCCAGTGAAAGTGATGCTTCTGCGCCCTCATGACAAATAGATCACCAGGTGGAAAGCCAAAACACTTACCAAAATAGTTGTTGCGGCACAGAAGAACTTTTTTCTAGATTCACAGTTTCACTCAGAGATATAATATAAAAAACATCCACGTATTATTCACATATATTTCACAGATAGTAAAAGTGTTCCTGACGTTGGCTGACATGTGGGTAGTTGCGTGTGTGTGTGTGTGCGCGTGTGTGTGTTTGTGTGTGGACTACTGTACGATCACAGCCGTCAACGTCAGCGAAGCCGGCAAGACTGAAGACCTGACCTGGCTGGCAAGCCGCAAGAGTCGAACCGAAGACCTCGCCGAGCGGCTTCGTGAACACTCGGGTAGCCGAGTGGATCACGAGGCCAGTGGCTGACTTGAGCGGTGTCGCGGGCGAGATGTTCCCGCCGCGATCACGTGAAAACTGTCCCAAACTGGCTGAGGACCAATCAGGCGAGCTGGTGGACCCGTGATACAGGGAGCTACTTCCACTTCTAGGCCGTGTGTGTGTGTGTTACACAGACACTTTCTTTCAAAGTTGCGTCAGGTGATGCATAGGATGCTGATATTGTCCGATTTTGTACGATACAACTTGTAATTTACCCGTGAAAAACTTAAATGTAGTAATCATTTAAAGTGATATGAGAAAACAATTGGGGGGGGGGGGGGTGTATCATTCTTATTTCTAAGCTTGAGTTAGTATTTTCAAAGGAAACGGTCAAGATATTAAATATGTACATCAAACAATTAAATAAATAAATGGGTCAATATTGAAGAAAAGTAATTTTCCAAAATTACGCTCCAAGTCTCACCAAATTTAAAGTTACTCAAAAACATATTATCGAAACTAGGTTTACGAGAAACTTTTTTTAAAATTTATTAAATTTTATTTATTTATTTAAAAAAAAGACAAAATAAAAATTTTTAATTCAGACTATTATAATAAATTATAATTATTATAAAATAAAAATATATTGGGTTCAACATGGCTTACTTGTGGAAGATTTTTGCACAGGACACGGGTTGTGAACTTGTGACCTTCGGTTGTGATAAGCAGTAAACAAATTCAATTGAACGAAAAAATACCGGACATCCACATTACCTTTTCAAAAATTGTTCAGCCTCACCGTGTCATGGCGCGGAGTTGACCGGACGGCAAAATTACATGTAATAGACGCTTGCTAAATACAGGGAAACCACGACCCCTTTATCTATGTGTGGAAGAGGAGACAAGCCTTCGTCAGCGCTCCCGGTGGCGCAGTGGCGTGCCGGCTGACCGCCGAATTTCCAAATCCTGGCGTGTGTAAGGTTGTTTCTTACCTACATTTGCAGGTTTCAGTGTACTCAGGGTGGGACGTTTCAGGTTATACAAAACAACTTTTTAGAAAACTGTTAGCTATAAACACCTCAAATCAAATGCACGTTTAGTATGTCACGCATTTAGTTCCACACTATGACAAGCAAGAGGTACCTCACAATACTGGGGGTTTTTTGTATTCTGTCAATTTAGTTAAGTTTTTTTATTTCACTATTGATTCAACATAATACATTGACTCAGAACTACAACAATTATGTAAGTGGATAACGTGTACTATCATTACGTGGTGACAGGTTCCTCTTGAACAACAAAAAAAGGACTAAAATACCGACACAATTCTTTGAGTTTTCCAGACCATAACTACCCAACTCACTTATTCAATTTAACATTCCAAAAACGTGGTATCTAATCCTAGTTTAAAATTTAAATTTCATAGCTTCAAAAACAATTTAGAAATCCTTCATTCTGATGACGCTCAGTGCCCTCTCCGAAAGCGAAGATTCCATTTACAACATGAAGAAAAAAAATCCGGAATGTTTTCTTTTTTTTCGTTTTGTCGTCTGTTAACACGATTCTGGCTGACGATACTCCAATTGTGATGAAATGTTCTGGAGACCCTTTGAAATCTCTGCGAACTAAGAACCGCCACTTTCTTTTTAAGCGCAATTAACAACATATTTCTCATAAAAAATCGACTATTTTGATTTTTTCGATTTTAAAAAAAATCTTCGACTTAAACACCTACACGATTGATCCGATTGTAATGATGTTTTCAAGAACCTTACTTTTATTAATTAATACGTTGGTTGTGACAATTGCCAGAGCGCATCAGAAAATAATTTCTAATGAAAATCGCAATTTACGTTTTTGTACATTTCTTCGACTTATAACACATACATGCTTTACACGATCGATAATGATTTTTACAGGACACCTTAATTTATGAATTCATATAATATTGGTGTGGAATTAACCCGCAATCGAAAAAACATAATTTCTCATGAAAATTCGAAATTTACCCTTTGTCACGCCTAAAAAAAATTTCGCTATCCAACAACGCGCTGAAAAAGCGTTTGCGAAGCTCCTAGTTAATTTTAAAATTTCACACCAAAAATATTAAATTACTTTCATAGATAATTCATCATACTACTTAACGACCTTAAATATTTACTTGAGCTCCCTCGTCTAGACACCACAATACACAAAATTCCACGTAATTCAAAATTACTGCAACTAATCAATACAAATTAGTGCTTATAGAATTAAAAACAATACTTATAACCAGCAGAAAATTTACATGTAGAATAAATTAAAAATAAATACATAAACAAGAATGAAATTTTATTAAATCAAGTAAGAAATATGGAACAAAAATGTGAAAACAAATAAATAAAAATAATAAAACCTTGAAATTAAAAAATCAATGAAATCCTAGAAGTTTTATATTCATATAAATAAAAATAGTAGTTTGCCTCACCCATTATCTAATGGTTATTACTCTAGTAAGTAATCATAATTCAAAATATAATAATATTTAGGGACCTTGCATCTGCACAAGAATGGAAGAAGAATATTAGGATAATATGGAGACTATATATAAGCTTGACCCCTAGCCAAAGGATCATAAAGACATACTACCCAAGCACTAGTTTGGTATTTGAATATTTCATGGGCCCTAGCCTCACGGGTACGGCCTCGCTTAGAACAAGTTTGCAAGGGCCGAGGGAAAACATTTGATTTCATAGATCTACATCTCAGGTTCTCAGCTCAGGTTCTTCTGAATCGAAAAATAGACAATGTCCGACTCTTCACTTCAATAATTATTGTACGTCAAAAAAAACGACACAAATACCCCAGAAATAGGTATTTACATTTAGCGACACAAATCGTAAGAAACTAGCATGGTTTGCTAGAAGTAAACAAGTAGTGCGATCAGCCCTCCTCCCCCCCCCCCGGGGGGGGTGACGCTTGGAGCGCTGCGTCGCTTGTCTCCGTTTTAACCAGGCCAGTTCCTGATTAAAGCAAGCGTCTATTACAGTATTTGAGGACGGTGATGGTATTAATACCCTTCGTGAGAAATATGACACAAAATATCTTTGAATGTACCCAAATTTATAGCGTATATCCAAGTTTAAAGGTATCAAAGGTCCCCTAAAAATGTCATCAAGATCAAAATAGCCGTTGGTCCCGCACAGAACATTGTTTTGCGAATCGAAAAATCGTACGGTGTTGGAAGAACTATTCTATCACATAACAAAAACTTGTAAAAATACAGCCAAACCTTACACACTCAAAAGAAATGAGATCTAAAAAAAAGGGCCAAGCTTATCTACCCTTCCACATTTGCGCATTCTTAATTCATAAACGTACAGTGTCCCGTAACATCATTGAAAAGCTTGGCAAAATAGAATTTTCAACTGTAAATTTAAACGTAATCGTTAATCCAAATTCTTTTTTTCTAATTAATTTTAATGTAATGGTCATACTCATGCAAATTCTATTTGCCAAGCTTTTCAAGGATAGATGAGCTTGGCCCTTTTTTTTTAGATCTCATTTCTTTTGAGTGTGTAAGGTTTGGCTGTATTTTTACAAGTTTTTGTTATGTGTGGGATCTCATTACTTTTTCAAGTTTCATTGCAAAATTATTTGTTAAAATATAATATTTTTATCAGACGATTTAATTGCTATGGTATTACCAATTAACCATTGAATGAAAAAATATAGTGGTCCAAAGACTTGCTTTTTGTAAACAATGTAGGCGATTATTGTCACGTAACGAAAGTTACTTGTTGATTGTATGCCTGTATAAGGCTTATTTTTAAACCTTTATTTGGAAGCCTTCCAGCAATTTTTTTAGGTTTCTTTTTCAAAGGGAATTACATCACTATTACCTTAATGTTCATGTAAAATATGAACGTTGTAGCCCCACCCGTTTGGTCAGAATCGCTGGGCAATTGAAACTGACGAATTAGATAGTAGTAGTAGTAGTAGCCAGTAGTAACTAACATCCTTAAAGTGATTTTGAGCATGTTTCAAGTCATTTTTTCACCAAGAAGGAATGCTCGTACCCCAACCAAATTTGGCATGTGTTGTCGGACACCTAAATCCCCTCGATTTTGATAGTTTTCAAGTTCACATCACGTTTCATGACGGCTGGGTGACACCTCGAAATTACCCCAACTCGGCTTGCTGTATAAGGTGCCTGAGTGTGTAGCGCACCGCGGTTTGGCTGCGGCGCCCTAACGGCACCTAGATTGTTCTCAATTTCATAGAATATCAAAGTATGAAGGTGTACAATATTGTTATCAATATCCTTAAAGGGGCTAAAAACCCAAAAAAATATTTTTTACCACGTGATCTATAGCACAATACTACACTTAAATGACCGTTTAAAAAATTATATCTTGTAACTGTGATTTAAAACGAATTTTTCAATTTTTTGGATCCAGAAATTTACGAAAATAAGTGTTTTGGGAAATTTCTTAAATCGGCTTTAACCTGCTTCTTTTTTGGTCCACATAGATACTAGAGCATAGTACCAATCTCAAATGCCCCTTTATAACATCGTGTCTTGAAACTGTGCCCAAATATATCCTCAAACATGCAAAAATATGCATTCCAAAATCACACCCCATCCTGGTAATCAAGATATTTTGACCGAACTACTTGCCCAAATCTCAAAAAACAAAATATAGGGAATTTACAGAAAAGGCTGTAGAGTACGTCAATAATGGCCAATATTTTTTTGGATCAAAATCCTCCAAGGTCACGGGTCATAAAGATCGTCCCCATGTTATTTCTTATGGGAGATTTTTGCCGATGGGACCTAGCTCGAAAAATGTCATGTTTGACAATTTTTTGGGAGGTCATGGTGGCCCCAATAATTTTTCTGTTAATTGCTAAATTCATTACTAGGTAGCCTGAATGAAATATATATTTTTGAGTTTAGCGGTTTAGACAAAAGATTTTACAAAAATTAGAAAAATCGTAAAAGGAGGCCTACTATATTCTCGAAAAAATTCCTCGATTGTACGGTACCCAAAAACGTTTTGAGTCTAAGATCAGATATTTCGAAGGTCGTTTGTCCGGTAGCGAATTAACAGACAGAAAACATACAAAAAACACCCGAGCTAATAATCTCAGGGTATAGTCAAATTGGAGTGCCAATAAATAACATTGCACCTATCCTCATGCGCAATGTCCTTGAAGGATTATGGTCAGAAAATATATAGTGGCCAATCATTGAAACTTTTTTGTACATATTCTGCGATTTTCTTTTGTAATTTGGGCACGTAATTCCATTAAATTATGCTGATTACCGATAAGTGTAATTTCTGGATGAGTATTTTTTAGTGTTTGGTTGTACATTTGTGCACAGTTTCACGACAACATTTTTTAAAGAGACAAATTGGTATATTTTAATGATCTACTATATCTATGAGATACAAAAAACCAGCATGTGGAAGCCAAATGATTTAAAAAATCCTTCCAAACACATAATTTTCAAAAACAAAAAAGCTTTAAAAATGCGTATAAAATCAGAAATTATGGGATATAATTTGTTCAGTGTCATTTTTCACTTACCCCGAGAAAAATAGCTCGGGTGTTTTTTTGTCTGTTTGATCGCTCTCTACCGGGCAAACGGCAAATGCGATCTTGATGAAAACTGGAGGGGTCCTTCGAAATTCTTAACTTGCTAAGTTTTTGGGTACAATTGAAGAAATATTTCTCATGAATATCGTACTTAAACGATTTTTTCCCCGATTTTTAATGCGATATTTTCGTGATATATGTATACCGATTCTGACCAAACGGGTGGGGCTACAACTTTCATATTTTACATGGACATTAATATTATTATTATATTATTAATGATGTAGTGCCTTTTGAAAGAAAAAGTTGAAAAAAATACCCAGAATTCGTAATCGTAAAAGGCGATTCAAGAGAAAAAGTCCACCTCGCAAACATCAGCTAGTATGAAGGGTAGTATCTTACTCAACGAATCTAGAGGCGAGCTCTGGCAATCGTCGTCGGGGACCTTGCCCCCTTCCCTTGACGACCCTTCGACGACGAAATTACACGAATTACACCACGAACGATGACAATTAAGACAATGACGACCGCGACGTGAGAACCCCCTTTCCTCCCCTTACCCATGGCTGGTTCTGACCAGCATGGGCCCCTTCTCCCCCCCCCCCCCCCCCCCCAGGTTAGAGTGGTGCATTATGACCTAACGGTTGACGCGTCCTTAATCCAAATAAACCAAAAAACATGTGAATAATAATAATTAACAATTAAGTAACTATAGAAACTTGACAATAATCACCTACAATGCGTACAAAATGCAAGTCTTTGGACCTCGAGATATGTTATATTTTATTTTTAATTGGTATTCCCATAGCAATTAATGCTACATTATAAAAATTATCTTAATTTACCAAAAATGATTTTACAATGGAACTTGAAAAATAATTGAGATCCCTGCAGAAAATTAGTCAACCAAAAACGCTCATCCATCAACGCGACTGGAAAAAGTGTTCCCGAAGCGGCCTAGTTAAAAAAATGTTTTCGGGGAAGAAGCCATAAGCATGTTGTTGACTCGGCTGTAACCTGTAAATAATTGCTTGTTCCACAGACACAGAAAATAAAAATGCCAGAATGATGATGTGTACAAGAGATCTACTCTCGCTCATCCAGTTACCGTGGAGAGTGTTGACCTATGTGGGTGCAAATCAAAACTCCATGATTTATGGGGGGGGGGGGGGGGTCGTCAACCAGCCATGTAATAAATTTAAGAAGTTATTGCAGCAAGCGAGTCCAGCTCTATGAAGATTAACAGCTTCCTCCAGCAGCTCAGTACGTATAAATGACCTATCAAATCATTGAAGATATCAAACCCAATCGTCTCGAAAGTGTTGGTTCATGTCCCTAGGATTAGCATATATTATAATGGCATTCGATTGGAAACGATAAGTGGTGATAGATCAGAACGTATGACAGATTATAAAGTGTATGCATTATTGGAGATTCCAGCCCACGCCCCTTTGTTTTACACACTTTGAATCTATTGCTTCTAGCCAACGTGGACGGCATTGATTGAAAACGTTCAATCTTCCAAATGCAATTTTTACTCAAAGGGTCTGCAATTATGTGAATAAAGTATAGCTTCATATATATATATATATATATAGCATATATATATATAGTTTTAGAACATGAAATATCATAATGAGTTTGCCAAATTAGTTACTTATGAGTTTGTATTAATTTTCAACGTTGGTATGCATTCTTTTTCGTTGAAAATCTAAACTCACACCACACCACCCTAAGCTCTGTATACCGCCACGGCAGGACGAAGGATTCTTGATCGGGGCCAAGCGAAGGGCCGTGCATTTTCTAGGGGGCCAATGAGTGGATTTCAAGATTTTTAATAGATGATTTAATCATGGGAGGATCTATATAAATTTTCAGGTATTTGTCGGTACGTACAAATTCTTACCTTTATTGAAGAATAATATTCATTTCTTCAGATTCTCACCGTAGTGTTGTCACATCGAGTGGAGATCTTGGTGGGCTTAATCGTAACTTTTTCGTTCAGTTGGATTCAAAAATATAGATTCAAAATACGTAGTTCTATCACTAGGAAAACGCTTAAGTCCCGCCGCGTTGTTGGATGAGCGTATATGGTGCATTGAGATGCCATGTGTTACGCGGATTTTCTGTTGTTCTGTGAAAAAATCATTACTTAATTGAAGATTTTTTTAAATTAAATTAAATTAAATAAAAAATTAACTTAATTTTTATAATTAAATAAAATAAAATAAAAAATTAACTTAATTTTTTTAATTAATCGTAATTTTTTAAAAAAGAAAAAAATCGTAAAATTGCAATTTGTATAAGAAATAATTATTCGATTGCGCTCAAATTTAACACGAATATATTAATTCACGAAATTAAGGTTCTGTGAAAAAATCATTACAATAAGATAAAGCATGTAGGTGTTATAAGTCAAAGAATTGTTTTAGAAAAGAAAAAACCCGTAAAATTTTGATTTTCATGAGAAATAATTTTTCGATTACGCTCAAATTTCACACAAATATCTTAATTCATAAAATTAAGGTTCTGTAAAAAAATCATTACAATCGGATAAAGCATGTAGGTGTTATAAGTCGAAGAAATTTTTAAAAATCGAAAAAAATCGTAAAATGGCGTTTTTTATGAGAAAAAATTTCCCGATTGCGCTCAAAAACGTGGCAGTTCTAAGTTCAGAGATTTCGAAGGTCTCCATAAAATTTCATCGCAATCGGAGTATCGGTTTAGCCGGAATCGTGTTAACAAACACACAAAAATACAGAAAGAAAGAAAAAAAAAAAAAAAAAAAAAAAAAAAAAAAAAACATTCCGGATTTTTTTCTCCAGTGTAGTGAAATGGAATCTTCGCTTCGCTCGCTACGCTCGCTACGCTCATCCAAAAATATTAAACGAATGTTTTTGTGCTGCTCTTCAGATCTTTGAACTACGCAGTCCATGTCTAGAACAAGGCCTCATGATTCTGATGGAGCCGACGAGTACTCCCACGATAATCACCGTCACTATCTACACCACCATGGGCAACGCTTCACTTGTTGCACACGGTTCACCTTTTTGTTTTATATTAAAGTAATTAGACATTTAAAAAGTTCATTTATTTTGAATACTCGCAGGATGCCGGATTGAGAAGAGAGTACCACCTTTTTTGGCGTGACCGAATTTGGGAGCGAACATGGTTTTTTTTCTACCTGCCTCCGCACATTTCAAATCTATTGTGATAAAAATAATTTATTCAGCGAAATATTTTTTTTTATGATTGCATGTATTTAATAACGTGGTTCAAATGTGTAGCTTGAGTTATGAAATGCGTTTTTTTCCCTAGTGTCTACGATCAAAACTGACTGAAATATAAAAATATATATTATAGAAGCATTATCCATAACTCAGTCCGTTGTTATCGTAGAATTTCGTCCAAAAAATGACATTCAAGACGCACGCTTAATATTTTAACAACGTTATTAGATATTTGCAATTAAATAAAAAAATATCAATAAATAAATAGAACAATAGAACAGGAAGAGAATACAGCAGGTAGAAAACCCTCAGCTTTTAGGATGGTCTATTTTACGACTTCACGCGACAACCCTTAGCAGCAGCCTCATACCCATACCCGACGCGTCCGTCGATGGTCACTTTGTATCTCAAGGATAAATAAACTATACCTACCTGATAGGAATATGAAGACCCAAGGCCCATTGTAAAAACGAAAATTATGTGTTAACAACGTCAAATTTACACTCTTCTAAGGGAAAATGGAATTTCGGTAGGCCTACTGAATGTTGAGTTTTATTTAAAATCAGAAAATGATAATAAAAATACATTGTTTTGGGGGGCCACTAGGGGGCCACGTTGAATCAGGGGGGCATCCCCCCCTAGCGTCGTCCCTGCGTCACGGTTGCGAGGAGGGCGCGGGCCCAGTAGTTTCACGCCACTGGGCTGCACGAGGCGCGACAACCTTCTTGACACAAACCTCGGACCCGTCGCGATTTATATCGTCACCTTGGGTAACATAACATTGCAATCAATTCAATGTCTGTCCTCGATGCTGAATTTTCAGTTCGATAGATACCGTATTAAATCATCTCGAATCTTTAAATAGTAGACTAGAGAAGCCGAAGGTAACTGCAGTTACTTAAGAGAAGTTATTATTTCCGGGTTGTTCTGCGCGGTGTTGAGTGAGCACGTGCACACGCGTCGTTGTTTGGGTGTATTACCTTTGGGTTTAGAAACCCGAAGGTATTACTAAATCCGACTAAATCCAGCATCAACAGCGCGGCATGTTTATGTTGATATATCGTGTCCATTCACTTAGCCCTGTCGGTGACAAGATGGGGCTGGCAGTGCATCATATTGAGTAGGTCAGCCTGTAGCATGGCTTTACTCCAAGGACGAATTACACATGCAGGAATCACCGTAAGTTGTTTTTTACATTAGGTATCTAAGTTGATAAATAAATAAAAACAATAGAGTCTACCCACTCAGTTATATAACTGATTTTCAGTGGGGGACATTAAACCAAAGCGACTAAGCCTACCCTGTAGGCCCCGACGCAATCAACGAGTGAGCGATAGCCAACCAAAGATCGATTTTTGAACAGGAATTATAGCAATCAGTGGTATGGACAGTGCGAACACCTGCGGATCAACGCCAGAATCAACAAGGCCGATTCAGAACAACTCTGAATTTATTATGTGCTTCGTTGCTAGGACGGCTCCAAAGTCACCGTTTACAAACTCCTAAGACAAGAAGTTATGGACTTAAATCCAAATCAGAAGTTAAAAAACTTCTGACTTTCGCGGGAATCGAACCCTGGATCTTCTGCATTGGAAGCAGATACTCTAACCACAAGACCAACGAGCCACAATAATAATTGATGGCGTTAAGACGGTTCAAAATTCCACTTTGCACTTGCTCGATGTGTTTAGAGGGGTCACGAGCTTGGCCCAACTCAAAGGCGCGCACTCAGCTGTTGCATGAATATTTTAAAAGAACTTTTATATTGATATCAGCACTTGGTTGCAAAAATAAGCCAAAAAGATCAATTGCGAGACATTGAGTCCAAATCGTGAAAAAATGAGAAATCCAAAATATGGATTTCAATTCAGGAATTTACCATCAAACCGCTTATCTTACGATTTACCAAATTAACGCGCGCGTTCAAATTGATTTTAACGTTGATATCCAGTATAAAAATTTGCATGAAAAATCTAAAATAAAATAAAATAATAAATAATAATAATAAAAATAATAATAATAATAATAATAATAATAAGAAGAAGAAGAAGAAGAAGAAGAAGAAGAAGAAGAAGAAGAAGAAGAAGAAGAAGAAGAAGAAGAAGAAGAAGAAGAAGAAGAAGAAGAAGAAGAAGAAGAAGAAGAAGAATAATAATAATAATAATAATAATAATAATAATAATAATAATAATAATAATAATAATAATAATAATAATAATAATAATTATAACAGACCAAACTATACATCACAACAGACCGGATATAATTATAATTGACAAGAAGAAACAAGAAACTACCCTTATTGACGTTGCTGTCCCAATGTGCCATAACGTCGAGACTACATGGAAGAAAAAAATTGACAAGTATAGTGAACTTGCAATTGAGATCAAGAAGATGTGGAAACAGAAAAAAGGTAAATACAATCCCATACGTGATATCGGCTAATGGCATCATACCGAAGAAGCTACATGAAAGCATTAAACAACTAGATCTTCCACCCAATGTTTACATCGAGACTCAAAAGGCAGTAATACTCAACACGTGTAGAATAGTTCGTAAATTTCTAAACTAAGAATGATACTTCGAGATTCCGAGACAGCTTCCATCCTGACATGGTTTTCGTGGTTTCCCATAGTCCTAAGAGCAAATGCTAGGATGGCGACGAGAAATCGGCCACGACCGTACACAGCAGGAAGAAAACATCATCTACAAACTATATTATAAATGACTTATTTTAGTTAGAGTTAAGACAAAGTAATAATGTAGGTTTGTAACACATGGAAGTACTTGACGTAAACCCGTACAACATGTTAGCTCCGGTTTTGACCGAGTTTGTATGAAATACATCCAATAAAATAATAATAATAATAATAATAATAATAATAATAATAATAATAATAATAATAATAATAATAATAAAATAAAATAAAATAAAATAAAATAAAATAAAAATGACCCGAATGTGCGCAAAATTGAGTAAATGACGAAGGTTTCACATTTTTTAAAATCTAAAATCAATGAATTAATTTAACAATACGACAACTGCATGTCATAGATTGATTCTTTATTAACGTTCGTGTGAAATATGATACCAATGTTCTTAACCTTAACTTCTGAGTTGTATTAAATATTAATATTTGTCTCGGTCTTGTGGTTAGCGTCTCTGCAGAAGGTCCAGGGTTCGATTCCCACTATAGGCATATAAATATGAGGCTCGTTGGTCTTGTGGTTAGCGTCTCTGCAGGAGGTCCAGGGTTCGATTCCCGCTATAGGCAGAAGTTTTTTAACTTCTGATTTGGACTTAAGTCCATCAGTTCTTGGGTTAGGAATTTGTAAAACGGTGACTTTGTAGCCGTCCTAGCAACGAGGTACGTAATAAATTCACAGTTGTTCTGAATCGGCCTTGTTGATTCTGGCGTTGATCCGCGGGTGCTCGCACTGTCCATCCACTTATTGCTATATTTCCCATTAAAAAATATCGATCTTTGGTTGGTTATCGCTCACTCGTCGATTGTGTCGGGGCCTACAGGGTTGGCTTGGTCGCTATGGTTTAATGTCACCCACTGAAAATCAGTTATATAATTTGGGTAGACTCTAAATACGAATTTATTTATTTTATTAGGCCTAGACCTATCTCGCTGGAATTCTCCCCCCAGAACAAACGAACGAAACGAACTAAACGAGCACACACGAGTTTAATAAAACCCTACCCCCTCCTGCCCCCCCCTCCCCCTCCCGATCTATAGAATAAAACCTTAGTGCGCCACTGATTATTTTGTTGGCTCTTCTAGAAACCGCTACTGGTTAGAGCATATTATAAATGAGTGAGCGACTTTAGCTTTGGGCCAAACTCCGGTGTATTAGTTAGTAGGCTTCATCGCATTGGGTAACATTTCCCATGCGAGGTTATACCCATACCGAGCGTTAGCTCAAAAGGGTGACTTTTGAAGGCACACATTTCGGTCGTCGACGTGAGAGTGACACTCCCCCTTCCCTCTCGTTGCCTGTGGCTGAATCCGTCCAGCACGGGTCTGTCCTCTTTACAACAGGCTAGCCCGCTAGAGTGACGCATAATAACCGTTGGCGCTCCCTCAAACCGAAAACAGAAGTAAATAATGTTTAAAGATTAAGAATTAGTGCGAAAGGTAATTTGCATCTTGTACAGCTCAGATAAAAAAAGGTATACTCAATTACATTCCAATATTTAATTATTTAATTAAATATATTTTGGTACATTACTTTCTAGGACACGCCCAAAATCCGTCTCATTATGTGCTCCTAATTTATTGGAGTTTTTTCGTTAACACAAGTCAAGGGTATCTATTTCAAAATAGATTTTTAATTCATCATTAGCGTGTTTCAAAATTTCAACCTTTAAAATTCAAATGTGTGATAACCTAGGACTGATAAGCTACAAACTTGTTACTTCATATTTATGTGTCCGTGATAATGACAGCTATGCTGCCTATTCTCGTGCATATACTGCTCACTTATAATTGACTTCTATATTATTAGAACCAGCCGAATCTACTTGCATACGTATGCTCGGTTACCACACAAGAGCAATACGTACAAACATGAACGTAACGAGTACGGCCCTCAGTTGATTCAACACAACTTTACGCGGCGGACAACAATTATTATTAATTTATCGACAGATAGTAGCATCCGATGGAAGGATTCAACCATAGATGGAAGAAAGACGCAGCAACCTGTTTGGTTAATCCAATCTATCCGAGACCTCATATGGAACAGAGAAGTACCAAAGAAGTGCAAAGTAACCATCTACCAGACCTACCATATGCAGCAGAGACAGTGGCGTAGCTACGCCTTTACGGGCTTAAGACGCACACACACAAAACAGTACACAAGATAATTGTTTAGAACTAGGCCGCTTCGCGAACGCTATTTCTAGTCGCGTTGATGGATGAGCTTTTTTGTAAGATTTTCGTATGTGTGGGATCTCTTTTAAGAGTACGATAATCATGAGAAATATTTCTTCGATTGTACCCAAAAACGTGGCAGGTCTAAGTTCAGAGATTTCGAAGGTCCCCTCCAATTTTCATCAAGATCGCATATGCCGTTTGCCCGGTAGAGCGCGAACAAACAGACAGAAAAAAAGGAAAAAAAAAAACAGAAATACACCCGAGCTATTTTATTTTTTTTTGGGGGGGGGGGGGTAGTGAAATTGAAGTCTTCGCTTCGCTCATCCAATTAGCTATTGTACTCATCCGCTTTTGAAGTTTTTCTTACGGGCTTATTTCTCTGCAAAGACGAGTAATGTAAGGAATAGCATTAAAGCTGTGCATACATCAGGAGAACTTGGAGAAAGGGCAGTTTTGTGTACAATAAACAGTGTTGCAAGTTCCATTACCGAAGTTGTTTTTTAGAATCTGTTTTTAAACATGATCGGAAAGCAAGTAACTGCCCGGGAAACTTAGATGAAATGTCGGTAGTGTACTTGGAAACGAGTGTCGTAGCAGATGCATAATATAGTTCATCATCGTAAATTGTTCACGACGTCGTTCACGCCAGAAAATCTCTTCTTTAAAGTCGAGTGATGATAACCGCACATACATGTGATTTTCTTCAAATTTCAGTTACAGAAAGATGAGATTGTGATAGTTAATTTAAAAAAAATGCATCTAACCGACCTACTTTTTTATAAATCGCGTTCTGAAGCTCATTTCAACAATGTCAATCGCTGGTCTACACATAAAGCTCATCAAATTGGCGATTTAATTTTGGAATGCGTTTTTTTTTAATTGGACGCTGGTATTCCCCATTTATCACACATGTGTAGCTACCCCTCTACATTCTTCAAAACTGTTCCTTAGAGATGACAGTGTGTCATATGCATTTTTTAGAAGTGTTGAAGCCATGCTTAGATCTTGATTGGAAGATTGCAACAGTTTCGAAACCGCGTAGACTGTTTCAAGAATTTTTGTTTGAAGAACCAACAACAACAAAAATTCAAAATTTTCAAGGTGTTTTTTTAATGACAATGCTTCTTTGCGTCTTTGCCAATGAGGAGGAAATAATTTTGAATCAATAGAAAACTGTCACTATCGGGTTAAAACCATACAAAGATTAATGTGACATACATGGAGTTGGAGAGAGGGTCCGGGCCCGAATGCAACTGCACCCTCCCTCTGTACCCGATAGCTGACTTATACTGACTTGTGCAGGCTGTAGATATGAAGTTATTGAGAAGCATTGTAGGTAAGACCAGATGGGACCGAATACAGGATGAGAATATCCGAGATCAAGTAGGCTCACGTCAACAAAAGGATGGAAAGAGCTATATTGACGAGAATGATGATGGAATTGGAAATTCCAGGTAGGAGACCAAGGGGCAGACCACGACAACGATGGCAGAATATAGTGTGAGAAAAAAAGAAGTGGAACAGCGAGGAGGAGACTGGAATGTGGTGGAAGGAGATAAGTTGTGGCAGGACAGAAGAAGATGGAGGCCTATCTTCAATGCCGATCCAAAGCAGAGTCAATACCTAAAGGTTGTAATTGTATGCATTTGCTCTAACTTTCATTTCATCTACCACGCCACATGCATTCCTAAAAACGTGAGAGGTTACAGGTAGATGAGAATATTGCAATAAGCTGCACACTGGTTAGGAGACATGAAGATAAAAGCAAATGCAGCGTTGAGTTAATAATATTATATCCACTCGTTTGGCAATGGTGTAACTACCCCCCCCCCCCCCGCGTTAGTCAGTTGGTCAGAAGGAGTCGAGAGGGGGGCACAATAATTTTGTAAACTAACGATAAAACGGACTATCTTCACAATTTTATAAATTATCGATGAAACCACGATAAAACCTAGAAAAACCATTTGCAATGTTAAAAATTAAACCAGACCCTCCGATGTACTTGTACCAGGATACATACTTTTTCAGGAACAATTGTTTCATGGGTATTTCTAAAGATTTTAGGTGTCCATTGATCGATTGTGTGTTACAAAAATGTTCGTCTTCCTACAAAACAATTGGCTACTTACGCCACTGTCGTTTGGTATTGTTAATTTCCAGGGTGCGAATTAACGTCTTTGCAGAGGGGGGGATGGCTCAGAATAGTATTTTCGTTGGCAAACCGGGTCTGGGGCGACGAATTTTTTTTTTGGTATTATTGCCCTCGAGATGGCCTTAGAAGTGATCTGAGGAAAAATTTGTGGGTATATTGCCCTCAAGATGGTATTGGAAGCGATCTGAGGTATTATTTTGAAAGGAATATGTGTAAATTGACGCATTAAAGTCACTTGATATGTTATGAGATGAGATGGGAATCCAGAGGTGGGGATTTAGCCATCCCCGGCAGGGATACCTTTCAGTAAAACAGAGCAAGGGATGAAATTACCAGAGGGGGGAAATCCCCCCCATCCCCCCGTCAATTCGCACCCTGTTAATTTCATACATCAGATGTACACAAATTTGTTTTGAGCATAGACACTCTGCTGGCCACCTGTTCATTCTAGTATGTACTTACATGACACTGCATAATGGCCTTGGTAATAAATAATCAATATGAATTGCAAAATTGAATTGAATGGTATTGTAGTAGCAGACACGTGCATAACATTGGTTCCTTTCTTTACTGCTCTGCTATCCTTCATAAAACAGTTTGTATCACGAGTTATGTAAATAAACTTAATGCTGTGAAACGTTGTGTCTAGTCCAACAAATGTAATTAATATATTTTGACTGAGAGCACACAGTTGAGAATTGATCGAACAAAAAAAGAGAAGTTAGTTCCATACTGCTCTTTCGACTTAACTTAGTTGTGTTGTGTTTAAAAATAATGTGACCTAGTGGCCTTTAGATCGAAATGAACTAGCTTCAAACTCCCAATGAACCTCCTTCTAACGGCATTCATTAATTGTGTCTGTGTGTCCAGCCGACTGTAAGAAACTGGTACAACATGCTAAAGACACAGCCAAAACAACACAACATAATAGGCTATAACAGACTTTGGAGTATTAAAAATAATACGATTCCGGTCAGTTAACTCGGTTGGCCTGTTGCGTGACATTTCGTGAGGTAATATCAGTTGGTTGCAGCGTGATCTTCGACAGTCGGCCACAGACGAGACGACCTCCAGCTCACGGATATTATTGGCGCCGATCTAGTCAAATTATAAAATATACCAATTAGCAAAATTAACTATTATTTCCTATCACAACAACTTAATAGGCGATATAAATATCACTTAGTATAATTATAATTCCAATTAGGATTGCTGAGTATGTTAAAAATAACCCTGTGAGTTTCCATCGAGAAAATGCAATTTCTACAGAAAATTATCTTCATAGATATTTCAATATGTCTTCATGATATTATTATTATATCATGGAAATACGAAGGTCAGTTGTGTTTATGTCGATGTATGTCATAAACAAGCAGGAATAAGTTATGGCATCAAAAACGGACAAAGCAAAATAAACTCGGGACTCGGGAAGTATACATGTCGACCTTTCAGACGTGAGTGCAACAAACATCGACTTAACTGTTATGATAACAGTGAAAAAAACTTTAACCTCACACAAATAGAATTTGTTCTCTGTGAAAATATAATGCAACGACTTTGAATTAATTAGAAAAATATGTCATATCCAGCTCGTTATAATATATTTCGTTGCCATACAGGATTATTCATAAAGGGGACACAGCGGAAACCTTTACAAAATACAATATAGTTAGAATGTATTTCAAATTACCAAATTACGAAGCCTGCCCATGGGGGCAATGAATGCCCCTCTTGGATTGGATATTGCTTAACTATTCGAGACGATGAGTGGTGATAAATGAGGATGAAGTATGAACAGAAGGGACGAGGGGAAACCCGGTACCGGCACGTAGCCTACTCCTTTCGAAAAGTACCAAGGGGACGAACGGCTTACGTCCCATCCGAAAGGACGGTGTAACCTTGACAGTCATATGAGTTCCTCCACTAGCCCGGACTGCCGAGCAGACGTCGAGGAGAACGAAGCCGTTACACTAGCTCTCGAACCCTCCATTTGCTCTAACCAGCGATATACGTGAGTTTCAGGGCAGAGAGGTCACCCACTCTACCCCTGACCACGCCCGAGTTTGCTTATCTTCGGTGTTCTAGTGGGAACCGGTTAAACTACCTCGGCTAAACCGCTGGCTATATGCCCCTCTTCAGTCAGTGACTAACAGACAAAAAGTATATTTGAGTTAGCTAGGACAATATTGTGAAAGGATATCCAAGGGGTGTTCAAGAGAACTCAATCCGACTGAGGAAAACTTCAGGAAAAAACTTCATTCAGGATTGACGATCTCGACGGGATTTGAACTCGGGATCTCACGAATCGAGCCACACTTTCGGTAACATTATGATACTATATGATCCCTGTTGAAAGGCAATGCCAACACAACAACTCAACGCATGTCAATCGGACGTCGAGTTCTGTTTTCATCGTGAGACGTGACACACTCACAGTCGCATGGATGTGCAGAAAAAGTGATGACTATGTGGGAGCTTCGCTCTATAATAAGTAATAACATAGACCTGCGTACCTAATTTCTTGTTGTTAGATACAAGAAGGTTTACCAACCAACCAACTTCTTGTAAACCTTCTCGTTAGTTTACCGTCTGAGCCCGGGGTAGAATAATTTGGCCCAGAGCATGGCTCTGCTAATCGTAAAGGCGAGGAAAGAGATTAAGTCCGTCTAGCAAATATCAGCTAGTAATTTAGGGAGTACTCGTTGAAACTAGAGGCGAGCTCTGGCTATCGTCGTTCGTCGGGGACCACTCCCCAACCCCTTGACGACCTCCCCGACGACTACGACGACCATGACAACACGAACGATGATGACGACCGCGACGTGAGAACCCCCCGTTCCTCCCTCTACCCGTGGCTGGTTCTGACCAACATGGGACTTTCCTCCCCACATCCTCTAGGCCAGTGGCACGCATTATGACCTAACGGTTGACGCGCCCTAAATCCAAATAAACCCCCCCAAAAACAGTTGTTTATTTTGAAAATTGATAAAAATTTGTATACATTTACATTAATTTGTAATAACTGCTCAACTGACGTACAGTTTGTTGCACACAATATTTCGAATCATCGTTATAGCTAAATCTACCTTTGGATTTAAAGTCGTAACTCGTAACTTAAACAGAGTCAAAGATCCATTAAAGAGCCGCATGTTGCCGAACCTTTTTGTTATTTTACGGGCGGGTAGCAAAAAGTAGGCCCTACGTTGGCCAACTTTGAAATCAGTCAAATCACTAGGTCTCAGATAGCAATTCAACGCAAATCGTCAAATTTCAAAATATGTCTTGATTGCCTTCTCTTAGCTCAACTCAATGGTTATCGGTATGTGTGTATTTGTGGCAAATTGTATATGTCCATTATCCAAAGTGTTGGTGATTGACTGAAAACCAAGTTAAATTTTCATGTCTCTACTCTACAACTTTCATCCCTTTACTTGTTGGAGAGAGATGTACTACATTTGAAGAATTTATTACCAAAATTTTAAGCGAAAAAGTATTATAGACAGGTTATATAAAATACACTAGTAGAACAGGTGTTAATTATTTAAATAAGTGTTTTTGGAGAATACACTGCTCTTTTGCAATATTTTATTGTGGTATTTCGACCTTCCTTCAAAAGTACTTTTCAAACAGAAGTTTCTATAGCGCAGTGTAGTCCAATAAGCACTTATACTTACATTATAGACAAGTTGTTTGGCTGTGTTTCGAACATAATCTCAGAGCCAGTCTAAAGACAATGGAAACACAGTGTATTTGCAGGAAGATCCCCCTAGCTCCGACTGCGGACGCCAAAGTCGTCAATGAACAGATTTTTAATGTAAAAATTAACTTCAATAACATTGGGCGTGATCAGAGGATATTTCAAATAAATTGTCTCCACGCAAGCTATGGGAAATACTACAAATTACCTGCTTGCTGAGGGTCGGGGAACGGGTCTATCCTCACTCACTCAGGGAACATTTCTTTACTCGACACCACCACCAAAAGAGATCCCTTTGTTTTATTTGCGTAACCTTCTTCGCCTATAGCTTCGCTCCCTATTTTGGGTACTCCCGTGCTAGCTGGATGTACAAATTCGATATCTAATTGAGAATTTCAAAGAAAGAGCCAGTATGATTTTAAAATGTAATCTTTGATCACGTGATGTGTTTTATACAAATACACCAATCAGATGAAATAACCACACAACACAGGACGATACGTCCTAAGCCCAAGAAAGCCTATTGCGCTATTATTAGGTATAGAGCCAACAGCTCCGCACAAGATGCACATGAAAAATATTGACGCACTAGTATAAAATCACATCGCGTTTAGTTCGTTTTATGACTGCATTATAATATTTTTTAAAAAAAAACAGTGGGGATTTGTAAGTGTTTCAAGGTCAGTCGTCCTGAAATTGATTTGACCTCGGCTGTGATGACTTTTGGCTTCAGCTATAAAAAGACTCCGGTGGTCACGTCACGTCAGTAAGCGAGAGGGCGTTTCGTGCTGGATGGCGCGAGACTAGATTTCAGTTCGATGAACTGAAGAGTCAGGCGGCTCGTTATCGTTATGAGATTGATAGTATTATTGATTGTTGGAAATATAAATACATGCACTGGCAATGTCAATAGAATTAGAACTGTACCCTCTGTTTGTACTGCACTGCACTGCAAACATTGTAGAGAAAGATCGTTTAAAAATAGCACTTAAAAAGTTCATTTCATTATCCTACAAACATAATTATGAACTTTATAAAAGATAAAGTTCACAGTTTTAGAATTATTCTGGCGTTCTACGTTGCTTTAAAAATTACTTTTTTAACAGTACTTTAACTATTTTTTAGTGAGTTAAGCTTCACTTTTCACTTTTCTGTCCGTTCGTTCGTTCGTTCGTTCGTTCGTTCGTCTGTACATGTGTCACATCTTGCACGAAAAAAAACGAGCGCGACCTCCGATTAGCATGCGTTACTTTGTTGGCATTGTCCGTCAACAAGGATGATACAGAATTCATAAATCAGTATTTTTCCTTGTGTAGCACCTCCACCAAGGATTCCAATGCATGATTGGATGAGCGAAGCGAAGACTTCAATTTCACTGACCCCCAAAAAAATTTAGTTCGGGTGTTTCTTTTTTTTCTCTCTCTCTCTCTCTGTGTGTTCGCTTTCTACCGGGCAAACGGCATATGCGATCTTGATCAAAATTGGAGGGGACCTTCGAAATCTCTGAACTAGACTTGCCACGTTTTTGGGTACAATCGAAGAAATATTTCTCATGAATATCGTACTTCTACGATTTATTTTTTATTTTTAGTGCGATATTTTCGTGACATTTGGGCCGATTCTGACCAAACGGGAGGGGCTACAACGTTCATATTTTACATGAACATTAAGGTTATGGTGATGTAGTACCTTATGAAAGAAATTTTTTGAAAAAGTTAGCCAGAATCCATAGAAATAAAGATTTTAATATAACTTTTTTGAGTTTTATAATAACAATTAACAAGTAACAATAAAAACTTGACAACAATCCCCTACAATGCGTTCAAAAAGAAACTTGACAACAATCACCTACAATGCGTTCAAAAAGAACTTGCAAAAGTAAAGAGATCCCACGCAAACTAAAAACTTATTAAAAAAGCTCATCCATCGCGACTAACAAAAGCGTTCGCGAAGCGGCCTAGTAAGATGTATGTTCTTCTTCAACAATCTCTTGAAAGTCGCTTCGCTTCCAATTCCGGGTATACTCTCCCGTTCCCGAACATGTGCTTTTAAATAGATTACTGCTGTTACAGCCTAGTTAAATTTTAAAAATATTCTTGCAAATTTACCAGTATAACAACTCTCTATAACCGACAGTGTTGGCTCCTTGGGAGGTCTTGGGTATGAATCTGACCGACAATCCTCACTGAAGTTTTTCTGAGGTATTCCTCGGTAGATATAATGCAAATGCAAGGGATTGAGTCGAACATCTCTTCTCAATTGTAACAATTCCAATACATCTACTTAGACACCTGAAGAGGCATGCATGCATTCATTGCATTGCACCCACAATAAATTTATAACAAATCATCGTATAAAATGGAGAAAATAGTATAGGCTATTTTGTTTCTCTGGCGCAGAGTTCCAAGTTTCACTGATAAATTTAATTTGTATGTCTATCACAGAACAAAAACACACTTTCAAGAAGATAGAGATTTCAACATTTAAACATTAACATTTTGAAGTAAAAGTGACATTCCAGTGAATGCGTTTGTTCGAAAGTCCATCATTATTCGTATGTGTTCATTTTGAAAGTTCCTTCTCATATAATTAATTATAACTGAATAACCAGGCGATAAGAAGATATGATTTGAGAATAAATAGTGAGACTATATTTACACTAAACACGAACAACTTGAAGAATAATTTTGTTTACTAATACAATCACATGCAATTATAGGGTGTGTTATTATTGTCTTTTTAATATATTGGATATTTATGCAACTTGGCTAATCGAGACGGAGGGAGGGACGTTAGGGATGACGCGGGGGGACAAGGGGTGGACAGGCCTGTGCTGGTCAGAACCATGCCACAAGCGTATGGGGAGGGCAGGGGTTCCCCCACGTCGTGGTCGTCTCCGTCTGTGTCATCATCCGTCCGTGTTGTCATTGTCGTCGCCGTCGGGGAGGTAGTCAAAGGGAAGGGGGAAATTCCCCGACGACGACCCAGAGCTTGCCTTTTTAATGTATTTTGTTTCAAATAATCTTCGTGTTATCGCATTACTTACATAACTTATCACTTAAAATGTAAAAGGTTAAAAGTGTACATAATTGGATGAGCGAAGCGAAGACTTCAATTTCACCGACCACTCAAAAATTTAGCTCGGGTGTTTTTTTGTTTGTTTGTTTTTTTCTGTCTGTTGTTCGCTCTCTACCGGGCAAACAGCATATGCGATCTGGATGAAAATTTGACAGGACCTTCGAAATCTCTGAACTTAGACTTGCCACGTTTTTGGGTACAATCGAAGAAATATTCTCATGAATATCGTACTTTTACGATTTTTTTCGATTTTTTGGTGCGATATTTTCGTGACTTTTGGGCCAATTCTGACCAAACGGGTGGGGCTACAACGTTCATATTATACATGGACATTAAGGTTATGGTGATGTAGTACATTTTGAAAGAAAAAGTTGAAAAAGTTAGCCAGAATCTATAGAAATAAAGCTTTTAATATAAGATTTTTGTTTTTTTTGTACGATATTTTCGTGCCATTTGGGCCAATTCTGACCAAACGGGTGGGGCTACAACGTTCATATTAAACATGGACATTAAGGTTATGGTGATGTAGTACCTTTTGAAAGAAAAAGTTGAAAAAGTTAGCCAGAATCCATAGAAATAAAGCTTTTAATATAAGTTTTTTACGGTAAATAATACCAATTGACAAGAAACAAAAGAAACTTGACAACATTCACCTACAATGCGTAGGCAGTAAAACAAAGCACTTGCAAAAGTAAAGATATCCCACGCAAACTAAAAACTTTAAAAAAGCTCATCCATCAACGCGGCGGGACTTTAGCGTTTTCCTAGTAAACAGAACAGTGCGATCTTTCAAGAACATATGATTGTGTTTCGAATGTGTGACATGGAACAAAGTCTGTGTACTGAGGTGAAACATGACGTAAATAGCAGGTGAAAGGTGACACCAACGCGGCTGGGTCACGCAGCGGAACATAGCGCTTTCCCGGTGAGCGAGCACGAGTTGAGGGTGTCAAATGTGCGTGGCGGCTGCTTCATCCCATAACGTGTCTTGAAATTTTTATTATTTTTAGAATAGTTTTGTTTTTGAACGTTTATAAACAATTTGATAAAATGACAAGGGAGGAAAATATCCGTGGTTTGATTTTTTGTGTGTAGCAGTTAGGGTTGTACGAACGATCGAAATTCAAACTTATAAGTTCGAACCACGTTCAAGCTCGGAATAAAGCTCGAGATCGGAAAAAAATGTGATTTGCGTTTGACCGAAGTTTTTGTTCTGGTCGAATATTTGGGGGTCCCGATAGTCAAAAATGGTTACCCGATTTTTTTTTGTGAATTATATATAATAATCTGTTTAACCCTGGTTTTATAGTAGGCGACTATGACGCTGTTATGTTAGTACTTTACACATAAATTTAAAAAGTTTCTCCACCGGGGCCCGGACAGCCAAGGTCCCGGGTTCGATCCCCGATGGAGGCACTTTTTTAATTTCTGTCTATTCTTGGTGGAGGTGCCGGTCCATACGTAACATTACTCGTGTGCTCGCATACAACATCACATGACTGCTTGTTGGAGGGGGCGGTCCAGATTCGATACAACTCGTATGATATTTGGATTGAAACTCCAAGCATTATGCCATTAGCATTATAATTTTAATGTTTTTTTTTTTTTTTGGGGGGGGGGAATAAAAAAAAATCAAATTATTTCGAAATTCCAATGGCGATATTCAATCAAGATATCGCAAATTTAAAACACTCAAATTTAAACATTTACAGATACATGGGCCACTCAGACTAATTGGCTTCGTGTTTTTTTTAACCGATTACATCCCGTAAATTGGATGTAAGTTCGAGGTTCGATGGACAACCCCTCCTGACAATTCGAGTCCGGTTCGAAGTTCAAAAATCCAGGTTCGCACACAACGCAGGTTAAGCTGGCAGTACTTTTTACTTAAACACGTCGTTATAAATTTAAAAGCATTATTTAGATGTGATGTATCGAGAGATGTGATAGCTACATATAATTTAATTAATTGCGCTCTTGTCACCGGGGGAATATTGTGAGATAGAGAATTCTATTCAATAAGTCTTCTTGACTCGAACATGTAAAGGGTAATGCGTGGTACAAGGCAATTCATCACCTACGTAATAGTTGAGTTTGGTTTTATTTGGTTTAAGGGCGCGTCAACCGTAGGTCATAATGCGTCACTCTAGGGAGGGAGGACAGAAACATGGACAGAACCAGTCACATATACAGGAGGAGAGAGGAGGGGTTCTTATGTCGTCGACGTCTATGTGTCATAATTCAAAGCGTCCTTGTCGTCGTTGGGATGGTGGTGAGGGGAGGGGAGGGGTATCCCCGACCTCTAGTTTTGGAGAGTGAAATACTCCCCTACGTTTTCTATTAAATTTGCTATATGACATTTGCCTCTTTTCTCACCTTGTACGATCGACCGTGATAAGATTATATAAGATTATATCATTGGCCCAGGCAGTTAACATTTCCAACTATGTCACAATTAAAATATCAAGAAGACAAAAAGTCCTTGTGACGGACCTTTCCCAGTCAGTTGTTCTGTAACGGCGCTAATGACGGGCCTACCCTTGGTTTACTAATTACATGTGCGGATAAGACTCTTAGGCTTATACCCCGCTTTATAAAGACAATGATTACTGTCACACAGCGGAATATATTCGAAGCAAGCAGTCCCAAATCGTATGTGTTGTTCATGCTAATGAAGTACACTAACGAAGTTTAACGAATTTTAATGTATATATTTAACAGATCTTAACATTTGCTCTTTGACAAATTCTATTGACTTCGGCCCTAACTGTTTTCCTGAGCGAGTTTACCACATCCTTTAATTACCGCTCATTTTCTTACTTATCAGAAACAATTAAATTTCATGGCTGACATGCAACATGTGTATTGTGAGAATTAAGTGTTTGAACTGTTAAGTGTTATTTTTGCATTGTATTAACATAGCCCTACAAAGATTCCTTAGAAGCATTTTTTTCATTTTAAGCTTTGCTTCCGATATTATGTATTAAACATTATAATACAATACATGGTGACACAACAAGTTCGATTTCAATCATTATTTATTGTTGTACTGACTAACATGTTAAGCCAATTAGAATAATACACCTGATAGGTTTATCACAGCCTCAAATGAAATGAAACCGGAATGGTTGGTGTCCGAATCTTACGACCATCATGCAGCTTGATTTGAGTAACGACAATTTAATAATTTCGGCGGTTGTAACGACCGACATGACCCACTGAGTCCTTAACACCGTTCACGTTTGAATGTTGAAGGATATTCTTATTTTTATTTTTAGTGGGGTTGGTTGCAACAGTCAATATTTTTTTAGTTTCTTTAGCCAGTTGGAACAATCGGAGAAAATAACTTAATAATATTCATAATTCAAATGTCTATTTCGGACCAGTAAGATAACGGTATCGGTAAAAAAATAAAAATAATAATAATTCAAATTTTACTGATAGGTTTTATGATCATGAAAGTTAATCAAAATTTTTAAATAATCATAAATCGGCCCTACTATTTTGACCATATTGGTAAATTTTAGAGGCAAAATTAAAATTTTGCTGACATCATCAACAAGATTATGCGTTCAAACAAAAATTGGTGACCCGATCAATATTTTGTATGCAGTGGATATAATTTTTACAAGTTGTTTGACTGTTGGCTATTACAAATGTTAACAAAACATTCGAAGTAAGCCTGGACAATTAATTGCGTAAATTATTGTAGAGGCATGACTTCCCATATATATGCCGCAATTAATATGTACACGACGCTCAGTTTATTTCTACATAAGTATTAACTTTCAACATACATTTTACAAGCTAAGACTCGACTGCAACAATGAGACAAATGAATCGAACTGAAGGATAAGCCACATGTTGTTTAGGACATAACCAAACGAAAACAATGCAAATTTACATACAGTAAAGACATGACCATGAAATTGAAATCTACCGAACTGTTTAAAATTGATACTAGCAAATTTGATTTGTTGGGTATAGATAGATTCCATGGCCACGACTTTTGATTTCTATAAATTTGAATTGTGTTAGTTTGTTTAGGCCCTACGTCCTATGAACAACCTGTGGCGTGTCCTTCGTTTCATTGTTGTAGTAGTGTTGATAGGTAGCCTTGTCTATACGGCTGCATAATATCACACGAGCTTAACAAAAGCACACTGGAAGGTGACATCTCAGTTTTATATTAACCATCATGACTTCATGCGGATAACAACGATAATTATTTAGGCCACGGTTGCGGTTATGCAGATTTATTTAGGATAGTATGCAAGTTCTAGTTGCCATCTTATTCCTAGATTTAACTTGAAGCATAAATTAAAGTGCGGCGTATGGTATTTCGAGGAAGGGGGGGGGGAGGTATGATTTCTAGAAGGCTAGTGCGTAACTTCTGCCAAATCTATTAATATAGGTAACTGAATTTTAAAAGTGGAGCAAAGTAATTGATTGTCGACAGTTAATTTTTTGTGTAAACTAACGTATTGAAAGTTTGGATGATCCCGCGAGCTAAGTGGGCAGAAACAAGCCTGCTTCAAAATAATGACAGTGCCAAAGAGTGAAATATTTATACTATTACAAACCGCTTTTAGACAAGTTAGGGGAAGTGGCACCGTTCACCGTATCTTTGATAGCACTAAACCTTATGCTCGCCTCACACATAATGCAAACACATGTTCACTGAATCTTAACAACTCAAAGATAATAAAATGTACATTCAGTCAGGCAGGCACAAAATGTACTTTCAAAAATGATGGTAGCTATAGTCTAGCGCATTACATATAATATGCTTATACATTCGAGACCATATCCTAAAAAAAAAAAACGAAAAAATCGGCAAAAAAACTCTCATAAGAAATAATATGGCCCCGTGTCCCCATGCCCCGTGACCTTGGAGGATTTTGATTTTTAAAAAAAAAATTGGCGTTAAACTGCTACATTTTGTTTGGTAATTTGGGCAAGTGGTTCGGTCAAAATATGCTGATTACCAAGGGGTGTGATTTTGGAATGCATATTTGTGAGTATTTGTGCACAGTTTCAAGATACAATGTATAAAGAGCTAGCTTAGACTTTAGATTGGTGCGATAAGATATATGTGGAACAAAAAATTAGCAGGTTAAAGACGATTTAAGAAAATCTCCAAAACGTAACAAAATAACAGTTTTTTAACGGTCATTTAGTGTGGTGATAGATTATTGAACTAAAATTTTTTGGGGGGTAATAGCCTCTTTAACAACCATACTTTAAACTTATCATATTTTCAACTCAATTAAAGAAAACATGTCATTTTATAGTGTGGGTTTAAATTGTCACACAAAGCTAGAGGCACTTGAACCACCACTCCCTATTCCCAGATATGGCTGATTATGTACGGCACAGACCCCCCCCCCCCCCCCCCCGGTTAGAGTAGTGCATACTGACTTTATAATGGGGAGGGGAAAAAACTGGAATACCCAAAGGGGCTTGCAGTATCAGGAATGAATTGAGTTTACTGAAAAACACACAACAGATGGCAAATTTAGAAGAAACTTGGTTGGAGAGTAGTTATCAGTATCTGCTAGCATTAACCAAATTAAGAAACTCTAAAAATTGTGATCACAGCCAGTGGCGATTTTGGCAGTGGCGAATACCAGCCAAATACCTTCGTTCGATGTTCGATACAAAGTATTTCGCCATGCGTAAATTAAAAATGACAATAGTTGAAAAATGTTTTACACCTTATTAAAATTGGAAAGGGTAAGGGCCTCAATGATGTCTTGGGTATATATTATGTGAGTATACGGCGTGTACCCAAAAATAAATATACGCTCTATACACTTACACCTTGTACCTACACCTGCTGCATGTACGCTTGGTACAAATGAGGAAATCCAATGTCAAGTCAATGAACATAATATAATTTTGCAATCAGTCCAGCCACCACTAACAAAATAATATTGTACAAAAAACATGCTTAAAACTCGATAAAATACTCCAAGCACAATCTAAGAATCGAAAAAATTCTACTACTGTATGCCCCAGACCCACATTGACTGACGGGCTTTTTGCCACGGGCCCCTGATTTGAAGTTACGCCACTGGATTTTGGTAGGGTCCAGGTGGTCTATTTACTAACTCTTGCGAAACTAGTCGATCGACAATGAAAACTTATTGGATGAGCGTGCGAAGATTCCATTTCACTACACTGGAGAAAAAAATCCGTAATGTTTTATTTTCTTTGGCATTTTTGGCTGTTAGTTAACACGATTCCGGCTAAACCCATAATCCAATTGCGATGAAATTTTCTGGAGACCTTCGAAATCTCTGAACTTAGAACTGCCACGTTTTTGAGCGCAATCGAAAAATTATTTTTTGAAAATTGCAATTTTACGTTTTTTTTTATTTAAAAAAAAAAATTCTTCGACTTTATAACACCTACATGCTTTATCCGATTGTAATGATTTTTTCACAGAACCTTTATTTTATGAATTTATATATTCGTGTGAAATTTGAGCGTAATCGAAAATTATTTCTTATGAAAATCGCAGTTTTACGTTTTTTTTTCGATTTTTTAAATTTCTTCGACTTATAACACCAGGCGCGTCGGAACGTTTTGAAAGTTGGGGGGGGCAAATCCATTAGTAGATTTTGTAGGGCACAGTTGGGGTCTGGGGCAAAGCCCCAGCCGCCGGAGGCCTTTTTCGCCGAAGGCGAAAAAAAATTCACTTTACTGCCGTTATTTCGTCATGTTTTAACTGCACTCGGACTCTGTAAACGATGTTTTACATCAACTATCTGCGATCTAAAAACTAAAAGATTTGACATGAAGTGGCCCATTTTAATAAATTACAACATAATTTTGTATGTAATGACGAAGCAATAAGCACACAGGCAAACATATTTTTGTTTTACCCTCTTCTTAAAAAAAAATACTAACTGAAGGCTGTTTAGTACGTTTCATATTTAAAATTACGATATCAATTTAATCTTTTTAACACCATTAAACACGAAACACGATACACACACACTTACACTTTACTTTACACTTCACACTCCATACTTACACTCCAAGAGGAATGATCTTCCCACTTTCCACTTCGCAATAATCAAAGTCACTACACTATTCCAAAGATGACAGAACGCATAACGATGCGACACGTGCGAACCAAATCCCAAATTGCGTCTGCCAATAACTCTAGCAAATCATTCAAAGGGATATTTGGATTAGACGTGAGTCTGAGTCACGTGTCCACTGAGTGACCAGCACATAATACAAGACGGGTGTCTGGTTATAAAGATAGTCGGATAGAAGGTTCAGGCATGGGGTAAGTCAGCCAACCTAACATTCCTGCTATTGTTGGGTTGTTTCTTCCTGGAAACGAATTGTTGACCGGATCATCCGACGTTGCTTTCCCAAAAAGTAGAGTAAAAATCTTGATTATTCAACTCTAAAATCTGCCCCCCTATGCCCCCATGGCATGAAAGTTAGGGGAGGCAATGCCCCCCTTGCCCCCCCTGTTCCGAGACGCCTCTGTATAACACCTATACATGCTTTATCCGATTGTAATGATTTTTTTACAAAACCTTAATTTTATAAATTGATATATTCGTGTGAAATTTGAGTGGAATCGAAAAATTATTTCTCATGATAATCGCAATTTTACGTTTTTTTTTTTTTTAATTTCTTTGACTTATAACACCGACTTGCTTTATCCGATTGTAATGATTTTTCACAGAACCTTAATTTTATAAATTAATATATTCGTGTGAAATTTTTGCACAATCGAAAAATTATTCCTCATGAAAATCACAATTTTACGCTTGTTTTCGTTAAAAAAATACGCTCATCCAACAACGCGCCTGAAAAGCGTTTGCGAAGCTTCCTAGTAAGAACCCCAGGGCTAGCATTCAAAATGTCTAGACTACCATTGAGCATTAGTTATTTTATTTTTATAAAGTTGTCGCTGTCAATCAACAGCAACTATTGTTGCACGAGTTAGTAAATACTAAAAAGACCCCCAAGACTGCACTACAAACCAAGGTATCTGCCAGAGATAATACAGCTACGTAGCACTAGCATGTAGGGAAGAGTATTACAGGCTCCATATAGAGACTGGAAAATATCATATCATCATTATGTAGTAGGTGGATCACTAGTCATTGTTCAATCAGTAGCGTAGGAACCAGGGGGGGTAGGCCGGGCGGGGCTAAACTAACTTGAGTAAATATTAATCCCTGATTTTCCGTAGTAAATATGCACATTCACTTATCCAATACGACAGTCACCTTGGTAAAACGAATATGTTTGCCTGTATGCTTTGTCATTGTACATAAAAAAAAATTAGGTTGAAATTTACTAAAATGGGCCACTTCCCACGTCACGGACACTTTTTTAGTTTTTAGATCGCAGATTAGTTGCTGTGATCATTTACAGAGTCCTAGTGTAGTTAGAACATGACAAAAAATTGTAGTATGGTGAATTTTTTTTACACCTTCGGTGAAAGGGCCTCCAGCGGCGGATCCCAGCTGCCGCCCACATAATCTGCCGATAAATGTGCCCCCCGCCCCCCAACTATAAAATGTTCCTACGCACCTGTGTTGTTAAACAGAGGGAAAAAAGTAAACTAGCTGGCACAGATTAGAGCAACCCGAAATGATGTCACTGACGACTGTTAAATCCAATATCAACTATAAAGTCAGCATAAAGTTGAGGAAACAGTAAGATTGCATGGGAAAAAGAAATGATGGGAAACTTTGGTAAGTACACAAGGAAAATGGACTAGGTTGAAAGCAGTGTATACCTAGCAAATTTCTGGGTCGATACTGTCCACAAATAGGGTTGCCAGAAGTCCCGATTTTGGGTGTTGTGTCCCGCATACCAATTGGTAGCACACTGATTAATTAACTTACTCAAGGCGACAAGACTATTTTACTTACGACTTGCACCATTATCTATTACATTAGCAGGTCTACAATAAGCAAAGTAATTACAAAATGTGCATTAAAAAGCAAAATTATGCCCCCGCACCCCACCCCCGTCCCGAATTTTGGATGAGCGTAGCGAGCGAAGCGATGATTCCATTTCACTACACTGGAGAAAAAAATCCGGAATGTTTTTCTTTTTCTGTTTGTATTATTGTGCGTTTGTTAACACGATTCCGGCTAAACCGATACTCCAATTACGATGAAATTTTATGGAGGCCTTCGAAATCTCTGAACTTAGAACTGCCACGTTTTTGAGCGCAATCGGAAAATTATTTCTCATTAAAAGCGCAATTTTACGATTTTATTTTTTTTAAATTTCTTCTGCTTATAACACCTACATGCTTTATCCGATTTTAATGATTTTTTCACAAAACCTTAATTTTATAATTATGAATTTAGGTATTCGTGTGAAATTTGAGCGCAATCGAAAAATTAATTCTTATGAAAATCAAAATTTTACAGTTTTTTTTCTTTTTTAAAACAATTCTTTGACTTATAACACCTACATGCTTTATCCGATTGTAATGATTTTTTCGCAGAACCTTAATTTTATGAATAAATATATTCGTGTGAAATTTGAGCACAATCGAATAATTATTTCTTATGAAAATCGAAATTTTACGATTTTTTTCTTTTTAAAATTACAATTAATTAAAAAAATTAAAAATTAAAGTTTATTTTTTATTTAATTTAAATTAATTTTTAAAAAATCTTCAACTTATTAATGATTTTTTCACATAACAGAAAATCCGCATAACAAATGGCAGCTCAATGCACAAATTACGCTCATCCAACAACGCGGCGGGACTTAATTAAGCGTTTTCCTAGTTTTAAGAATTGACATCTAGCAACTCTATCCATAACAATCACCTTCACAATTCATCTTCACAAAAGAGGTGATTGATAGTTGATACACCTACATAGTAGTGCATGACCACTCAGCAATGTGCATGACAAGGACGTAAACCATATTAGGTTTGTTTGATAATGTATGATATAGTGTATACACTCAAAGTGGTGGTAAAAACACTGCACACGGTTAAGTGGCACGCGTACGCATTACACAAAAAGATGCATTCGAATTCCATTGTTTTTAAATACACTTTTAGCGGATTTACCAAGATAAAATCATTGCTAAAAATGTAAAAAGACAATGCAAAAAACAAACAAAACACCACTGTCTAGCCTGCATCTAGCCTACATGACAGTTCGAAGTCATGGATAAGATTAATGCTATTCTGTATGTTGTCCATCAGTGGCGGCTTGAAGGTTCCAATATGACCGGTGCCAGATCGTTTCTGTACCACCCGCCACCCCAGGTGCGTAGGGGGAACAAGCACGGGGGGTTTGGGGGGCTCCCCCAACTATAGCGCCGCAGGCAAAAATTTTGAAAATCAGTTTTTTAGAGTGGTTTTGGTGCGTTCTAGGAAAAATAAGTGGGTTTAATGCAATACCAAATTAATGTATTTTTTGTACAGAAACTATAAAACTAAAAATAAGAATTTTAGTAGTGACGAGATAGACCATGTTACAACCTTTGAATATGCATATCATTACGTTCGCGATCACGTTCAACAAAAATGGGAAATTGTTGAAGTTGTAGGTCATTACTCTTCTGAAATGAAGGGGTAAAAATCGGGGGTTGGGGGGAATTCCCCCATTCCTATATGTCTGCACCACCCAGTGACATGGGTGCCCGCAGGAGTTTTGGCAGGGGGCAAATATTACAACTTGTACTTTCGTTGGGCCATCACGGGGGGTTTGGGGGGCAGAGTCCCCCAACAATAGCGCCGCAGGCGAAAATTTTGAAAATCAGGTTTTTAGAATGGTGGGTTTTGGAAAAAAGTAGTGGGCTGAATTCATTACCTAAATTATGTAATTTTTGTGCAGTCGATACTCAAAACTAGAAAACCATTCAAAATATTTTACGTCCGATTTTTTGTCGTTCAGTCAAAGGCTTATTGAGTTGGACGAATATTAGCTTTTTTGTCCACTGAGATAATATGACTTTATCCCACCTCACATTTTCGCTTTCGCTAGCCTTTTATTGTGACAGTCAAAACTCGCGTTATTCCATGGAGTGGTATTCTTTTCAAAACTCAAGACGAACTATTGCAGGCAAAAGACACAAGAAGCTACTTATTTCGCAGAAAATTGGCAACCATTAAATTTAGCAAACGTTCATCAGTAAAGAAATCGTCTTTCCATGCACATTTTAGATACTACAAGTTCAATCATAAATCCTCACATCAAATGAGGGCAAATTAGCACTTCTGCTTGCTCGGGGCCATGGGGGATAACTGCCCCCCCATTGCCCCCTCCTTCGGGCGCCCATGCCCAGTGGTAAAAAGCAACTTAGGAGGGGCGAACAATAAACTGGGGAAAATTTTTGTACTCAAGGTCATGTTTGGCGGCAATCTGCGCGTTTTAAAGCAGCAGAATGAAAGCTAATAAATGTTTTTCCATCATTAAAAACCCTACTTTTTTCACATTTTTCCACCAATTAATAAAAATGCACTTAAAATATACCCACACCATATTTAGAACTTTTTAATTTCTTCTAATTGTTGTTTCAGTGGTGACTTATAAGTTAGGGCACTCCGCTCTATGATTCTCAATGTTGTTCAATTTTTTCGTTAGATTTCTAGCCCTCCGTGCCTTTTTCTTGTTTGCTGAAAAAAAAAAAAAAATCACATAAAGAGTATACTCTACTTGTCCCGAGAACGAGATAGAAGATAGACGCAGCGCAACTGCGCAACCCCCGATACGCCACCAGGCCACCTTACAGTTGACCACTCAGTCAGCTGCATTGGCAAACTAGATAACAAAACAACGAAAGCAAACATCACTCTCTCATAGTGTGGTGTCTTTGTGTCATTAGAATTGACTCGTAGACAATAAGACCGTACAGGGCTTACAAAACACATTGCTGCTTTTGCAAAACACTTCATTTTTATACTAACAATATTTTTTCTAAGACAAAATATGTGGGTGGGTTCACGAGCTATGCTGGCCCACCCACCTACCCACCCTTGGCAGGTACCGGTGCCATGGCACCGGTCAGGGTATAGGTCAAGCCGCCACTGTTGTCCATTCATTACAAGACAAGTTCAAAATTTAACTTTGTGCACAAAAACTGTTTTTAGTTTTTACACTAGTCACCTTCTCCACGGTCAGTGTCAAAACTCAAGTGTTTACACTGGAAAGCTAGTGATCGCGAACAAAAAGTGTAGTGATACACTAAAGTGAACGAGCCAGTGTTCGCACGTTCACACTAGAACCTATATGCACATTGACCTATTATGTTTCACTGAAAGTAGAAAGGTAAAGACACCGCACGGGGAGATTAATTGTGGAGAAGAGGAAATGAAATAATAAATATGCATCACAATTCACAACTACAAGGCAGAATTTTTGTTTGTTGCCTTCAATTAGTATTGCAATACATATTGCTATTCAAGACAATGAGTGGTGATAGATGAGGGTGAAGGACAATTACAAAAAAAATGCCTTATGCAGGATTCAAAGTTCAAACCCACGTCCACTTAGTGTCATACGCTTCGGGCCTGCGTCCAAATCATATGGGCCTCCGCGGACGGTAAAACTAAGCAGAGAAAAGCATAAATTCAAACTCTTAGTGTTTAAAGAAGAAGACATTTAAGTGGATCTGTAGAGGTACATATTTTGTTTTATTACTAACTAATATATTATTACATTGTAGTACAGTAACTAATTTACAAATTGTATGCTCAAATGCTTGTGTACCGTACCATACAGACTACACCTATAATCATTCGTCACCCATCAGGTATTCACAAAGCAATGAAATATTCTTAGGCCTACATGGGTATGACAATACAGCTAATGGTGTGTTGTCATAGGTAGGTACGGTAATTTCTTGCCTAGATTACACCCCAACCCATAAAAGAAAGTTTGTTCAAAAGTATATCTCATAACTCCTCAGTCATAAGTAGGGACCCCAAAATTTTGTGTTTTTTTTTACTTTTTTCACTAAATGATGCTAAATATGACTATTTTATTATTAAGTAGCAAAATAAGGCAATACACCCTAATCACGTTTGTATGCTAAATTAGAGCAAAATCAGGACATACCTTAATTATTCTGTAAGTTTTAGTCCAAAATATGTAATTATACAATTGGGCATTGAAATCAATATTTCTGTTTTAACTTATAGTTGGCAAGCTGACAGTTGAAAATATTATTAACGAACACGCCTAGCTAATTCCAATTAGTTAACTTTATATGGCCTAAATATTTGTTCATGTGTAATACGTGTTCATTTTGCTCAAGGATAATGATTGCAGTGCTATTTTTATGATGAAATGATGCCTTTACCTTGAGTTTATAATACTGAAATTGAAGATTTAGATTTACTATAATGAAATGAGAACTTTTTATTTGCTATTTCTCAGGGTCCCTACTCATAAGTCATAAAAGTCATACCAATCTATTTTACACTACTGAATGTGCATAGAAATGATTGAAAATAGGCAAGAAAATACAGTAGGCTTACCCCACACGTAGTCGAGTAAAATTGTGAAATAAAATGTTAAACATAGGCTATCTATACCAATTACCAACCGTACTATAGATTGGATACCACATTTATGTATATCCAACAAGTATGTACAAAAACTCACAAACCATGACTTAAATGCAATATGATTTTCGTACAAATACTGTATGGACAAAATTCATGACAAATTACATATAAGTATTTTATTTGGTCATATTTACTACACTTCGCAGTACTTGGGTAAGATACGTAGCTCATGACTTTAGTCAGACTCAGGGACACTTCTGCTCCTAAGAGTACTAATAATAAACTGCATCATGCTCCAGCACCAAGGTAATCATTACTTAATTATGCATGGTTTAAGTAAAACATGTTTTAAAGCAATAGTCAGGCTTCAAAGTATCAAAGTCAATCGTTCTACTACCATGCAATTTCCAAATAAGAATTATGACACCGTTTGCCATTATGTTCAGTAAGTCTAAGTATCGTGTATCGACCACGCTTAGGACTACTATATTACGCACGAACAAAAAATCTGACGGTAAATGTGAAGAAACCGAATTTAAAATTGTGGGAGGACAATCAGACAAAAACATGCTGCATGTAGCATGCCAAATTGCCAACCAATGTGGGCCATGCCACTCTTCTAGTACATGTTTTGGAACTTTGACCAAACAGTTTAACTCTACAAGTAGTGACTTACCTAGGACAGTAGAAAAACTTGGTAGGTAAAGAAAGTAGGCTACTGACAGAAAAGAGATTCTACAATCTACAGCATGGTCAAAAAGCTCCGGAATCATCAAACTTTCCAGAATCCTATTCAGCTAACAATTACGTAATACAGGCATACTGTAATAGCCATAAGTTATTGTGACTGAACATGCTAGTTGTTTCTTCTGGACATAGCTCTTGGAACAGTTCTCATGCTATTACGTCAATGCTGGAGCATGGAGAGGGCATCGCATGGCACAACCCGGCCAGTGGGAAAGAGAGTGATGATCTCCTAGCGTGTCATCTATTCACTATCAGACGCGCCGCTGCTTTCTTCGGAATCAAACTCCCCGACGTTGATCGTGAACTTGTACTCTTGGTCACATCCGAGGTAAGCGTCACTCATGAAGTAGAGTGTGTACGAATGTTGACCGGGAGCAGGTGCAACAAAGTCCAGCTTCACTTTAGCCTTTTGTTGGAGAGTGAGGCGTTTGATGGATAGCAGAGAGTTGCTCTTAGGGTCTCCAATCACAACCCACCAGCCCTCTTCACGTTTCTGAAACACAAAAACAAGAGAAATTGGCAATTGCATGTGGATGCCTGGATTTAGGCCGGATTTATCATACTACAGCTGTACTACTATAGTATTTCACCTTGTGATTCAAACAATAAGAGTTTTTCATATCTTGTTGCATGCAAAAATGGAATATAATGTTTATAAGCTCTGTGATGTAGGCTTTTTGTATCAATTAATTTTGCATGTTTGATTTGATATTTAAACATTCAACTAGGTTTAGGATTAGGAATTGAAAATGAAAGTCACAATGATCATTAAGAGAGTATCCTAGGTGATTTGAGTGACAACATACACTCGGAACAGAGAAATTATCTACGTAACTAAAACACTAAATTAGAGCACATGTAGCCCTGAGCAGTATTGTATTGTACAGCAACCAGCCAACCACGTCTTGTGTTTTTGTGTCCCAAACCTGTTGCCTCTTGCCCTGTACTCAAATAAGATTGCCAATATTACCTGTGGATAGAAGGGTGCAATGACGGGTCCAGTAACTTCGTCTTCCCTCTCCAACTGGACGAGAACATTGACCGAGGAGCCAGATTTGATGCGATCCTTGCTCTGAACCTCGTAGCTCAGCTCGATGTTCGGGTAGCGATTACAGAAACGAGCCACGTCCGCCATCTGGACGTCTGTCAACTGCAGCAGCTTGCTTCGGTCCTCGTCTTCCAACTCCATGATATCGAAGACTGTCTCAACGCCCTGAAGTCAAACATTTTGATTTTAAAATAGTAATAGGCCTACAATAACAAAATAAAATATACTAGTTGAGCATGAAACCCAACCAAACCTTAAATCATGTTATCTCAGGCTTTGTGACATGTTGGGAATGTGAATTTGTGAGGCATTTTAGCAGCTACATTGGTGCCTTTCCAAGGATGAATAAGACCATAAGAAATCATATCTTTTTGAGAACGGGTTCAAGAAATTTAGAATAACTTTTTTCTTAATAATTTACTTAAGGCTGTTCCACCCTGTTTTTCCATTTTCTAAAATATATGCATCTATTTTAGGGGTGTGCGAATCCAAGTTTTTGCTTTCGAATCCGAATCTCGAATCCTGAGCAAGAATATCCTCGAATCCGAATCCGAATCCAAAGATTATTATTTTCCTAAAGCTGTTGTGCGTGGCATTACCGGCAACTTCCACGTTTATGTTGTACCTGAAAGAGACACGTGCCCTCTGTTCTGCACAATGAGGCCACTATCTGCATATTCCACATGTGCACTATTGAATAAATTAAAATGCATTATTTTATTTTAGTTGAAAAGTTAAGATTTATTTATAAAAAACACATAGTAGGCCTAGGTGCATAATATTTGGGATTTTTTCTGTAAGAACACTAGTGCTGCTGACAAAGACACTTCCATGTGCAACACATGCAAGAAAGTATTTAAAACTCCAAGTGGTAAGTTTTATTTTGTATAACTCATATTTTTGTTTATAACTTTGTTTATTTTGTATTTAGTGATCATCCTAGGCTAGGCCTAGGCCTAGGCTACCCTATCTTTCCAAATTACAATAAATGTGCACTTGCTAGGCCTAGGCCTAACACTTCTAAACATTATCTATTCCTAGTCCTATTTCGATTTGTAGGCCTATTCTATTAGATTAGGACTAGACATTATCTGTTCCTAGTCCTATTTCGATTTGTAGGCCTATTTTATTAGATTATAGCCCCAACATAAAGCCTAGGCCTATGTGTATTTCTTGCCCACACACTAATGGTGAAAGACAGATCACACAAACAGTAGGCCTAGACATCCTTCCAAATCATAATGCGGACTAGGCCTAGGCCTAGCGCCTAGGCCTAAACTACTGAGCTTGGGATAAGCCTCTAGTATGCCTACCTAGGCCTAGCCTAGGCCTAGGCCTAGCAAGTGCACATTTATTGTAATTTGGAAAGATAGGGTAGGCCTAGGCCTAGCCTAGGATGATCACTAAATACAAAATAAACAAAGTTATAAACAAAAATATGAGTTATACAAAATAAACTTACCACTTGGGAGTTTTAAATACATTCTTGCATGTGTTGCACATGTCAGCAGCACTAGGCCTAGTGTTCTTACAGAACAAATCCCAAATTGCACTCTTAGCCCTTTTTTTGGACGTCGCTTCAACCGGCTGCGGATCATCCGCATCTTCCTCGTCATTATTATTCATAACTTTTTAGTTTTTTTGACTTATAAAAAAAAGTATAGGTGTAAAATGTAAAAACGTTTTCCGTGTGCGTGATATGAAACAGCTGGAGCTTCAGTGACGCAATGACGGCCATATGCACACCGGTATATCGATCGATCGCAAATCGCAGTAGTGGCCATATAATTATATCGACCGATCGCAAATCTCAGTGGCAGTCAAATATATCGATCGATCGATCACAAATCGCGAAGGCGCAGATTTGGCGCCGGATTCGAAATCGGCCGAATACTTCGAAATTTAGGATTTTGGATTCGACTGACGAATCGAATTCGAATCTTCAAAAGATTCGATCCGGATTCGATAATTTCGAAGCTTCGCACACCCCTAATCTATTTAAAACTGTAGGGGACAAAATAGATATCTGGCACTATAAGAACACTAAAACATTTTTTTTTCAAATTTTTCTGATCGGGCACCTGGCATATATTGCATCTTCAAAATAGTTTCAAACTGCAATTGTATCTAGCACATCGTTCAACGTAGATAGCTGTGTTTCTGTGACATTATGTTTGATTGTTTTTCTTTGCTTTGAAAAAGAGAAAATATGGAATTTTACAATTTTGTATGTTCCACGAATTTTTTAGATAACCAGTATTTTTTGTAAATTTGTACCGGAAAACGAAAAAATTCGCAGGGGTCACGGTTCCGAAAAATCCCACGTTTTCTCTTTGTTAAAGCAAAGAAAAACAATCAAACATAAATGTCACAGAAACAAAGCTATCTACGTTGAACGATGTGCTAGATACAATTGCAGTTTGAAACTACATATTTCGAAGATGCCATATATGCCGGGTGCCCAATCAGAAAAATTTGAAAAAAATTATTTTGGTGTTCTTATAGTGCCAGGTTTCAATTGCATTTACTATATTTTTACGAAGTTGCATGTTTTAGAAAATGGAAAAACAGGGTGGAACAGCCTTAATAAAAACATACCGGTACCCTTTTTTTCTTAAAGTATGTTACATAGGCATATTCAAATCAAATTAATTAATGTAGGCCTAACATGAAACCTTGTTAATAAATTTTCTCCATTTAATTAGACCAGTGAGCGCAGCGAACGTAGTCTACAACGCTACTTGATCGGGCCTTGGTCGTGATTAATTCTGTATGTTAAATGTTAAATGTCTGTCTGTCCAGTCCCATACGGCCGAACGGCCAAATAGACTGAGCTGAAATTTTAAACAGACATCCGTGCCAGGTAACTGAGAACTGCTAACAAAATGAGCACAATCCGTTACGATTTAAACCTGCAAGAAATAAAAAACTGAAAAATACGTTGAAATGTATGGAAATTATTTTAACGACAATGGTTTTCATTTTGAAATAATATTTTTTGTTTGTTATTTAGCTGGCTGTGAAATGCCGTGTCCAAGGTTAGTCGAATGTTGGACGTCAAGGTACCCCCAAATTCCGCTCGTAGATTGAGTAAACCTTGCAATATTTTCACGTATTTCGTACTGGCTATGTTTTCCATGGTATTGTCACAGATGTAGGACTACACTGCGTTATATGCATTTCAAAACATGTTAAATATTTTAATAAATACAATCCAGAAATTACAAAATCTTTCCCGACCATTGAACCCACGTCTCCCACATTTGGGCTATAAGGGCGCTTAAGCCAACTCGACTAGGGAAACGCCAAAGTCGTTGTTAGACGAGTGAGAGAGTCATGTGTTGAGTACGCGGGAACATTTGCATTTAAGTTTGATTATAATATTCGTATAAATAATAGGGTATTTAAGTTTAGGTCATAGTTTAGGCCATAATGCTCCACTGTAGCCTATGATAGGCTACGGAGGCCTAAGGTAAGGGGAAGAAAAGGAATGTTACCGGGTACTCAACACATGGCTCACTCACTCGTCTAACAACGACTTTGGCGTTTCCCTAGTTTAGTTAATTATGGCTATCTAATTCTAATTTATACTTCAGTATGTAGCGGAAAACTAGCGCGTTACAACAGGCTGCGCTACTTTTCTGCCAGCGTTAGCGATAGCATGCTACTTTTTAAAAGCAGCGGCCCCAAGACTGCTTAATCCTACCTTCTCCGTGCACCTCTTGATGATCTCTGTACTAAAGTGAGGCAGTTGCTTCAGGTACGAGTCCTTGCTCCACATGGCTTGAGTCACCATCTGCGCCAGTTCCATGGCAGCCACGGCAGGACTGAGCCAGCCGTTGGAACTGAGCACGTCGACGCATGCCTGGATCAGTCGCACCGCCTTACTCAGAGCCATTTCTGTGTCTTGCTGGAGCTCGGCTCCAAGCTGGAAACGGCTGGAAAAGAAATGAAAATCAAAGTTAAAAGATATAGGTATAGGCAGACCTTACCATAAATTATAGTGAAATAATTTTTGTTATGGTAAAATTCAGAGTCATACCAGAACATGTTAGCTTAAGTCTACTCGACCACGTTTTTCTAGTTTCCAAAATAAATATGCTACCAAGTCAAAATATAGTTAATGGCTTTGGTACCTGGCTATTTTAGAAAATCAATTTTATTCAAATTTTTCTGATCCAGTACACGGCTAATATCGCCATCTCAAAATAATTTCAAACTTCAATTCGCCAGGGCACACCATTCAACGTAGGGTGTTGTGCTTTTGTGACATTAATTTGCAACTAGTTTTCTAGAGTCTGACTGAGAGAAATATTATTTTTTTAAACAATTGTCGTTCCTGCGAATTTTTTCGTTTGGCGGTACAAATCGGTACAAAATATCGCCAAACGAAAAAATTCGCAGGAAAGACAATTGTTAAAAAAAATCTTTTTTCTCTCAGTCAGCCTATAGAAAACCAGTTGAAAATGAATGTCACAAAAGCACAACACCCTACGTTGAATGGTGTGCCCTTGCGAATTGAAGTTTGAAATTATTTTGAGGTGGCGATATTGGCCGTGTACCGGATCAGAAAAATTTGAAAAAAATATTTGATTTTCTAAAATAGCCAGGTTTCAAAGCCATTCACTATATTTTGACTTGGTAGCATATTTTGGAAAATAGAAAAACGCGGTCGAATAGCCTTAAGGTTGGTTATGTACCCTCAAACAGGGCCTACTTTTCTGAGATACAGTTTTATGAAGTTGAATCAAGATAATAATTCACATTCACAACGTTTAGGAATTAACACGAAGTGTAAAGAAATTAAACTTTAAAATTACTTTATTTCCATTCGTTAAACTTTTAGCGCAGCCAAACATGAGCAACTAAAATAAATCTGATCAGTAGGGATTAAGTGAAGATAAGCTACACCTACCAAGAAAAATTTGTGCTAGAAATCTAAAATCTTATTCCCCTAGAAAAGAATTTTACCACGAGAGTTGTTTACTTACCTAAGATGAGCTTGGAGAAGCAGATTCGTCTTCACGTGGGGATCATTGAACTTGTTGCTGTTGGGCTTGTTGGGCAGCCTAGTTGCCAGTGACTTGAGGTGAGTGTCTTCGTGATGCCTGACTGGGATGTCATCGTACTCCGATGCTGAGGAGATGATCTCCATCAGTCCTCTGATCTTTGTCTTGTTGTTCAGAGAAAGACTGAACAGCTCAATGGTTGTGTAGTTGATGTAGTAGTAGGCTGCGATCATGCCCAGGTTGAGAGGGAGGCAATCCATGTCGTCTTCGACACCGATGCACTTAGATTGCTCGAGATCGGAGAGCGTGTTCTCAACGAGTTCGGACAAGTGATCGGAGAGATGTCGATGGGTGACTCCCTGGAGATTGTAATAGTTAGGGTTCTGTGTCAGTCTTCGGTAGAGGAACGTCCAAGTTAGGTAGTCAACTGCATCTTGTTTGTTCTCGATGGTCTTTGTGACTATCTCTGCGTTAAAATGATCATGGAGACGATGATCCAAGTGGCTTTCGACCGGTAAGGATTCATTGAGGAACTTCTTGAAGAAGTCCTTTTTAGAACTCTGACACATTAGGACACACTTTGCGTCATCGTCTTCGAGCGGGCGGTTGGCGCGGCCAATCATCTGTAGGACGTCAACAATCGGGTAGTCTTCATAAGCGTGTACTTTACCGTTGTAGAACTGTGTATCCTGGATGATGACAAGATGTGAGAAGATGCTGACGCCCCAGCAGAGGCTTCGCGTCAGCACGGCAACCTGCACCGCACCAGAGTCGAACAGTTGCTCCACTAGCCGTCGGTCGCTTGGGACTAAACCTTCGTGCATGTATGCCACACCCTGAGAGAGGGTTTCTCTTAGTGTCTTGTCCGTCATACGATCCAAGAACGGAGCAATATCTTCCTCTTCCGCGTGGAAGAAACGGCCAGCCTGTCGCTCGGCAGAAGCGAATGTCAAGAGGTCGATTGCGGTTAATCTCGCTTGTCGTCTTGTTGGTACAAACACAATCACCGGTTTGTGAGGTGAATGCTTTAAGATTGCATTGTAGATGGGCTTAGCCATGGCAACGAGACGAGAACCATTGTGAGTGACGTTAAAGCCTCTCACATGGAGTTCCAGGGGAACGGGCCGAACCGAAGGATGGAAGTTGAAAGTAGCATTGGCAGAGCAACCAAGCCATTGGGCCACATCACGTGCATCAGCCAATGAAGCAGATAAGGCCACAATACGAATCTGCTTCTCGATCTGTGATGAAATGTACCGCATACGAGAGCAAACGATTTCCAAGACCGGGCCATCCTCGCTGCCCATCAACTGCAGCTCGTCAACTATCAACAATTGGACATTTTGAACATTTTTCCGTTGCTTCCAGCGCCTAGACAGTACATCCCATTTGTCAGCAGTGCAAATGACAATCTGACCCTTAGCCAGAAGCTTAAGGTCTGTACCAGTCTCTCCTGTCAACAGCACTACCTTCTTGCCAAGAACATTTCCAAACTTAGTTTGCCAGTCCGAAAAGATGAGCTCTGCAAGGGAATCTTGGGCAACTAGATAAACGCAACGCCCATCTGGGTTCTGAGAAAACAGACGCAAGACGGCAAACTCTGCGATCGTAGTCTTCCCAGAACCGGTTGGAGCACCGACAAACAGGTTGTCATCACCGTTGTACACGGCATTAAACACCTGGGTCTGTATTGGGTTGAACTGAGGAAACTTTTCAAAGTACAATGCTTCAAACTCTGCATTTCTTAAAGCAGTGACTGGAAGGGGCTGCAAGTCTAGAAGTTCGGTAGGAGGAAGGTTCTTTTCAGGTAGAATCAAGTGCCGGAAAGAAACCGGAAGTTGTGTTTCAGCTCCAATCCAGCGGTCGGATACAATGCGCAGGAAATATTGCGGTGGGAGAGGCTCAAAGACAGGCACGAAGAACTTCACCAAATGCTCATCAGTTGCAAACTTTGACTTCAGGAGAAAGTACTCATGATGTAGGATTACTTCAGAATCAACATCTTCTACCAAGATCCAGAAAGCTTCAGATGCGCCATGTAGCTTTTCGTCCCACTGAAAATCTGGAGTGATTGTCAATTCTACACGCAGTGTAGACCTTGTAATAGGCTGAATGTGGGTAGCCAATTCCAGCTTAGGAAACTGGTGTACATATTTATGAATCAACTTTCCCAGTTTGGGCACACGTATAAGTTCTCCAATCTCGTTAGGCCCAAGATCATAGAGACGTTCCCACGGGAAGTTTTTCTTCTCGATCTTCTTCACGATTTCTTCGGGCATCTTACGGAACTGTCGCAATGGAGACATGGACTGCCACATACGCCGATCTATCATTTTGCAAAGCGAAAGAGCCTTATCAGCAAGTTGGGCCCAGGCGCGGTAGAGAACAATTTCGAATATTGCCCTCATGAGTCGAGCCGCAGATTGGGTGACGTAGACCATGTCCGACATAAGTGCAAAGCCTTCGAGTTTGAGTTGCGATATGTACGCCTGAAGTAATACGTTAACTTTGGCGCTGGGTTCTTCTATGCTTTCTTTAATTGGGATAGGAACACGCTCCATCAGTTTCTGTAACTCCAATTTCTCCTCTTCTCTCACAGTTATGTTCCTGAACTCGCCGGAAAGAGAAAACACCCTGAATAGCTCGATCTCACTCAACGTCGGCTTCAACAGCTGATTGTACGTCGCCATCGTATCATGGGTACAATAGAAATGACTTGAAATACGCCCGAGCTCCGTAACTTGGAAATGTCCAGATTTCCGATCATACTTCATCAAGCCCGATCGCTCTAAATGCAATGCCGCCGTATGAATCAGGTCAGCTCGATGTTGCTCAAGGAGGGGGTCTTCCTTTAGCTTGTCATGAGAGATCCCATAAAGAGTGGATGCTCGCAGCATGCGCACATACAGGTAAGAGTACCCTAACCACGTGACCGCATCGCGCACATTTTGTACCGTGCCCAGAACGATCTCCGCGTTCAACATGTCCGGTAGCTTTGTCAGCATCTGTGACTCGATGGGGAGTTGTTGATTGAGCAGCGACAGGTAGTATTGCAGCTCGGAGTGATTCGTGATGAGAATACCCTCGCCCTTGGTGTCATACTGCGGTCGACCAGCACGACCCAACATCTGTAGAACATCGAGAGCCCCTAACTCCACCCACCGTCCCTTCTCTGGGTTGTACACTTGTGTCCCCTTGATGATGACAGTGTGCGCAGGGAGATTCACACCCCAGGCTAGTGTCGCAGTGGATATGAGGACCTGGATGTGTCTGTCCGCAAAGAGATCCTCCACCAATGTCCTGTCTACTCTCGTCATGCCGGCGTGATGGATGGCGAAACCATAGGGAAGCAAATCTTTCAACTCTTGGTTCTTGACCTGTTCCGCCTCAGTTCTCAACACCTCCATGGAAGCGGAGCCTTCTCTTAAAAACTGTCCGAGCGTGTCTTTCTCCAGACACATATCTCGGATTGCTCGAGATGTTTTACCTGTCTCCTTGCGAGAATGCACAAAAACAAGAACCTGGTTCCTACCGGCGTGTTCCATAACCTTTTCATAAACAATCTCGTTCATTACTTGGAATCTCTTCAGCGCCTTTTTCTCTGTGACACCAATGTATTGCTGTTCAAGAGCCACCGGACGGAAGCTGTTGTCAAAGTAAAAGAGTCCCGTATCGGGTTTCACCCGCAGAAACGTGGCAACGTCTTGATAGTTGGGCAGCGTGGCACTGAGCCCCACTAGACGAACATCCTCCTGGGTAGTTTCAACTGTACGTAGTGTCCTCGCAACCAAAGCTTCCAGCACGGGCCCTCTCTCGTCGTGCAGGAGATGTATCTCATCAATTATAACAAGTCGAACCAACTGAGTGAACGACTTTTCGCCGCCCTTACGAGTAATAATATCCCACTTCTCCGGAGTGCAAACAATAATCTGCGTGGCCGCAATCTGCTCCCTGCTCAGCTGATGATCACCCGTCAACTCGGACACGGTCAGATTATACGAGCTGAGACGCTTGCTGAAACTGCCAACCATTTCCTGTACCAAGGACCTCATTGGGGCAACATAAATGATTTTAAACTCGTCCACATTAATTGTACCGTCCGCGTTGATATGTTTACCAATTTCTCGCAGCATACAGAGAAGCGCCACGTTGGTTTTACCCGCACCCGTCGGCGCACACAATAGTAGGTTCTCGTCCAATTCCAAAGCCGCATTTTGAAGGCGACTCTGGATACGATTTAGAGTTTTGAAATCTTCGAAAGCTGGCTGGACATATTTTGGGAGTTTGTCCACAGCATAGAGGGTCTCGCTAGAAGCAAAGGGCTTGGGTTTGAGGGCGGGCACGTGCACTTCTTCGTAGCCCTTGCGCTGCTTGCGGAAAGATCCGTCCGGCAGCTGACAGCGCTTGTTGGCCATGAAATGCGAGCCCTGCGCGAAGGTGAGATCCTCGAGGACTAGCAACTGTCTGGAGCCACCCACCTGTCCCCCGGCTCCGTCACTCACTTCGTCAGACTGATCCTTACGTCGTGCTGCCCGAGCTACAGCTTCCTCGCCGCCCCCTTCCTCGTCACCCTTGCCTGGAAGCATCACGCTAATATTAGTAACTGGGAACCATACACTTGAACAATATTACACTGCAATCAGAAAAGTGAGATTTTACATTGAAACTTAAAATTAATACCTAATGTCGGAAAAAGACAAATGGTCAACATGTTGAATTATGAAGTAGCACACTGACTGAAGACATTATAATGGACTACACTACAATATTTGGTTGTTACATAACTAGGATTTTATAATAGAGCCTATCCTATGGTGTGTGTGTCTATCTCTATCTTATTGCAAAATTTCTGAACTGGGAACATGAATAAACATGTTTCAGTGCGGGGGAAAGGTACAGAAGGACAACAGCTTACCTTAAAAACGTTAGGTAGGACGCACAGACACAAATAAATGAGTAGACAAGTTTCTGTAGACCTAGCCTACATTTTAATTTAGGTCTTCTTCTTACTCACAATTACTTTCAGAAGGCATGAGTTGGTCTTTGGAAAAGATATGGCATTCTGCATTGCATAGAAAGCTCTTCTTAATTTAAACAGATATCAGGGTAAGAACAAAGTAGACATGTAGGCCTAGGCATACAGGTAGGGATGGCCAATTTAATGTGTGTACTTTCCTAAACGTGCTCACTTGGCTATAATCACGTGTAGGCCTACACTCTACACAACATATTATTATGTAGGCCTAGGCCTATGTTTTTTTAATGTTTGTTTTTTTAGCTTAAAAAATATTTGTATATTTGTAAAAAATATGTGTATATTTAGTTTAGTAGTCTCCAACCTAACAAGAAGAACAGCAATCACAGTAAAAACAAGGGATAGATAGACATACCTCAGCCGCAAACTTTTGGACAGCCAGTGATAGGTCGCACACAAAATAATTCTACATGCGTTTAGGTATTGTTTTTAGAGAAACAGTAAACATGTAGGACCTAAACTTATAAAAAATGTTTAAACCTGTACACTGTCCCATCCCTACATACAGGCCTAGAACATTGTATGAACAGTCTGTCATCTCTTACCTGTATCTAACTGCCGCAATATCCTAGCCAAGGCCGAATCCTCATTCATCTTATCACGAATCTTCTGCCTCTCAGAATCGCTCTGTGAAGATGCAAGCAAGGTGCAATACAAGATCATATGTCTGTGTTTCTTCAACAGCTTGATAAACTCGAAACAATCGTAGCCAAGGAGCAAAACCAGCTGGTTCTCCGCATCACGGTCATCGCCAGCGTTCTTTAAGACTGACATAACTTCGGCGGCTTTCGCCTGGGATACCATGGCGTCGTTGTAGAACTTTGATAGCTGGCGTTGAAGCCAGTAGGCGTCAATGTCCAAGGGATGAAGGGTTTTTTCTTTCTTCATCTCTTCTGCTCCGCCAAGATTTTCAGCGTGGATTGCACCGTCTAGGCGAGCTTCTTCCCCCTCCTCCTCATCTTCATCTTCTCTAACCTCCCCGTACATATCTTCATTGTCTTCCTCTTCGGATTCTTCAAACTGGACATTGATTCCATAAGTTTCATCAATATTTTCATCTGTAACAATGATATGAAATAAGAAATAAGAAATTGTTGTATGGACTAATGAGAAGCAAAAGAAAAACAGAAGAAATCACAAGATACCTGACCAACAACAATGAATCTCTTATTACTGACCCAGAAGAAGTGAAAAACATGTGGAAGAAATATTTCAAAAACCTACTTAATATGCCTAGGTTACCTGATACTAACCATAACCAAACTCAGGAAGGGGACCTAACAATAGAAATCTTTCAGAACACCAATGAGGAAGAAATAGAAGAAATAATAGTAGGGCTGTGCGAGTACTCGAATATTCGAGTACGAGTCAAGTTCACGGCGAGTTCGAACAAATTCGAGTTTCATTTATTTTGAACTCGAATATTCGAACGTCGGTAAAAACAGCATTTTCATTTACCGACCCGTCAAAAGTTACGTGTTTCTTCCGTTAGATAGCAGCATACGCGGCAAAGTTCGTGATACACGATAGTCGAACTCCTTCTGACGTGAAACTCGTTATGATTGGCCGGCTGAACTTTGCGAGATCCAATTGGAGCTAGTCATACGTCACATGCGAGCGTTGATTGGCTGTTTTTGTGAAATAATTCACGTCTACCGTGTATCACCACTTTTGTGTCCGAGATGTATGTTGACAACAAAAATGGCCACGATTCACGAGGCGAGAGCAGAGCAACCAGATGATTCGTAAAAATTTGCGGCGGACTAGGCTAGGCTTAGGCGTAATTTCTTCTCTAAAGCATAGGCCTAGCATAAAATACAATTTTGAAATATTCATGAGATGGAACACTTGTCACAATGCAGGTAAACATTCAAACAACACTGCGTGACAGTACCATTGACAACAGGTAGGCCTAGGGCCTAGTAGGCCTAGGCCTAGCACAGTACAATAATTGCTAGTAGGCCTAGCCTAGCCTAGTTGCCAGGATTTCTTCTGGTCAAGATTAGGCCTAGTATATTTTACCGATCTTAGGCCCTAGCTAGGCTTACAAACTCACATTGCCATACCAAAATGCACCCAGCACTAGACCTAGCCTATGGCACCCTTCAAACCAAGGTTAGTTGTAGGCCTAGCTAGGCCCTAGGTCTCCATAACCAAAAATATTTAACCCAGAAGGTAGGCCTAGGCCTAGGCTTTAAAACTGAAGAATTTGTTTGATAGGCCTAGTAGAAAGTCTGAAAAAAAGAATACATTTTCTCAATTTGGAAATAAACTCGATTTAAATATAAATAAAATAAATATCTATAAAATAAAATAAAAAAATAATTAGGCCCAACATCATTATAAATTAATTTTTAAATGAACTCGAATTGAACTCGAATTGAACTCGAAAACCGAACATTTGACTGAACTCGAACTCGTACTCGACTCGAATTGAAATCTCCCGTTCGCACAGCCCTAAATAATAGGAAATGAAATATCAAGACGGGAAGTAGTTGAAGCAGTAAAAGCCATGAAAAATGGTAAAGCTTCGGGAGAGGATGAAATAGTTGTGGAGATGATCAAGGCTGCAGGGGATGCAGGCATAGATTGGATGTGGAGAGTGACCAGTGCAGCATGGAAAGAAAAGAAGGTACCAGATGACTGGGGGAAAGGAATTATAGTGCCAACATTTAAGAAAGGGGACAGGAAGAAGTGTAAAAATTATAGAGGAATAACGCTGATGAGCCAGTGTGCAAAGATATACGAGAAAATACTAGATCGAAGACTACGACAACAAGTAGAGCCAAGTTTGAGAGAGGAACAATATGGGTTTAGAGCTGGCCGCTCAACCATAGATCTCATATTTGCGTTCAGACAAATAATGGATTCATGGTCTTCTTGGATGTAGAAAAAGCATATGACAGTGTCCCAAGAGCAAAAGCTTGGGAATGCTTAAAAGATGCAGAAGTAGAACAGAGTCTAATAACAAGAATTCAAAGCACATATGTCACAACAAAGAGCTGTGTTCAAACACCATTTGGTAGAACTACTTGGTTTGAAATAAACGGTGGGCTACGGCAAGGTAGTGTGATGTCACCTACATTATTTATCATTGTTATGGATAACATACTGCGTAAAGTTGAACCCACAGAAAGTGAAACGTCTAAAACTATGATATTTGCAGATGATATAGTGAGATGGGGAGATTCCATGAAGAAGTACAGAAGAGCGTAGATAGATGGAATGAGGAAACACTGAAGTTTAACATGAAAATAAGCATTGAAAAGAGTGAAACATTAATAGTAACGAAGAAAAGTAAACAAAATCAAAAGAAGATAATACTACGGGGTGAAGAGCTGGCCATTGCAGAAGCATTTAAATACCTCGGAAGTATACTAACAAAGGACGCAAAACTAGATGCTGAAATATCAAGGAGAATTATATTAGCAGACAAATTTTACCAAAGTGTACGTAAACTATTATGGAAAGAAGAAATATCATCCAGGTGCAAGATGTTATTGTACAAAATGTATTTCCTCCCAATAATATCATATGCATCCGTGACATGGACAATAGGAGGAAAGGAAGACAGCAGATTACAAGCAGCAGAGATGAAATTTTTAAGAAGTTCTGTAGCCTTAACAAAAATAGACAAGGTACGGAGCAAAACAATAAGAAACAAACTAGGGGTGGAAAGTTTACGAAATAAAATAGGAAAAGAAAGACTTTGATGGTATGGGCACGTACGAAGAATGAAACAAGATAGAATACCAAGAAGAGAATTTGAACACACATGGGGGGGAGTAAGAAGAGTTGGACGCCCAAGAGATAGATGGAGGGACCAAATAAAATGGAACATTGAAGAAAGAGGAAAATCATGGGAAAGAATTAATGAAGAAAGACTCTGGGAGGATAGAAAGAAATGGAGAGAACTGGTAGAAATGCCTGTCATAGAAGACATCGAAGTAGATGAGGAGGTGTTGAGCCTGGCTAGCAAACACTGAGAGTCCACAGCCCGAGAAATTGGTGATACGTCACCCCCCGACCTGACTTATGTTGGAACCGGGTGTTTGATTATTATTATTATACAAATAATGGTATATTTTGATTTGGTATAGTAGACCCTATTTCTATTGTTCTCCATTCTTTCACAACTTATAAACTCCAAGAACATTTCAATAATAATTAATAATTAGAAATCAGATCATCACTCACTTGAGATTTTTACTTCAATTTTACTGTGTACCTAGCTTAATAGATAAATGAGCATTAAAGGAACATAACGTTAAAGTACATGGAGCACGCAGCGCAGTCACTGCCGTCTTTCTATACCATCCATCTGCAACTCCATGCCAAGAGTGCAAGACTGATAACTGCACATGACAGGGGTCAAGTTATTTTGCAGTGCAGAGCACCATTTATGTCGTCGCAGTGAGAGCATCAGCCACACTCGGTAACCATGGCAGCAGATAGGATAGACAGGACACAAGGCGCACTCAAGAGGAATTTTGTGCGATGAAAACAATCGCTCAGGCACTCTCTGCGCATGCTCAAGCAAACATTGACTTGTGCTTAGATAGGGAACTGAACAGCCAGCCTGGTTGGTGTCAGTAGGGATCTTGTAGATTGATGATGGATACCGCTACATATAAATTTGTAAAAATTGCAAACTAGCTAAGCTGTTTGGTTCCCTATCCAGTCCACATTCCTACCTAAGCATTAACTAGCCATTTAGCACCTCCTATCCAACACCTGCTTGCTTATTCCCACTTACAATTTACCGGTCACCTGCGTGGTCATTGGTCAATGACTTTTTTAAATCTTTGCAACAGTATTAATTTTGTTTGCTCTGTTTGCCATTGTGGGGGTAGAGGGAGGAGTAACAGCAAACATTTATTTACAGGGAATACTGCATAACTAGAGCTGATCAAAAGTATTAAAGTAATCTCAATTAATTTCTGGTACAATTTCATGGATGGACCTCTGCAATTATGAGTCGTCATCCCCCCTCCCCCCTTGAAAAACTCTAGGCAATTTACAACTTTCATATAATCTAGATAAGTGTGCTCTTATGAGATATATGTTACAAATATATAGTAGCACCACCTATCCCAATGTCAACAAGCTGCCACTGTACGTGACTATGTGCTCTTGTAAGATTTATGTTACAAATATATAGTAGCACCACCTATCCCAATGTCAACAAGCTGCCACTGTACGTGACTATGTGCTCTTATGAGATATATGTTACAAATATATAGTAGCACCACCTATCCCAATGTCAACAAGCTGCCACTGTACGTGACTATGTGCTCTTATGAGATATATGTTACAAATATATAGTAGCACCACCTATCCCAATGTCAACAAGCTGCCACTGTACGTGACTATGTGCTCTTATGAGATTTATGTTACAAATATATAGTAGCACCACCTATCCCAATGTCAACAAGCTGCCACTGTACGTGACTATGTGCTCTTGTAAGATTTATGTTACAAATATATAGTAGCACCACCTATCCCAATGTCAACAAGCTGCCACTGTACGTGACTATGTGCTCTTATGAGATTTATGTTACAAATATATAGTAGCACCACCTATCCCAATGTCAACAAGCTGCCACTGTACGTGACTATGTGCTCTTGTAAGATTTATGTTACAAATATATAGTAGCACCACCTATCCCAATGTCAGCAAGCTGCCACTGTACGTGACTATGTGCTCTTATGAGATATATGTTACAAATATATAGTAGCACCACCTATCCCAATGTCAACAAGCTGCCACTGTACGTGACTATGTGCTCTTATGAGATATATGTTACAAATATATAGTAGCACCACCTATCCCAATGTCAACAAGCTGCCACTGTACGTGACTATGTGCTCTTATGAGATATATGTTACAAATATATAGTAGCACCACCTATCCCAATGTCAACAAGCTGCCACTGTACGTGACTATAAAAGATAACACACATTAAAACTAGGGAAACGCCAAAGTCGTTGATAGACGAGTGAGTGAACCATGTGTTGAGTACCTACCTGGGAACATCCTCTTTCCACCCCTATACCTGAGGATGGATCTAGCCCAGTATGGGGAATGATACCGGGCATTCAACACATGGCTCACTCACTCGTCTATCAACGACTTTGGCGTTTCCCTAGTATAATAATTGCACAAACATTTGTTGTCACACTCACAGACCCCTGTTCAACAGATACACCCCAGGCTAAATGGAACGGCCAGCTAGTGTAAGACCCCTAGAATTAGTAACTTATAGATAGACTGCCTCCAGCGTCAATGTATAGGCATATGAAAAACTAAAGACAATTTAGGCCTATAGGCGATAAGAGAAAATGGTTTTTAGTTTATTTGGTTTCAGGGCGCGTCAACCGTTAGGTTATAATGCGCCACTGTAGCCTAAGGGATATAGGGAGGAAAATCCTATGCTGGTCAGAACCAGCCACGGGTAAATGAAAGAAAATAGGGGTTCTCACGTCGTGGTCGTCATCGTCTTGGCATCGTTCGTGTTATCATAGGCCTAGTCGTCGTCGTCGTCAAGGAGGTCGTCAGGGAAGGGGGAGGGGTCCCCGATGACGACTGCTAGAGTTTGTCTCTAGTTTAGGGAGTACTTTCCAAATTGCTAGCTGATGTTTGATAGATGGACTTTATCTCTCACCTCGCCTTCAACTATGAGCAGAGCCATGCTCGGGTGCAAGTTCTATCCCGGGCCCAGACGACCGCCGAGTTCGTCTCTTATCGGATAGTAAAATACTTTCCTACTTATCATCTTATGCAACCCCAAACGTAGTGTAGGCTATAATACTATCTTTGATCTGATGTTTACAAGATGGCCTCTTATCACGCCTTGAACGATCAACAGAGAAATGCATTGGGCCATTTTTTACCGCGGGCCCAGATAGCTTTACGCCTTACGAATCTCTTCTAGTAGTAGGCCTTGTTATTTTTCATTTTGACACATCGTCAAAATAAACAAACAATGGAAGATGTGAAAGCCGCCGCTATGTTTATAACTAGAACTTGATTGTTTGACATCAAGGCTGTGGCCAACATGGATTAACATTTTTGTATGGAGTTCTTAACAAATGAATTTTTAATTCAAAATTTTCATTAAATTAATTGTTTTGAGTTTAAATCACAATGGATCTTGATTTTGTTAGCAGTTCTCAGTAAACTCGTACCGGATATCTGTTTAAAATTTCAGCGCAATATGTTCAGCGATTCGGCTGATTTTAGACGTACAGACGTACAGACAGACGTACAGAATCACGGAAGAGCCATATTTCTTGAATGGAAAATCCTCGGTAGCTACGCTCCCTCGTCTAATTAGTAGAAGCAAGTAAAATTTAGGCCCTATTTAACACAGCAATTTGCGGTAGAAAAGTGAACAGAATTTAAAAAATTCCAAGTTACCGGTACTTGTAGGTAGTGATGACATTGGGTACCCGGAACCCGGTTCCGACTTTCCAAACCGGTTCAATTTTTCAAGTTCTACTGTACAATGGTGAACTTCACGGTCATGTTTTCTCGCTGTTTTCCCGCACAAATGGTAATTCTACGCACCATTTCTAGTGCGGTCTATTTCCACGGAGCCCGTGATGATCCTTCCTTGCCACATTATCAAGCACCTTGACCTTGACGCACGAGGCTGCTACATAACTGTCGACAGTCGTACGCAACACAGCGCGGGCGCCGAAGCAGCTCACTCCTTGCCGTACAGATGCTTTCAAACAATTTCGCACGTAAGGCTGACACATTGAACAAAAATTGTTTTTTTTTTAAAAACCGGTTCCGACGTGGAGAAACCGGTTTGAACTTCTTGGACCCAATGTCATTACTACTTGTAGGCTAGGTCAAACATACGTGCACCACAAGATGCCTAGCTGAGCATGTACGCAATTTCATGTGTTTATTATATCAAACCCAGTGCTTAGCAGTTGATCATTCCCATAGCTCACCTGTCGTTTGAGCTTTCTCCTCAGTTCCAAAGTCAGTGATCTTCTTCCCTAAATTTACAAGGAGAGCAAATCGTTCATCTGCTAGACCTCCAAGGAGAGTTTCCGTTTCTCGTTTCTTCTCTCTCTCCTTCAGGCGCTCGTTCTTTAGTACTGCTAAAACCTCGTCTGCAGCGCCACACAGGATGTCTCGGGGCTGCAATATCAAGCAAGACATCACATTATATGAGCATGAAGTAGGCTTACCTAGGCCTATGAATGGCATTGGCATTACAACAAGTTGTTATTTATAAGTCAATCGCTAACTTTGCAACTTTTAATGTGTAGAATTGTACTAATCCATAAAAGTTGATGCCATCTTGGTTTAGGCCTAGGCCTACCGAAATTTTAAGAGGGGTTGCTGAGCTTGGCCTAACTCAAACGCGCGCACTCAGGTGTTGATGATTTCTGCTGAATGGTTGATAATATCATTACCAAATTTTGCATGGATGTTAATATTTAGTACTTTTATATTGATATCTGCACTGCAATTGGTTGCAAAAATTAAGCCTTAAAGATCCATTGCGAGACATAGGCCTAAGTCCAAAACGTGAAAAAATGGGAAATCCAAAACATGGATTCCAATATTCTGGAAATTCCCACCAAACCATTTATCTTACGATAAAACCAAATTAACCTACGCGTTCACATTGATTTAAACGTTGATATCAAATGCAAATTTGAGTTAAAAAATCTGTAGGGCCTACACTTGGGATAAATTCACAAAGTTGACCAAAATGGAGTAAATTTGGGTGATTTCAATAATTTTTAATTCAAAATCAATTAATTAATTTACGTACTAGATAGCATAGATTTAGGGCTATTCTAAATTAATATTAGTGTGAAATTTGAAAACAGTATTATAAACCGTTTACCCGGAAAAACAGAAAGCTGAGCGCCTAAACTCGTCTCCGCGCCAGTCTCAGCGACTCCTATCAAGCAGGCCTACTATACTAGCATTCACTGCCGCATCCAAGTCCAAGTTCAAGTTGTTTATTGTAATAATTTTGAAAGCACACAGTCTGTAGACCCAAGGCCTACGCCGTCACAGAAAACTAGGGATAACTTCGGGTCGAAAAATCCGGAACCGGATCCACCCTCGCCGAAACCGGTTCCTAAACCTAATCAATTTTGTTTAGATAAAACATATATTTATGTGACACTGAAGCGGCTTTCCATTCGTTTGAAATTGAACTGCATGGTGTGTCCTTGAAAATACGTGTATGACACCACCTCTGCAGGGTGGCAACTACCGACTGCAGCATCGCCTAGCTGCCCCATTCTTTGTTTTTTTTGGGATGATTGGGTGATTCATTCATTGACTGAGAGTGCAAGTGGTAAATTAGGACTATTTATTTATCAATTTATTATGTACACAGATCACAGATTAAGGAGAGTTATCTTGAATCAATCAATTACCGCTACATTATCTAGGCATTGTCTTTGCGTCAACTGATCAGCGTACAAACATTAGGCCTAGCAGACACCAGGCCAGGCAACGACGAAAGTGGTGGGTCATGCGCGTGCGTCTTCCAGCAGAATCGTACAGACAACATAGAAAAAATAGAACTGGTTCCGAAAAAGATGAATTGGTTCCGAAAAAGGGGAACTGGATCGTGATGGAACCGGTTTCCGGGTACCCGAAGTCATCCCTACACAGAACACACGTAAGGCCTAGCCTAGGTGGCCTAGGTTGTCACCTAGGCCTCTACACGTAGGCCTAGCCCTACCGTGATCGAGTTTTCATACTTGTAAAACTCGACTCAAAATCTTCGAGACTAAAAATAAACTCGAGTCGATTTCAAGTACGGTACTGAAAGAAACTAGAAAAAACTAGACATTTTGAGTAAGAACTCTCACACCCCTAGAAAAAAATAGTTTTGATTTTCTAATAGAGCCAGTTCAAAGCCATTCACTATCTTTTGACTTGGTAGCATAATTGGGAAAATAGAAAAATGCGGTCGAATAGCCTTAATTAAAGTGGGGTTAAATATATTTTTTGTTAAACGTATTCCTCTCAATACCAAGCAATGAAATTTATGCACACACCTCAAACCTCATAGATTTTGAAATGATAAAAGCCTAGTTTATTGGAATGTTATGCAGACAAGTAGTAGGCCTACCTGGTCACCGAGGGCTTCTTGAATAAAACTGAGGAGAACTTCGTAAGTCTGTCGAGTCTCTTGGGTTTTTGGTCGATAGAGAATGCCCACCATCTCATCAACACCTTCCGACAATAGTGTAGCCCCTTTCATGCGGGTAAAGTCGTACTGAGCTTCATCTCGTTTCTGGCGCCTATTACGGGGAAAAAATTCTTTAGCCTAGGTCTATATCATAAACTAATAGAAGAAGAGCAAGGTAATGGCTGCTGTAGTTAAGGTAAAGTTGGCAAACCGGAAAAGCATTATTGTGCACAGACCAGTGGCATGGCAATTATATAAATTCAGAGCCCAGGCACCAATACCAAAAAGGGTAGGTGGTGGGTGTACATCCATTAGGCCCTACTTTCTTAATGAAATATAATATTTTCTATACTTTATGACTATAGCCTATTTTAATTGTTACAAATTAAATTCACACTACCTACTAAATTGTATGGCTACAGCTCTTACTTACTTTAGAATAATACTGGACTGTCATGAATTATGTCATGGTTTAAAGTTTAAAAGTACAGACAAAATGCATGATGATAGATATTCATCCAGTTCTCAACTGATTTCAGGTAGCTAGGCCTACTCAACAAGTTTGCTAAATTAACCGACTCGCTTGTTATCTCATCATTATTCATTTAGGCCTAGTATTTGATTTGATTGATTGATGTAGGAAATTTTACAATTTTGAAAAACAGCTGGTGGCATGGATTAAGTAAAACATTTTTGAGTTTTCTTTAAGTTATCGTTGTTATAAAGCAGAAATGATTATTGACGTCGTAAATGCAATTATAAATGTAATAAGAAGAACATTCTTGGCCCAATTTGAATTGAAGTATTTGATTTCCAGTAGGCCCTACATTTATTCCAATGAGATCAAGACAGCAAGTTTTTCAGTCTCTTCAAATATTGAATTTGTATTTGGTAACTAAACAGCTAAAAGAATGTGAATGGTTTGGGTTAGGGATGCACACGATATTCAATATTATCGATCGATAATCAATAATGGATATAATTTCAAGAATCGATAATCAAAATAATATAATAATTGGAATTTGGAAAGTTGACCTTGACGGTGTTATCGTCGCTAGTGAGCCGGGCGCGCAATAAATCAGGCGATGGCTACTTTGTCGGTGCATTACCCGAGCATTACCCCTCTTTGCTTGCGATACACCATGTTTTGTTGCGGTGGGGATGACTAAATTTGTTAAGTTGTTCACGCCTATCTCCCTCCCTTCCCGCTCCCCGCAAGAGCGCAAATTTCCAGAATTGAGCGGGAAAAGTTGGAAGTAATCCTGTTAAACCTTAGGCCTAAATAAATTTAGTTCTGCCCAGTTCCACCTAGAGACGCTCTCTACTTCCGCTCCCTTAACTTAACCTTAACTATCTAGCGGAAAACCGACAAAGCTCTACCTTTTTCAAGTCAATCATTTAACATGGGAAAATCGGAGCCATGGCAAGCAGTCTATTTGTACCTTTAAGCCTACTTACATTCAGATAGCGGTGGAAATATGTATATAGGCTATGTACTATGTAGGCTAGCTATTACATACTTAGCTTTCCGTTCTGCTGCTTTGACAGGACGTGTTCTTTGATGTCTGTCACCCATGCGTGTCCCTTCAAGTTTGCCCACGAGGGACATGACTTCACCAGTAGCTTCATCTTTGCTTCGGCGTTCGATAAAACGAACATCAGCTTGTAAAACAAGATTGGAATTCTAGAAAGAAAAATGCACGGTTTTAGGTGATAGCCTAAACATAGGCTACAGGTAGGCCTCAGAAGCTTAGGCTAACTTTTGTTAAGAGTTGGTTTCAGTTAAGAATGCCCAGCACTGTCGTCTCAGCCTTCGCTCAGTGGCCAGTGGTTAGAAATAACATAACATGACAGCTCTCTCTAAAACTAGCCTATCGATATTCAGCATTTTCAATTACTTCCGAAAGTGGAAACCACTTATTTTAAGTAAATATTTAAGAACTGGAAGATTAAAACAGTTGTGTAAGGATTGTGACACATTACGGAAATATATATTAGGCCTATATATGATCATTGATCACCAACACTAGTGTCGACGTTGGCAGCAACTGTGCAGGAAAATTTAAATTATCAATACCTAGACCCAGTGTTGGGGAAGGAACTTTTAAAAAGAACGCGTTCTTTTTTTCGTGAACTTTTCAGTGAACTAACTCTTTTTTAAATGAATAAACTTGAACTTTAAAAAGTTCTTTCCGAGAACGAACGTTTCAGTTGTAGAAAGTTCATTTGAAAGTTCTTTCCGTGCGTGGAGCTGCCGTCGACGATTAAAAACAATAACAAATCGTTGTTCCATCGTCGCCTACGTTGACGCACGTTCAGCTGTTTTTGACAAGGTCACGCACGATTCACGAAGTTAAAACGATGCACGCCAACTAATTCGGAAAAAAAATCTTGGAAGCCTAAAATGCTAAGTATCTGCCATAATTTTACAAGCTGGTCGACGAGAATGTAGTACAAATCATCAACACGATCAAAGACAGCTCAACACTTTCGTAAGACTCAAACTCGCGAGTAGTTTGGTACTCGAACACCCCTAATGTTTTTCCTCGTGTTTTTCTTCATTTTACGCCAGCTTTTAATAAAATAGTGATTTTTTTACAAAAGAACTTTTAAAAGAACTTAGTTCATATTTTAGACGAACTTGAACTTTTCAAAATTTTAGGTTTTAAAAGAACTTGAACTTTTTAAAAGTTCATTATTTGAGCTGTGAACTGAACTTTTAAAAAGTTCATTTTAAAAAAGAACTGCCCCAACACTGCCTAGACCTAGTAGCAGTAGCCAGGTAATTAGGAACAAATTTGTGTAAGTTGACCTATGATCTCAATTTACATATAACTAGAAAAACATACTATAAATGTTTTAGTGGTATCAGATACATTGAAACATTGGCTTTCTTAATAAAATTAAATGTTTTGCATTCATGTGTTATTATATTTTAGATGCTAGGATTTTTTTCTACACGCGCATATTGTTCCTTATTACCCCAACATTTTGGGGCATTATAAGAAGCAAGGTAGGAGCATTAAAAACACATGGGGCAAATAGGAACATAGGTATTTGCAGTATAATTACTAAGTAGCAAAAAAATTCATCTTGATATCTTGCTTATTGACAAAGTTAGAACAGATGCAAATTGTAGTATTTTTTTAATAGCTAGAAACATGACATTACAGTTTTTTTTTAACTGTAATTTTTGTCTTAAAACTACACAAAGCTTCTCATAGCGTGATGTTAATATTTAAAAAAGTATTTGTATCGTGAAAAATTACAAATATAGAAATTGTAATGCATTACGGATTAAAAGGAAAAATATACACTTTTTAAGTGGGGGCAATAAGGAACACTTCCCTCACATTTTACACAACCCAAATTTTCATCAGGGCCTACTTGTTGTGTTTTAAACTTTTCCCAAAATGATTGAATTATTTTTGGATCTGGTTCTAAATTAAATTTAGTGACCCCAACGAGCTTAATTTGGCCTAGGAAAAGATTTGCCTCTTTAATGATGTCGAAGTCGTCCCTCAAGGGCCAAGCAAAGATATTACCTCTACGCTCTAGGAATTTTACTTCAAATTACAGTGGTTGATGATTGTGGATTCTTGTTACCCTACCTGCACGACGAGACATGTTTGTTCCCATTTACCCCTATGATATAGCATTACACTATATGGCTCATTCATCTTTACCCCATAGTATTCCTATTTACCCCTCATGGGTGTTCCCCTTTACCCCAAAAATATAAATTTTGGGGCAAATAAGAATAGGCCTACCCCCTTACTTCTAAGAGAGAAAAGGGATAAAAATTTACAAAAATCATAATAAAGCACTCTCATATGTAGGAGATAAAATAGACATAGGCCTACTGTCTTTTCTACATTTAATATGTATAAGAAGGGAAAATTCAATTTTTAAAACATTGTAAGAAACATATTACACTTTTTTTTGTAGTACCTTACAAGTCATAAAAATACGAACCAATAGTTACTTTTCTCAGTAGAATTGATTACATTATCAAAGAAGAAGATATGACTCTTACCAAACAATTTTTCATAAAAAATGTACATTTTCAAAATTTTGATTTATAAGGCTTATTCCCAATTACCCCAATTCCTTATTACCCCAATCTCCCCTATTTTGGGATTCATTTTACTTTTCAATGTTGGCATGAATCTAATTGTATTCCCGCTTCCTGTTCCTGTGGCATTTTAAACTGAGAACGAGTTAAATAGAATTTGCAATCAGATTCGATAAAGAAGTTCCCCGAAGGGAAGATCCTGCAACTTGTAAGTGAAAACAGACACTAACGTTTTTACGCGTGGACGTGGCTGGAATGGAATGTTAAAGTATTAGGCTGAGGCTACACAGTGCGTAGGCCTATTCTCCGCGACGGACAACCCGCAGCGGCTTCGCAAAAGAAGGGCAACACATGGTTATAGATGAGAGCGGCTACACAGACGCGAAAGCTTCGCATGGGGAAAAATACCATAGCATGTCGAGCTCATTGCGGACGGTCCGTCCCCGCAGACCAAGGTCAACACAATACACATGTAGCCTAGTTGAATGAGAGCGACTACACAATGCGGTTGCGTGTCTGCGATTTTGCTCAAGGCCGATGTTGTTCGATGTTGTTTTTAAACTGGCCTCCCCAATTCCCGCGCGGAGAGATCGCCATGTGTAGGGCTAGTTGTAGCCCATTCGGCGGAGCACCCGTTGCGAACCATCCGTGTGCGGAGAATACGCACTGTGTAGCAATAGCAAACAACATAAAACAACTTTTGATTGTATCAGGAATAGGCCTAGTTTAGCCCTATTATCTAGAATCAATCATAGTAACGGAAAGCTAGCCTAGGCTAGGCCCAAGGCTCTAAGCACTAGGCCTGTTGCTGGGCCTAGATTGGGCTTAAGCAGCAGTGGGTATAATCTTAATTTGACGGGAATGTTATTTTACATTAAATTTATGATTTTCCTTTTTCTAATTGAATATTATTATGTGTTTACTTGGTTTTTGGGCGCGGAAAGTAGTTTCTGGACTTATTTAATCACTTTTAGTTTGATTGAATAACACACGCAATCCCTACCCCTGAGCCCTACACAACACTCGCACATGTCACTGTCACTTCATGGTACGCTATGTTATGTTGTTTGTTACATTAAATTTATTATCGTTTTTGTAAATGAATATAATAATGTATTTATTTGGCGCGGAAAGTACCTTTTGGATTTATTTGATCACTTTTAGTTTGCTTGAATTGCTCACAGATTGTACTCAAACACTCGCACATTTCACTAGTCACTTGTCGGTCAGCCATGTTATGTTGAGGCCTACCATCCCTTTTCGCAAAAATACTCCACCTACAAAACCTTTAACGTCGTTATTTAAAAAAAAGGACTTTTATTACAATAGGATTTTCGTTTAAAATAGCGACGTTAAAGGTTTTGAAGTTTTTTTTGTTACTATAACAGTAAAAACGTGATGATTCTATTTTGGATTTTTTTATTATGTTCTTGTAAGGTTACTGGCAGTGAGTAAACATCTCAGCACGGTAGGAATAGGCCTAGGCCGCGTCGCTCCTCGCTAACCGGAGTCAACTTCACACAGTGTGGGCGGGGCGTGGCCCTGGTCTGTTGTGAGTTGTTACGTAGGCCTAGAGAAAACTTAATTTTTTAATTGTAAATATTCTTTGAAATTTGTTTCCGCGCATTTAGTTTGTTTCCTATAAAATATTGATGTTTTGGAAAAAAAAAAAAAAAAAATTGATAAAAAATAGCAATTCCGTCAAACTAGTAGAGTTCCAAAAGTACAATAGGCCTATTTCGTTATTGCATTCAGTCCAACAGTTTTATCTAAAACGCTTCAAACGCACTCTAAAAACCTATATTTTTTTAAATTTCGCCTGCGGCGCTATAGTTGGGAGCTCTGTCCCCCAAACCCCCCGTGCTATTTTCCCTGAAACAATTTGTCCCGCCGCCTTGAGTTTAAATTATGGCAACCCTAGCCCCTACTAATTGGGAACTCTTTCGGTTGGTATGGACAGTTTTTGATCAGTAGGTAGGCCTACTTTAGATTTAAAATAGCGACGTTAAAGGTTTTGTAGGTACTTTAGATTTAAAATAGCAATGTTAAAGGTTTTTTAGGTAGGCCTACTTTAGATTTAAAATAGCGACGTTAAAGGTTTCGTAGGTACACATAAAAAAAACTGTCCATACCAACCGAAAGAGTAGGCCTAGGCCCTAGCCCTAGGCCCTACCACTAATTGTAGGGGCTAGGCCTATACGTCTTCTTAAATCTAGCCTAGGGCCTTGGCCTAGGCCATAGCAAGAAATTAAAGAGCCCCTAAATGAGCACATTAAGTTTAGAGTTGTACCAACGTAACGCAAGTAATAAGAATGGTGGGCTAACATTTATTGGATGAGCGTAGCGAGCGTAGCGAGCGGAAGCGAAGACTTCAATTTCACTGACCCCCAAAAAATTTAGCTCGGGTGTTTTTTTTTTTTTTTTTTTTTTTTTTGTTTTTTTGTTTTTCCGTCTGTTTGTTCGCTCGATTCCGGGCAAACGGCATATGCGATCTTGATGAAAATTTGACCGGACCTTCGTTTTCTCTGAACTTAGAGGTGTATTGTTTTTGGGTACAATCGAAGAAATATTTCTCATGAATATCGTACTTTTACGATTTTTTTTCGATTTTTAGTGCGATATTTTCGTCACATTTGGGCCGATTCTGACCAAACGGGTGAGGCTACAACGTTCATATTTCACATGGACATTAAGATTATGGTGTTGAAGTACCTTTTTAAAGAAAAAGTTGAAAAAGTTAGCTAGAATCTATAGAAATAAAGGTTTTAATATTAGTTTTTTAATTTTTAGTGAGATATTTTCGTCACATTTGGACCGATTCTGACCAAACGGGTGGGACTACAACGTTAAGATTTCACATGGACATTAAGGTTATGGTGATGTAGTACCTTTTGAAAGAAAAAGTTGAAAAAGTTAGTCAGAATCCACAGAAACAAAGGTTTAATATGAGTTTTTTTAGGTTTATAATACCAATTAACAAGTATAACAATAGAAACTTGACAACAATCACCTACAATGCATTCAAAAAGCACTTGCAAAGGAAAAGTGCAAACAAACGCAAAAAACGCAAACAAAAAACTTACAAAAAACCGCTCATCCATCAACGCGGCGGGACTCTAGCGTTTTCCTAGTTAAACGTTAACTGAACGTTAACCTAATGCTCCAACGTCAATTTGTAGGTTAGAAACCGAGTTTTCGTTTAAAAACACAGCTCTTAATGAGTGAGTCCTCCTTGTGGGATAAGCGCGTAGTAATTGTGCGTAATTACTGAATGTATTGTTATTAATTAATGCACTATTAGATATAATAAAATGCCTTAATACTTACCGCTTTGTACTCGTATTGAAGCTGCCTAGCCGCAGCATCCGCCATGTTTTAGAAGCTGCTGCACTTGCAAAACAAAACAGACACGAGCATGTTCCGTGAAATATCAAACACCGTAATCTAAAAGGCTGTGGATAGTTGAAGCGAAAAACACCGTAATCTAAAAGGCTGTGGATAGTTGAAGCGAAATTCAAAATTTGTAAAATAAAATTTAATAATGTATGCAGGGTCCGGCAGGGTCTCCGGTCCATAGATATCTCATAAGATATCTATGCTCCGGTTCAACATATTACATCAAATCAACCAACATACTTCAATCAATCAAATCAAATACCTATTAGGCAGTATTTGCTTAGATAATCTTTTTTTTTAATTTTTAGTTTTTACTTTTGTGATTCTAATTATTATTTATAATTTTAATGGTATTGTATTCTCGCCATACATTTCTGACATGGTGTTTTATTCGTTTTGTTCATTTTGGTTGAAAGGCGCGTCAACCATAAGATCAACCCCCCAAAATACAAAAATTTGTAAAAAAAAAAAAAAAAAAACGGCAGCCAAGCTCTCCTTCTAAAGTCTTCGGCTGTGAATGTTGTGAGATATAGAAGTTGAGCCAAGCATTTCATTCTTTCTTCCTAGTTTCGCATTGAAAAGAAGTAAGATCATTTCGCCTGTTGACGAGTGCCAAGCAACCATTTTCGTGGTAAAAAAAGTAAAAATTTTAAACTCAAAATCATAAAAAAATTACTTGGCCATTGACTTTTTAGAGTCCTCGTACCGAAATCAATAGCCAAGTAATTTTTTTATGATTTTGAGTTTAAAATTTTTACTTTTTTTACCACGAAAATGGTTGATACATTGACGCATAATTTTAATCAGCAATTAAAATATTAAAATTGTATTAAATACGACCTAACGTTTTTCCCAAAGTTAAGGGTGGTAGGGAACAGTGGGGGTGAAATATCGCTTGCCTCCTGGCGGATTATTATGTTTCATATTATTATGTACCATCATGCCAAATTTCATGCTGATAACTCATTCGGTGCCTTCATGGTGAATGCTGGAAATCAAGGTAAAAATAATATAAACTATTAGGGATGGGGGTTGAAAAAATGTGGTTTAGGAAATAAGAATAGTTGGAATAAAAAATAAAATATAATAATAAAAAAAAAAAAAAAAAAAAAAAAAAAAAATAATAAAATAAATAAGAATAATTGGGTTAAAACACATTAAAACATAATTTAGGCCTACTTATTTGAATAAAAATTCAATTTTGGGTTAGAGCTATGAATTATTCCAATTTTAGGAAATGATTTAGGGGGTGTTGGGGGTGGAATATCGCTTGCCTCTCGGCGGACTATTGTTTCATATTAGTATGTACCATCATGCCAAATTTCATGCTGATAACTCATTAGGTGCCTTCATGATGAATGCTGGAAATCAAGGTAAAAATAATATAAACTATGAGGGATGGGAGTTGAAAAAATGTGATTTAGACTAGGAAGTCCCGCCGCGTTGTTGGATGAGCGTATATGGTGCATTGAGCTGCCATGTGTTACGCGGATTTTCTGTTGTTCTGTGAAAAATTCATTACTTAGTCGAAGATTTTTTTTAATTAAATTAAATTAAATAAAAAATTAACTTAATTTTTTTAATTAAACTAAATTAAATAAAAAATTAACTTAATTTTTTAATTAATCGTAATTTTTAAACAAATAAACAAATCGTAAAATTGCAATTTTCATAAGAAATAATTTTTCGATTATGCTCAAATTTCACACGAATATCTTAATTCATAAAATTAAGGTTCTGTGAAAAAATCATTACAATCGGATTAAGCATGTAGGTGTTATATGTCGAAGAAATTTTTTAAAAATCGAAAAAAATCGTAAAATTGCGTTTCTCATGAGAAAAAATTTCCCGATTGCGCTCAAAAACGTGGCAGTTCTAAGTTCAGAGATTTCGAAGCCTCTTAAATTTATGCAATCGGAGTATGGTTTAGCCGGAATCGTGTTACCAAACACACAAAAATACAGAAAAAAAAAAACAAAAAACATTCCGGATTTTTTTCTCCAGTGTAGTGAAATGGAATCTTCGCTTCGCTCGCTACGCTCGCTAACGCTCATCCAAAAATGAGAATAGGCCGATTGGGTTAAAACACATTAAAACATAATTTTAATAACTAATTTGAATAAAACATCAATTTTAGATTAGAGCTATGAATTATTCCAATTTTAGGGGGTGTTGGGGTGGAATATCGCTTGCCTCTCGGCGGATTATTTTTCATATTATTATGTACCATCATGTCAAATTTCAAGATGAGTAACTCATTAGGTGCCTTCGTGTCGAATGCTGGAAATCAAGGTAAAAATAATATAAACTAGGCGGAGGCCTCTTAGGGATGGGGGTTGACAAAATGTGGTTTATATAATGAGAGTAGGCCGATTGGGTTAAAACCCATTAGAACATAATTTTGATAACTAATTTGATTAAAAATTCAATTTTGGGTTAGAGCTATGAATTATTTTAATTTTAGGGGATGATTTAGGGGGTGTTGGGGGTGGAATATCGCTTGCCTCTCGGCGGAAGTGTGTGAGTCTGAGGTACATCTAAGTGTGATCCAAGTTTCATAGTTCTAAGATGTACCGTTTTCTCTGTAGGCTCATATTCCTTTCTCTGGCAGAATCCCCCCCCCCCCAACCAGCCAGCCGTAAGATTTTCGTCGATTTTTACGCACTTTTTTAACACAGAACGGGCTATCGGATCGGGCTGATTTTTTTTTTGGTATGTCATGGACCACATATCAGGTCATATACCGAGTTTCAAGATTGTAAATCTTTCGGGACGGCGTGTGCAGATAGCTGAAAACCTCCCAACTCGGGTAGCTGTGTACAGGGTCGAGTTAGCCATCGCCTTCTAGCATTCGCTCGCGTGCGCTTGGCTGCGGGCGAACGACCGTCCCCCTCAACAGGACCCTATAATAATGCTATTATTATTATTCTTAATAATACTAATAATAATAATAATGCTAAAACCCATGCTAAATAGACAGATCCTGTTATTTGATCCAGCCACAGGCATAAGGTTTGTTGTTTTGTCCACCTCAAATTGTGGTAATTACACCTAGGTGTAAAAATTGGTGGACAAAAGAACATACCTATAGGGTCTGGTTTGAGGGTGGGGGGATTCTCATGTCGTGGTCGTCGTCGTCTCGTCGTCGGGTGATCGTCAAGAGGTGGGGGAGGGGAGGGGTCCCCGACGACGACTGCCAGAGCTAGCGTAGCATCACATCTGACCATCACACATCCGTTCACCATCACTTTACAAGAGCCAATCACCAAATCCACATTCCCACCCATAACCTTTATCTATTCTCTAAAAGCCCCAAATACTTGGCCCTAACCAGTAACTATCTCCAACAAGCTTCCCATCAACATCATAACTTCCCCATCCATGACCTCCCACCTTCAAATCTCTTTTGAAAGTCTCCCTCCTATCCCAGAGCTACTGCTCCCTCCAAGAGTGCTTCTCTGCTCTGCATAACTTGTAGGCCTACATACATTCATTTGTGTATATATACCCATTACCTGTTTGTATAGCTATATGTTTTTTATTTCATTTATTAACATAATGTTACATTGTTGTTAAGACATTCTTGAAAGTACTTGTACCAGTTATTCCTTGTGTGTGAACTTATCTAGTTATTTATTATTTTTTATCTATAATTATATTTAATTACTTAATTAACTAAGAGGGAAAGATTGGTCCGTAGGAAGTAATTTCCTCCCCTCTTTACCACCACCACCTTCCTTGGACGGGCAGAGTCGAGGAGAGCGAAGCGATATATAGAGACGGCCTTGGCAGAGTGCACAAGATTTAGATCTTATCTATAAATCCTCAACCCTTCTATTGATGGTCTCTAAACCCTCCAATTAAATTATTTTAGCTTGAATAGAGATAAATTCATTTTCCTTTCATTACGTAATCTGTTGTGATTTACCTTTCAAATGCTCATAAATGTTAATGGTTTTAAGTTATACGTTTCATTGAAATAAAATCAACACGAAAATGTTTACTTCTCTGCTCTGCATAACTTGTACATACATTCATTTGTGTATATATACCCATTACCTGTTTGTATAGCTATATAATGAGCGAAGCGAAGACTTCATTATTTGACTTTGTGTTTTTTAGTTGGTTTTTTACTTACGTTACCCCAAGAAAAATAGCTCGGGTGTTTTGTTTTTGTTAGTTTTTTTGTCTGTTTGTTCGCTCTTTACCGGGAAAACGGCATATGTGATCTTGTTGAAAATTAGAGACCCCTTCGAAATCTCTGAACTTAGAGCTGTATTGTTTTTGGGTACAATCGAAGAAATATATTTTCTCATATATATCGTACTTTTACGATTTTTTTCGATTTTTAGTGCGATATTTTCGTGATATTTGGCAAACGGCTATTCCGATATTGATGAAACTTATAGGAACGTTTAAAATCACTGAAACCATATATTTTATGATATAAGAGACATTTTTAAAAATATTTCTTATAGAAATCGTACTTTTAAGATTTTTTTCTACGGTTTTTAATACGATATTTTCGTGATATTTTGGCCGATTTTGACCAAACGGGTAAGGCTACAACGTTCATATTTTACATTGACATAAAGATTATGGTGATGTAGTGCCTCTTGAAAGAAAAAGTTGAAAAAGTTGCTAAAAATTCATAGAAATAAAGGTTTTAATATAAGCCTTTTACAGGTGTATAATGAACAAGTAATTACAAGTAACTATAGAAAAAGGAAGGAGATTCCACATAAAAACGTAATCATTGGACAGAAATAATCCAAAAAAGCTCATCCATCAACGTGACTGGAAAAAGCGTTCGCGAAGCGTCCTAGTTATCTATATTTAATTACTTAACTAAGAGGGAAAGATTGGTCCGTATGTATAGGGAATTTCCTCCCCTCTTTACCACCACTACCTTCCTTGGACGGGCAGAGTGCACATGCAAGATTTAGATCTTATCTATCCTCAACCCTTCTATTGATGGTCTCTAAACCCTCCAATTAAATTATTTTAGCTTGAATAGAGATAAATTCATTTTCCTTTCATTACGTAATCTGTTGTGAGTTACCTTTTAAATGCTCATAAATGTTAATGGTTTTAAGTTGTACGTTTCACTGAAAAAAAAACAACACGAAAATGTTTTTGAATGAAAAAAATTGATTGAGAACTAAAAATTAAACAATAAAATACAACACACACCACTTGCTAAGAATTATTTTGTTAAAATTGTTAGTTCTCAATCAATTTTTTGCGTTTAAAAACATTTTCGGGTTGATTTTAAGTTTACGTAATGAAAGGAAAATGGATTTATCTCTATTCAAGCGAAAATAATTTAATTGGATTGTTTCGAGACTATCAATAGAAGGGTCGAGCGACTATTAGATAGATAGCAAAGCGCCAAAGTCGTCGATAGACGAGTGAGCGAGCTTTGTGTTGAGTACCCGGTAAGTCTAACATTTCCTTTCCTTCACCTATACCTATAAGGCTGGATCCAGAATGGATCTTTCCTCCCTAGCCTATATCATAGGCTAGAGTGAGGCATTATGGCACAGTTGACGCGCCCTTATAGGCCAACAAACTAAACTCAAATACCTATATCAATCAACGTAAATGCAAATGTTCTCGGGCACTCAACAATCAACATAGTATGACTCGCTCACTCGTCTAACAATGACTGTGGCGTTTTCCTAGTATACTTTCTTCGTCAAATGACAGATGCCACTAAAGACCATACTATATACTATGTAAAACATAGCCAGCAGCCCAGCACGATGTACGAGGTAAGATTGCAAGGTTTAATTTTAAGGGTCCTTGAGAAGTTGAGTGCATGTAATGATTTGCACACCTTGGTCACTGCATGCATTCATTCGCCGCCTCCTGACGAACATGATTCGATAAAAATGATTTCTTCAAGAACAAAACTAAATCCTACACATTTTCAGTCTTTTCTTACATGTTTAAATTGCAACTTTGCAAGGATGGCAAGGACTCTTACCGGATGTTTGTTTAAAAATTTGGCGCAATCTGTTCAGCCGTTTGGCCGTTCTGGAGTGAACTGAACTCACTCACTTATTTCTCGATTTGGATAGTCGGGAAACACTCCCGTAGGTGGAATTGTTAATATTTAATGCAATCCAGAAATTAAAAAATCCATCCCGATCGGGGTTCGAATGCTTTATTGTTCCATCCATTCAAGTTCTATAATATAACGACAATACAGAAGTTAAATAGTTACCGTCTCGGTGGTCTAGTTGGCTAAGGCGTCCACCCGGAAAGTGGGAGACTCGGGTTCGAACCCCGATCGGGATGGATTTTTTAATTTCTTGTTTGCATTAAATATTCACTTACTTATGTTGAAAGTCGCTTCGCTCCCTCGTCTAATTATGATGTGCATCCTCTTTGGCTCTAACTAAGGGTAGCCCCATAGATATAGGCTACAGCCTAAAACAACTATTGTTGAAAAGACTTTGGTGCTAGCATTCGATTCTCCAGCACTCCAAGCCAAAGAACCGTAAATTGGTTTCGGACCATGATAAAATGAAAATATGTCTGAAATCTGATCTTGGTACATATAAAACTATTGTATGCTCATAAGACCTAAGATCAATCCCGCCGATAATCCTGACTGAAAGTTTGTTCCGAGGTTTTCTTCGGGCATTAATGCAAATGTAGGGGTTGCGAGCGTTCCCGTCACAATGATCCAACTCTAAATACCTAGTGAGACACGGAAGGGCAGGTTTTCGACAAGAATTTTTTACTCGGAATTCAGAACATGTTTCATTGATTACCTTTTCACATTTACCTAAACTATCCAGTGTCCATAGTTTCTGATGTTCAATCTGATGAGAATCTTAAACTCCACCGTAATCTTAGTGTTTCAGCAAATGATCTGATTCACTTAACATTAGTAATACGCATTTCTACGAAGAAAACCACAGCACTATTTATTGGTAAAATCATATTACTGGTCACACAAGCTGGAAATACATGAAACGTAATATTCTACGTTCATTCTTGAAATTCAATGTTCGCTATCTTCCTGCATGGTTCTCATGTTGATAACACGATAGCGTACAATTCCATGAATTTAAGAACGTACACTCACCGACACATTTTAAAACATGACTTGCATTAAAATATTATTTCCCTACAATAAACAATACCATGATCAACGAAACCAAAATGATAATCTCACTCCTAATGAAATAAGGGTTGAAAATTAAATAGTTTGCAAAGCGTGCATTGAGCACGTTAGATTACCAAATATAATGCCTTCATTTTGTTGCACTACATTTTACTGTACTTGGTAAATAACTCTTTTCGACGGTTTAATTGTTGACTTTGCCCCACCTGAACAACTGATAAGCTCTCATAACGGCTGATAACGTGTGATAAAGGTACTCTTCTCTCTGTCTCGTTCAAGCCGGCATCATGGTAGGCCGACAAGTTATCGCCCACATAGTTTTCCTTGTGGTTATTGTATGTGTTGCCGGGCAAACTCAGAAGAAACCATGTAAGTTTTACTTATAACACGTACTACACTACTTCTACTATTTTGACTATGTAACAAACTAATCAAGTTCTCTATAGTTGAGATATATAGTACTATGTATTAAAAGACTGAGGAAAATTATCAAATAAAAGCATTGACTACTTTTACCCAGAATGCATTACATGAGTGACAGAGTGAGATTCAATACATTCATTGATAAGATGGAGGAGTCGCTGAGGATAACGCTTTTCGGGAGAACGGATATTAACATACTTAAAATATTTTGTGCGTAACCAATGATAAAGAAACGATTATTTATGAGACAATGTTTTCAAATTTAAAAAATAAGTTATCGATTTCGATTGAAAAATCGTAAAAATCCGGTATTTACTCCATTTTTGTGAACCTCGTCATCATATTTATTCCAACTACCTATGAAAAGCAAACTATCGTAGGCGGCCTACTGGATCTAAACGTTCGACATGAACGCACAATCATGTTAATTTTATAAAACGGTTTAATCTGGATATTCTCTAATTGGAACTTATGTTTTGGATTTTGAAATTAGTAACCAATTAGCTGCAATCACCTGAAACCTGAGCGCAAGAACTTTTCCCACGCTAGCCTCAGCTACTAGATTGATAGCGATACAAAATATCAGTAGCTAACCCATTTTTGGAACGAATGAAAACCACTGAGCGAACAGTAGGCCTACCTTTTTTTTGCATTACTCATTTAAAAACTTATTTACATAAATCGCAAACATGAATATTTTATGAAATGAGAATTTAGCCAAACGCATTTAGGTGAAATTTAATCAAGACCTGGTTCGAGGTTGTTTGTCATTCTGGTACGTGGTGATGTAACACACACTGTAAAACCATCAGAGGCGTGTTTATATCGCGACGAAGTGTGCTAACATTTCGTAACACCAGGGTTGTCGTAAATACTTTTAGCTTCCGTAAGGAATTAGTGTTATAAAGATGAATGTAACAAATCCTTAAAATTGCAAACAAGGAACAATAAGGAGTAACAATTCAGGTTTTTGTAATGGATTGGAAATTGTAATTTGACTGAACACTAATTAATCAGGTCAGAATAATAAATAAATATATCTGTGTAATGTACAAAACATCATTAAATGTTTTATGCTTCCAAAATAGCAAGTAACTTTTATCCTATAGATTGTTTTAACTTGCAATTAAAACAAATAAGACGAAAATAATATTATCATTTGTATATTGGTTATGTTTTTTTTTTCATTCCCAATGCCATTAGATAATAAAGACACGGAAAATCTACTCACATCAATAATTTAATATTTTGATGAGTTTTCTTCAAGTCGATTGTACACAAATGCGTCGGTGATAACAACAGGTTGGCTTTTCGTACTTTGCCAAGAGTTCTTCTATAGTTGTTCAGGATTTCAGGGTGTTACAATGAACACTTATGGTACTATTTTACAAAATGTTGCAAATTTCTGTATGCTCATATGTTTTTGAAATGTTCACCTCAATTTATTTATTATTAAAATTATTATGTACCCACTCCTTTTATAAGACCACAAATAACAGAAACTATTTGTTTCGATATGCAACTGGTTGTATTTATGATTGTTGATTAATATTTTATACAGGTTTTTTTTACGTATATTTGGCTGTTTGATACACTGGTTACCTTCAGTGGGGGCTCTTGCGTAACGCGGGCAGCTCTGATTCGTGAGGTCATGGGGTCGAACAGAACCACCGGCAATCCTGGCTGAAAGTTTTTCCCGCGGTTTCCTTTAAGCGTGAAGGCATGGGATTGAGTCCTCTGAAACCTTCCCTCCACAATTACCCTAAACCCTAACAACCTATAGTTAGTCACATCTGAAGAGGGTCCCACCGGGTATAACTAACAGAATATGGCATCTCGAGGACTTATTGCACACGGGGCAGGTTGTAAGAGCGCTTTTTAACTTTGTGTAATGTTATTCCATTTTACAAACTTTGTTAAAAATGTTGGCAGAGAGTGCGCGACCTTCTAGAATTAATTTGTGAAGTTAACTCTGCTGTTTTAAAAAAATGTTTCCTATCAACAATAAATTATCCAATTGGTTTATTTTATTTGTTATTTTGTTGATAAGACTGTGATTTATTGCTTATTAATATTCTCTACAAGAATGGTGTCGCATGCATATTGAGTATGCCTCTAAGAAACTTGAATAAATGTATTTTAAATTTAGTTTTGAGTGTTGCAACAAAGTTCGAGCTCCATGCAATGACTGAACAGTCAGGCTCGAGGCGCGCAGATAATAAATCCTCCTTCGAACGAAAGAGTGAGTCCGATGACGTGTGACGCCATCATATCTGTGTGTACCGAGTGAGTTGGCCGTGCAAGGGAGGGGACGCCACTCTGATCAAACATGCACTGATAAGGACCCTTCAAATCGTTCTAACACGAAAAATATGTATTAACTCTAGCCGATATAATTTTTCGTGGGAAGCCACCTCAGGGTGCAATTCAAGCCCGTCTTCAGGTGTCTAACTATAGATATGTTGCGGATAGGACAATATTGTGAAGGGATGTCCGAGGTCTGTTAAAGAGGACTCAATCCCTTGAAGTTATCTAACCCTTATACGTAGGTAGCTAGTACGGGTTTCGATCGTACACATCGATTTGGTGTACAAAATTTACGTGTTCTTTGCAATTTTTATAAATCCTACAGTAAAAATTATCAATTTCATTGGATCTAGTTGCTACACTCAAACACATTATCATACAAAAAATAGTGAAAGGTGTCCCAGCTTTGTATATACTCAATGGTCCAAGTGCACTAACCAAAGCGCAAGATTTCGTTTTGATTAAAATTGCCTGGAACATTTCTATTTTTCACTAGACAAGAAAAAGTTTGATGCCAACATAATTATATGATTTTTTAGAGTATTTCCGTTACATTGGTCAAACCTGAGAAAACGATTAATTTTGACCGTCACGTAGGCTATATTTCTTTGTCGAGTTAAAATTCCAAACATGATAAAAAGTTGGACTAAAATCGTGTGCCGTAAGAGTAATTTAAGTAAAATACACGAGAAATATATATACATAATTGAAGATTGGAACAGAAATATGGCCGAAACGCCTACCTAAAGGTGACGTCGTTATTTTACGTCATATCCTGAATGGAGTATTGAAAAGTGATGATTCCTTAGGATTTCTTACTGAGATGTTAGGCTAGGAAACGATTCTCCGAGAATTGTGTTATCTCGAATTCACATGAAAGGAGTATATCCATTCATATTTTATGGAGATATATATTAACATAGCTGTCATTCAATTATTATCATACTTGCGTAATCCAGCGATGCGCCCTGACATAATTAAATGTACTTTAGACGTATAGATATAAGTGAACATTGCATTTCAATTAACGAAGGAGAATTAAATTGAGATTACTTGTATTCAATAAACACACACCACGATGCGAGTATTATAATGCTAATCCACCGTTAAAGCACCAGAATAAAACAAATTGTCAAATATGTACTTGGCGCTATTAATAATATCAATAATATTTCGATTTCATTGGGTGATCAATCACGTTATTATGATATTCTAAACCATCAAATGAGAATGATTTTTGTTGTTTAATGAGAGACGATGAGTGGTGATGGATGACGATGAAGGACGATGACAAAATACTAGTGATGTGCGGGTACCCGAAATTTCAGGCCGGATCGGGTATTTGAGTCCGACCCGACAGTCAAAAACAGGGATTCGATTATCGGTTTGAAAAAATATATTAGTGGATATGGTGGAGGTGCCGGTCCAGGATTTACAAACCTTGTTGGTGGAGGTGCCGGTCCAGACATTTTCAAATTTATTGCTTACATTTCATGGAAACTACACTCAAAAAATTGAAAAGTGAAACGGTGTTGAATTAACACCGTTTTTACACCATTTGTGTGTAGACAAACGACTACACCGTTTTGTCGTAACATTTACACCGCACTGAAGGTGTTAATTTTGAGTATTGAGCTGGTGTAACTAATAACACAATTATGCGGTGTAGACTAGATTTCAATTAACACCGTATGGTGTAGATTTCAACACAGTATGGTGTTAATGTTTACACAGTGTATTGTCGTAATTTTAACACCGCGGGTGTAAGAATTCGCTGGCGCTATCTAGTAGACAAACAAAGAACTCACGAATTTAATTTATTATTAATAAAATTTCAAATTAATTACTTGTAAGTGGTATTATTAATGACATTTTATAGACAGTGTATGGTAGTACAAGTACAAGATTATTTACACAGCATATACAGGTACAAATTTTATCGTCAAGTGCTGGACTCGAACCCGAGATACCTTCCTCCACTTCCGGACGCCTTCACCACTCGGACACTGCACCTGTGAGCGGTAGGGCTCGTTAGCTGGCTTATGAGGGTCTAGACCATGTACGTGTATTGTATAACACTGCAGAACTCAAATGCGCGTACTCATGGTGTTGATAATTTCTGCTGAACGGTTGATAATATCAATGCCAAATTTTGCATTTATGTTTACAAAGTACTTATCAATTGATATCCACACTTGGTTGCAAAAAATTTTGCCATAAAATCCATTGCGAGACATAAGTCCAAAACGTGAAAAAATGGGAAATCCAAAACATGGATTTTATTTCGGGAAATTCCCATCAAACCGTTTATCTTTCGATTAACCAAATTAATTTGCGCATTAACATTGATTTAAACGTTGATATCCATTATGCAAATATAAGTTAAAAAATCTGTACACTTGGAATAAATTCCGATAATTGACAAAATTTGAGTGAATTATGGATATTTCACAATTTTTTATATTGAAAATCAATTAATTAAATTAGGATTACGCTTACTGGATCTAATAGATTATGTCTTTCTTAACGTAAGGTGAAATATAATACCGATCTTTTAACCGTTTATTCGGAAAAACAAAAAGGTTGGCGCTTTGTTAATTTGTTTCTTTCATTGATATAGTTGATGATTTTAATAACGAAGAATTAGTATGTGAACTAAGATTCTTTCATTATTGGTTTCATTGATAAGCTTCAACAAATACACTTATATGAAACATTATACTCAGATACTGGGTTTATGATAATGACAACGGTAATGTAGAGAATTGGGTTATGATAATGAGGCATGCCACTCAGCAGATAAAATGTTACGTAACATTGGGGATGTATGTCTACATGAACATTGAACAAGTGAAAAAAATTAGGACTATTGAATTGTACAAATAAAAGAAGCACTATCCAGAAGTAACTTGGTATAGTAGTCGCGACTTCATAAACTTGACGTGAAACTTTAAAAAATGTGTACATAAATAGGAGAGAATGCGTGAGGATTTGTGAAGAAAGAATTTTAATTATGATTTAATAGTACCTAAGACAGTGTGCAAGATAGTGTGCATATGTGCAGGCCTGCACATATGCAATGGAAGTGTCGCGATAGATTTGTATCTGTAGATACCTTGTGTGAATGTTCCTAATTCCTGCGCATATTAATACTGTTAAAATATCATTGCTTATTAAAGAAAATTAAAAAAATAAAAATAAATAAATAATGATAAATAAAAATACTATTGCTTAATTTTGAAATAATAACTGATTAAAGTTTAATAAAAAATAACTGCTTAGATCGCGAACGCCCGCTGTTCCTGTTGAAACTTGTTCAGAGTTGGCGGTGGTGACGCGATAATTTTTATTTAGGTCAAACCGGTGTAAATTCATCTAACTACAATTATTTTGAGTCCGCTAGCGGTGTAATCTTTGAGTAGATAACACCGAATGTCGTAAAAGCTCACGGTGTAAACTCACGGTGTTGTTTTCTGTATTTTTACACCGCGTTTTATTTACACCGCCATTGATTTTGAGTCCTTTTGACTGCGGTGTTAAAACAACACCGTCACGTGTAAAAAATCTACACCGCAGAATTTACACCAAAATAATTTTTTGAGTGTACCACAAAATGAAAATCCAGACAGTAAAAATTATTTCGGAGAAAATTATAATGTAAAATTCTTCACAAGAAAAATTCATACCCATTTTAATAATATGCAGTATTGTAACGGCCGTCTTTTCCCGACCCGACCTGAAAATCCGAAACCTCTGCCCACAGTCCGCACAGCCCTATAAAAGTCCATGAACCCATTCCTTATATGCGGGATAGCGAAGACAAGGCACTATTATTTTACTAGTATCATGTCTTGGCTTATTATTATAGTTTAGTTTAGTCCATGCAGAGCAATAAATTTTAAAGCTTATATTTTCGGGTCTCAAAATGCTTTAAATTTAAAATTATTGTTAATGATAATAACAAACATTTATATAATATGCATTACAAACATTATTACTGGGTGTCTATTCCGAGCCGCGAAAGATGTTAATTGTTGATGATATATAACAAACATGAATATAATATGAGCTTTACAAGCATGATTGTGGTGCCTAGATCTGTTGGTAAAACTAAAAGTGTGACTATGAAATGCGGTAGACCAAGTTTTTTTTAGGTGGGGCAAAATTGCTTCAGTAAAATAGCGTTACCCGGTTAGAGCATAATATTGCTAACACATACTTTTTAAAGAAAAATAATATATTATATTATTATTATTTATTACTAAGTAATTCAACTATTTTATGTTATAATTAATCCTAAATCACATTGTATTATTTCACATATTATTACTCTTTACTAGTATCATCGAGTGTACTCAATGCTAGTATAGGCCTATATATGAGATTCACATGAAATGTTTTTGCCTTAGGAACTATTCACTCCTTCTTCACGAAGAGGTGTAAACTTGTACCATGTATTAGTCTGTGAATAAAGATACTCTACTCTACTCTAATATTGTAATCTTATTATTTCCAGATAAGTTCTGCACTTCAGACGACCAAGCGCGGCCTAGAGATTGCAGCTCGCTGGGGGTATCACAGAGTATGGTGAACTGTGTCACGGTCGTAGACAGGTAGGTAGAAGCACGTTGCAATGTTTCTTAGCTGGGTGTAAATTCAAACTTCATTAAAGCCTCGAACAAAACGAACGAGTCCCAAATCGACTTGAACACGGGCGATTGAGCGAAAACCGGTGGTGCTGGGCGGCGAGGTCATATCTATTCCTCACTACTGCTAACAAATCCGGTGCTCGTATCCAGAGGCCAAACTCGAACACATAATGGCGCGAGTCACAGTGGTGTTGATACCGTGATACTTTTCATAAAAGAGCTCAAAATAACTCGGTCACACTTCGAAGAATGCCAAGTCAAGGAAAATAGTATTCAGTTATCTTTACGACTTTAATCTTTATAGTTTGTTTAAAATATTCTATTATTTCCCAACCTGCCAATGACTCACACTCAGTCCGTGAAAACACCTATTATACGGATATTGGGAGCAAGCAGGAAACGTGTGCACGCACGTACAAGGTAAATAACCGATACCACCATGCACCAATATATGAGATTTCCTAGAACATGTGCGGCAATGACAAACAAGCACACGCCCAACTCTTTAGGCTTGCGGATTGTGTATCAGACTCGTATTAAACAATCAGACCAAAATTCTTTTTTTCACTTCAACAAAAAAGTAATACTCGGGCACAGTCTGTTATCTGTGACTCAGGTATATACTGAATGCCTTCCCATCTTGACAACGACCATACACCTTCCACACACAGGCGAGTAGCTTATGAATAAAATGAAAATTTGATCTAGACTCTTCTTTTCTTCTATCGTTCATATATTATTATTACTCAACTCAACTCAATATACTCAACGGTTCTCTTGTCCAGAAGCCAAATAATATTTACATTTTACACTCATTTCTGTTTGCATCTAGTTGCAAGTAGGCCCATGGGCGCCGGCAGGAATTTTAGCAGGGGGGGGCAACAATCACAATTTGTAGTTTAGTTGGGCAAGCACGGGGGGTTTGGGGGGCGGAGCCCCCCAACAATAGCGCCGCAGGCGAAATTTTTTAAAATCAGGTTTTTAGAATGCATTTGGTGGGTTTTAGAAAAAAGTAGTGGGCTGAATACGATACCGAAATTATGTAATTTTTGTGCAGTAGATACTAGAAAGTAAACAAAAAAACATTGTGTCTCAACTTTTATACGGTTACTAAAATGGGTTATGAGTTGAAAATGAGACACACGTTTCAAAAATAAAGGCTTTATTTTAATTGCATAAAATTATAATGAATGTGACTGTTTTGATAACATTTTCTTTTCTTACATAAACTGCAACTTGTAAGTTCTCTCCAGTTGCAATGCAATGTGGAATAAAAATATAAAACATAAACACGTTCTTAGAGGTCTACATCGACTAATAATTTACTAGCCTACAAATCATAGAAACGATATCTTGTTACAGTATTATTATTTATTTCAATAAATCATACACATAATATCACATAACATAAAATAAATGGAAAACGGGCGTGATTGACTAGACCCAAAAAGGAAAATGCGAAATTTCAATACATTACTAAGTACTAAAAACAAACAAACTAGCAACACTCTGCTCCCGATCAGATCATTAAATATATTATTATTATTATTAATATTATTAATATTAATTTTCAATTGAATTTCGGTTTCACAAAAACATTAATTTATATGTAATAAACGCATATCACTAGTTAAAATTTATTTTTCCTGAAATCCAGGGGGGGGCAAGCGCCCCCCTTGCCCCCCCCTCCCGGCGCCCATGAGGCCTATAACAATTTTTTATATTAGGAGAAGGAAACATACCTTCTACTAATAGGCATCGTTGTTTTGTTTCTTCTGTTCTAAACGACAACACAAAACAGAAATTTAGAAACATGACAAGCATGAAAGAATTCTTTCAATTTTGGTCACGCTGAAGAAAAATAGATTGACGGTAGGAGACCTTGTCCAAGGACATTATCCTCTTCAGTCGACTTACTAGTTGTGGTAATGTTTAAAATACCAAAAGTTTGAATGATACGCGACCTGATAATAAAATGTCGGCTACATTTCTCGTTTATCTTAGTTTTTAAATGTAGGCCTAATTGGTTACACCTTCGTCATCTAGAGATGACCCACTCCATTTCCCCAAGGTAGATGCAAAACACGACCCGAACAGAATTCTCAGATTTTTATTGGTGCGCAAAAAAATCGCACTGTAAACCGCTACCCACGCCCCCCCCCCACCCCCCCCCCCCCCCAATAAAAAAACAAAAACAAAAAACATCGTTATAATTCATTTTTGTAAAACTACCAACGCTGTTTTCAAATTGTAATAGTATTACGTAACTTCAGATCAAAATAGTAATTATGTTATAGCATTGGTACGTGAAATAAAATATGTTCAATGATTTCGTGCGAATGATTCCAGCACGGACTGCGTGGTGAAGCTGAAGAAAGGAGAGGCAGACTTCGGTATCTTCACCGCTGAGGAGGCCATCTTGATTTCCAACTTCCTCGCCGGCGACGTTGTCCAAGTTACCCACGAGGTACGCCATGAAGATTACAAACAAGGTCAGTCGGGGCTGTGAGTGTTATCAGTCTGTCGGTCGTAAATACTCGATCACTCAAGGGTACTGACAAAGATAACGTTCACAATGTAACGTCTATGTTTAGATTAACAGACCTAACTTAAGCCTACATATCACCTAGTTTTGTTATACATTGCAGCATTTCTTGAGTTTAGATGCTCAATTCACTTAGGAAATTTTGTATACTATGACGGAAGAAATTTTTGTTTAAATTTTGCTATACAAGACTGAGTAAAACTATAGATGAGAATGAAACGCAATTAGGAACAATAATGCCGTATGCGGGCAAGGGCGTCCCCAGAAATTTTGTCAAGGGGGGTGGGGGTGGGGGTGGGGGCAAAAATGATAATTTTTACTTTCGTGTGACATGCATGGGGGCTTGGAGACAGAGCCCCCCCCCCCAACAATAGCGCCGCAGTCGAAATTGTTTGAAAATCAGGTTTTTATTGTGCGTTTATAGCGTTTTAGAAAAAAGAAAACAATGTAATTTTTGTGCAGTTAATACCCGAAACTAGAAAACCACCAAAAGGAATTGGAACGCTAACGTCCTGACGAGATTAATAGAGAGTAGTAATGTATAGACAAACGTATTCAGCAGGTATGTGTTATTACACTCTTATTAACGCGGTACAATGTCCCGAAAGACTCTAATTAATATATTAATAAAATTGCTTTATAGGGGATTTCAGGGGGGGGGGGCAAATGCCCGCCTTGCCCCCCCCCCCCTTACATTCAAGATTACCTGTCAAGCTATTTCTATAATAATTATTGAATACAAGCAAGGTATGTCTTTATTTCTGTTCATACCATATAAATCTATTAGCCCTTTACTATTACTAACACCGGTCTGTGGAAATGAGTATTGATGTGGTGTGATAATTAAATAACAGATTGACTAATTACGAGAATACCTATTACCTATATGGCAATTAACAACTATTCACCAGAACATTCCATCTTGAATCTTTGATAACTGATAAGGGCAACGGTGATGAAATTTGTTGTTCATCATTCACACATTATAGATTAAAGACATCAAGAGTCAAGACTACTTAATAATATGTTGTGTTTGTTGTATTAGTAATATGGTGCTAAGCGAAGTCCATCATTGCGTAAATAAAAAAGGTGAAACAGTGATTAATAATGATGCAAATACTTTGCTCGAGGTTACCAACAAATGTCAACCCAAAATCACATTGGTTTTTTATGAACTGTCTCTTTTTCGGGTGGCTCGTCAGTTGTCACCAAAAAAAATACCTTCGTATATAATTTTTCTTTTTTAGAGCATTTTCATCCACCTTGTCTTGTAAATCTTATTTTTAACCGATACTTTTTTCTTTTACATTTCTCTCATTAATTAATTGTATTTTGGGGTCAAATGTATTCATAATAAAGCTAGAATAAATTTTAGAAATTGCTTGTCTACTTTTTTCATTATTGTATCATGCCCTACAACCTACGACATACACAGAATTCTTGTATAATCAAGTATATAATGATTGGATGAGCGTAGCGAGCGAAGCGAAGATTCCATTTCACTACACTGGAGAAAAAAATCCGGAATGTTTTTTTTTCTTTCTTTTTTTCTGTATTTTTGTGTGTTTGTCAGCACGATTCCGGCTAAACCGATACTCCAAATTGCGATGAAATTTTCTGGAGGCGTTCGAAATCTCTAAACTTAGAACTGACACGTTTTTGAGCGCAATCGGAAAATTATTTTTCATGAAAATCGCAATTTTACGATTTTTTTTCGATTTTTAAAAAATTTCTTCGACTTATAACACCTACATGCTTTATCCGATTTTAATGATTTTTTCACAGAACCTTAATTTTATGAATTAAGATATTCGTGTGAAATTTGAGCGCAATCGAAAAATTATTTGTCATGAATACCGAAATTTTATAGGTTTTTTCTTTTTTTAAACAGTTCTTTGATTTATAACACCAACATGCTTTATCCTATTGTAATGATTTTTTTCACAGAATTTTAATTTTATGAATAAATATATTCGTGTTAAATTTGAGCGCAATCGAATAATTATTTCTTATGAAAATTGCAATTTTACGATCTTTTTCTTTTTTTAAATTACGATTAATTAAAATTTACAAAATTTAAGTTCCTTTTTAATTTAATTTTATTTAATTTTTTTTTAAATTCGACGTAGTAATACGCATCGAACGCATTTTTATGTTGCATTGAAATCTCTTGGCGGAGGTGCCGAGAACACAAAAATAACAATTTTTAAAAAGGCTTACCCCTTTCACCCCAAGGGTCACCAAACAAATCTTTTATCATTTTGAACAGTAATTTGTCAACAAAAAGTTGCATGTTAATCGAAGGTCGTAGGCCTATTTAGTTTTATAAGACGTGACACACGTATATATGGACGGACGGGGTCACGGGAGGGCAGTAAAGTGATGTAGGGGCGCTTTGCTCTCTTGATTCCTCATTCCAGATTTAAACAAATGGTACAGCATCAAACATTGTAACTATAGTGTGCTTGGTAATTTTACTGTTTACTCAAATTTCCTGTTGAATGAGGCAGCATTGCTCTACTAGCCTACTACCTCGCACCCTATATGTTTCAATGTCATCTGTTTACAGAGGCGTTTGCCTTCCAAACCGTGGCGGTGGTGAGATCTAACCATACCGGGGGCCTTGCGGGACTCAAGGGGAAGAACTACTGTCATCCAGGATTCAAGGACTCCCAGATGTGGACCGACACCGTGCTCAAGGTAACTATACACTGTTTAGAACAACGCTATTACACTGTCAGTATGCGTGATATTATGAATACAGTGTGTAGGCCTAACACAAATCGTTGTTTCACAATCCATCAAAAATAAAATATATTGTTGAAATCATTTACACGAGGATACAACAATAACAGAATTCAGTATTGTCGCAGTTGTGTTCCTAAGAATTAGGCATTCGTCACATGTAATTTTATGCATAAAGAATATGTATCACTTTTTACCTTTTTTTTACCTATCCATACAAATAGTTCGCATAATATTCATTTCCTGTTGCTTCCTGTTCATTTCCTTTCTACTGTCCTTACACCCTATCCGTATGCTGTTTATTTATTTTACTTTACATCTATTCTATCCTATTCAGTTATGAAAACTGAAGGACAAAAGGACAAATAAAATAATAATGCACACAAAATACTCAAATGCATTTAAATTAAGCATTAGCTAGTTGCCTGTTGGTCACCATCGTCCAGATGAGGGACAATCAAGTTGTTTCTGGGCTGTTTCCTACGAAGAGGCGTAATTTAAATAATTTATAACGTGTGCGTATGTTTTGTGTTGCAGTATTTCGAGAAGAAGGTCGTGAACAAAGTTTGCAACGCGTCCAGGCCTGACGTGCAAGACGAGTTGAACAGTATCAACAACTTCTTCAACTTCGCCTGCCGACCAGGTCAATGGGTCCATAACGCTTATGCTGACGACAAACTGAGTGAGTCCTGGAACCTTTGAGTTTATAGTTGGTTGTTAGAGCACCTACGCCAATGGCCGCTTGTCTTGTTGACCACGCCGTACCGCTAGTCTGCTTTATCATAGGCATAATAGAGTTTCGTCCACACTCGATGTGTCTAACATTTTTATAATAATACATATAAATATATCGTCTATAGATTAATAAATTTATTGGATGAGCGAAGCGAAGACTTCAATTTCACTGACCCCCCCAAAAAATTTAGCTCGGGTGTTTTTTTTTTTTTTTTGTTTTTTTTTGTATTTTTGTCTGTTTGTTCGCTCTCTACCGGGCAAACGGCATAATATGCGATCTTGATGAAAATTTGACAGGACCTTCGAAAGTTCGAAATCTCTGAACTTAGACTTGCTACGTTTTTGGGTACAATCGAAGAAATATTTCTCATGAATATCGTACTTTTACGATTTTTTTCGATTTTTAGTGCGATATTTTCGTGACATTTGGGCCGATTCTGACCAAACGGGTAGGGCTACAACGTTCATATTTCACATGGACATTAAGGTAATGGTGATGTATTGCTTTCTGAAAGAAAAAGTTGAAAAAGTTAGCCAGAATATATAGAAATAAAGCTTTTAATATAAGTTTTTTGATTTTTTGTGCGATATTTTCGTGCCATTTGGGCCAATTCTGACCAAACGGGTGGGGCTACAACGTTCATATTATACATGGACATTAAGGTTATGGTGATGTAGTACCTTTTGAAAAAAAAGTTGAAAAAGTTAGCCAGAATCCATAGAAATAAAGCTTTTAATATAAGTTTTTACGGTAAATAAATAATACCAATTGGCAAGAAACAATAGAAACTTGACAACAATCACCTACAATGCGTAGGCAGCAAAACAAAGCACTTGCAAAAGTAAAGATATCCTACGCAAACTAAAAACTTTAAAAAAGCTCATCCATCAACGCGGCGGGACTTTAGCGTTTTCCTAGTAAATAGATACATTTTTTGTTGATCTGTAGTGTGGTCTAGGATGCAAAATGCACGACCTTTTTGTTAATACTAAAACCATGTAGGACCGCAACTCGTATTCCATACATACTAGGGAAACGCCAAAGTCGTTAATAGATGAGTGTGTGAGCCAAGTGTTGAGTACCCGGGAACATCCCCTTTTCCTCCCCTATACCTAAGGGTGGATCTAGCCCAGTATGGGGAATGATACCGGGTACTCAACACTTGGCTCACTCACTCGTCTATCAACGACTTTGGTGTTTCCTTAGTATAATACGGTATAATCATTGCAAAAACATTTGTGGTCACAGACCCTTGTTCAACAGATACACCCCATACTAAATGGAACGGCCAGCTAGTGTACGACCCCTAGACTTAACATAGATATACTGCCTCCAGCCTATAGACGAAAACTAAAAGAGAAAATGTTTTTTAGTTTATTTGGTTGGACCGCAAGACGTATTCAATACATATAAGCATAGAAAAATTACGAGCCCCCTTAACTGACAACTGAGGGGGCAAGTCCCCTCCCCCATACTCGGCGCCTATACATGCTTGTGTTGTGTTACAGAGAGGGAGTATTTGAGGATGTGCGCCCTTTGCGACGCGCCTGGGGTTGCTTGCAGCTACAACCCCCTACGAGCCAGCGGGGACCAACAGTCAACCCTCAACTGCCTCACGCAAGGGAATGTTTTCGCTCAAGGGGATGTCGCGTACGTGGCACTGCAGGTTGTCAAGGAATACTTTGGGGTAAGCACATAACACATGTGGTGAAGGTACAAAACTACACTATTAATAATGTATTATTATTTCAATTTGGTAAAGATGAGGAAAAATAATTAAACTCTAAACAGATTAATAATATGTATCAGGCAGAGATCAGACTAAAATTCAAATTGTATAATCAGGTTTTATTAAAATTGAAGTGCGTTGAGAATAATATGAACAAGGTTTCTTTTTTTGAAAGCGTTATTTAATTTAATTACAAATTAATTGTCCTTCACATTTAATTTGTAATTTTATCTTCATTAAGCGAGCGAAGCGAGCGTTTCCATTTGACTCTGCCGGAAAAAATAGTCACTGTTTTTTTGTTTTTGTTTTTTTGTTTGCATGTCTCGCCATAACGTTCGAACGGAGGTTCGGATCGAGTTGAAATTTGGAGCATCCGCAATCTTCGATCTGAATTGAATGCCATTAGTTTTGTGGCAAAATCGTTCAAAAAGTTTTTTTTAACTAATAAACGACGACAAAATCTGAGGTGGCCAAATCATTTAGAATGTCCGTCTGGTCACGAATATGTTAAATTTTATTTTGATCCGATAAGTAGTGTAGATGGAAATTTCATTTTAACAATTGTAACGTTACCATGGCAACGAAAAGTCGCACGAGGTTTCTGGCCACTATGCACTGCCACCTAGAAGTAATCAAAATACTATCGAGGAAGCAGTGTATTATTTGTTACCAAAGAGTTCAAATAGTTTTCCCAAGGAAATGATGTCAAGGTCCTCTTGATGGCGGTGGATTTTATCCACAAAGTAAAGGTTTACCCACGGGTTTACCTAAAATACCTTGGCAATAATAAATAATATTGGAAACAAACATGGCCCCGTGGACAACAAACGTCGCAAATTTAAAAATTTAAAAAAATGTGCAATGTGGGTCTAGCTATAGCACGTGCTCGCTTATCAACGCGTCCAACTGAGCGTTTCCTAGTGATACTATACAGATATTTAAAAAAAAAAAAAATGATTTTACCTGTATTCTGTTGATTTTGTGAAAAATGTGACAATCACCCCTAAAGCTAACGTGTGTGTATGTTCCTGCAGTTGGTTGCAGGTTTCAAGGCCAAACACGACCCCAGCGAGTACCGTCTCCTGTGTCAGAACGGTACAACTCAGTCCCTGGACAATCCTACCCCGTGCACATGGATCAGCCAACCGTGGAAGGCCGTTGTCGCCACCAAGTGCGTACAAACTACACAATTCATATAATATATTATATATATATATGCAATGTCTTAAACTTTCACGGTTGCTAATGTGAGTAGTATAAGTACAAGACACGGTTTTACCCGTAAGTACAATACTACTCATAGTCATATGTTTAACGTTGGTTTTTAATCTTTTTAAATTATGTCGATGTAGACCGATAAAAAATGTGTAAATACATTAATTATATATCATACCGTTTGTGACATCTTTAATTATTATTCACATTAGATTTTGTGTCCAAATTAAAATCTAAAGTAGCACCATATCGTGGCTACAGGATACTGATTAATTCATTTGTTCAAGAATTGGTTTTAATGATTAGAAACAATTAAAAATTAATACAAACGTCTATATTTTAATATTTTGGCTAAATAAATATTAAGAACTGATTAATTTACTTTCAAGGTAGGTAGGTACTATATGTGTGTGGAAGTAACCCATGTGTTCGTGTGCACAGGAGCGCGTCTGAAACCCTGCAGGCCGACCTGTCCACCTACGTGGAGAAGCCTGCTAGAGGTTCCTGGCAAGACACCCTCGCTACCATCATGCTGCAACGTGACTTCAAGCTCATCAAGACAGACACCCTCAAGTCAATCAAGGATTACGTCGAGCAAGGTGGGCTTGGTTCTGTCTGGTTGCATGCAGTTTTATATCAGTCATGGTGTGAAAGTCGAGTTGTGTGACGTGTGTGACAGTCAGGCTTAATTATAGTCGTACATGACGGAGGGGTGTGACCAACAGGTGTGAAAGTCGAGTTGACCGGGCTGGTGTGTGACAGTCAGGCTTAACTATAGTCGTATATGATGGAGGGTGTGACTAGCAGGTGTGACAGTCAGGCTTAATTATAGTCGTATATGGCGGATGGGTGTGACCAACAGGTGTGACGGATGGGTATGACTACCAGATTACAATTTAGACGTGTTTCTATAACCACTCATCTCATTAACTACAATCGTGTACACACAATTCGTATTTCTATAGTATGGTCACTTTAGTAAGGTCATTTTTCCGCTCTCTAGATTCATTACGTCAATTAACGTTAAAATAAATAACAAATGATAAAATATGGGGTACTGTTCTTTTCTGTTATTAACACAATAAATATATAAAGCGCATAAGAAATCGTAGTTTTAATAATCAATCAATCAATAAAAGACTTGTTCAGTGAAAAGTCCACAAATGAAAAACACCTTGAATGAATGATGCCATGGATTGTAGTAACGTGCAATGCCACGTGTCCCTAGGCCGCGAGATCCCGCAGGTGGCCGTGAACACGTGTCGAGCCCGGCCGCGCCTGTGCGTGCTCAATGAAGAGCGCGAGAAGTGTGCGTGGATGACCACGGCCGCACGCACCATCGGCGTCTCCCCCGACATCGAGTGCGTCGTCGCCCCCGACCAGTGGGGCTGCTTCCGCTTGATCAACGAGAGCAAGGCAGACTTCACGGCCATCGAGTCCAATGTGGGCTACATCACCAGACAGTGAGTACGACTCTTGCGTTTTGATGTAGGGGCAGATCATTTCTTTCAATAGGATATATGTGACAAAATCCAATCGTTAACGCCGACTGAAAATCGAACCCACATCCGCCGAAGCTCTTAAACGGTTGAACCCAAAATAAATTGTCATTGTTCGCATGTAACTGTACTGTTAGCTTTGTGAGTTGTGACTTGGCTCAGCTCAAACAGAAAGTGGTACAACTTGAAAAGTCGGAGTAGGCTACATTCGTATTCGATTTCATGTCCAGATTTTTTTTGTTAGACCTATTTGAAACAAATTACTCAATAATTCTTCAAGGCTTCCGAACAAACAAACATAAATACGAAAAACTTTATTTAAAAAAGTGTAATGCAGAATTCTGCAAGCGCATCAACTATACTTCACTTCACAGTTACATCATTACGTGGCAAAAATATATAATGTAGTAATGTAGAACATAATATAATTCCTACATTTTTTGTTCGAAACATGGGTCACTCTCTACGAGACATTTTACCACCTCGTGCACATTCTGTTTGCAGCACTTACGACCTGACGACCGCTCTGTTCCAAGACACCAAAGCTGAGGGTGACCACCACGTGGTCGGGGTCGTCAAGCGGGACTCGGGGGTCTACAACCTGCAGAGCCTGAGGGGGAAGAAGGCCTGCTTCCCGGAGTACGGAGGAATAGGTGAGGATAGTTTACTTGCTTCCCGGACTACGGAGGTATAAGTGAGGATAGTTTACTTGCTTCCCGGAGTACGGACTACGGAGGGATAGGTGAGGATAGTTTACTTGCTTGCCGGAGTATGGACTACGGAAGAGGATAGTTTACTTGCTTCCCGGAGTATGGACTACGGAGGAGGATAGTTTACTTACTTTCCGGAGTACGGACTTCGGAGGTATAGGTGAGGATAGTTGACTTGCTTCCCGGAGTACGGACTACGGAGGTATAGGTGAGGATAGTTTACTTGCTGCCCGGAGTACGATCTTACATTTAGCAACTTCAATTTAAAAGTAATACCGGTCCTTTTTTATCTTTAGTTTCAAAATGTGCCTCATGGGATTAACTTGCACTTTTAATGGAAAATTGAAAATTGAAAATTGAGTTGAAAGTTTAATATTGTCACTAAGAAGTTACAACCCAATTTTAAACTACTTCAACCTCAAAACACGAGTTCTCAGCTACGGAGGTATAGGTGAGGATAGTTTACTTGCTTCCCGGAGTACGGAGTACGGAGGAATAGGTGAAGATAGTTTACTTGCTTCCCGGAGTTACGAGGAATAGGTGAGGATAGTTGACTTGCTTCCCGGAGTACGGAGGAATAGGTGAGGATAATTTACTTGCTTCCCGGAGTACGGAGGAATAGGTGAGGATAGTTAACTTGCTTCCCGGAGTATGGATGAGTAGGTGATATACCGGTTGTTTAATACATGCTTCCCGGAGTACGTATAAGTAAGTTCTGGTGTCAGGAAATAAAAAATAACTGCCGAATGTATCTGACCAAAGGTACTTTGTAAGGATGATTCTAAATAAAGTGTGCTTCTCATATCGAGCCCAGAAAGTACTGACTATACTCTTATGATATAGCGTGGGTGTCCGTGGTGGAGGCTCTCCGCAAAGACAACGTGCTCGTCAACGCCTGCCCCTACGGCAACACCCTGGGTCAGTTCTTCTCCTCGACCTGCGCCCCCGGAGCCAACGACCCCACTCACGACCCCAAGGGAGACAACCGCAAGGCAAACCTCTGCTCTCTGTGTCGCTCCAGCTGCAATGCCACCGTCAACAACCAGAACTTCGGGGACGTCGGCGCAGTTCGGTGTCTGTCCAACGAGGCGGCCGATGTCGCCTTCATCAACGCAAAGAGGATCAAGACGGTCATTGGTGGGTTGGATGTTGTCGACCTAACAGAACGCGAGATAAAATTATCATAGATACCTTGACCAATTCCTTAACATTGAATATGACATTTAGATGAACATATAACAGCAATGCTATAATTAGAATGTTGGCATTTAGCCCGTAAGACGTCGCAAGTCTGTTACGATGCTTTAATTAAAACAAATAATTTCACTTTCTTTTTGTGTAATGTTGATTTAGGCGAAATCTACACCTCAGTTAATAGTCGCTTGTTATGTAAATAATAACCTCGATTAAACCCATGGTGTTCGTGAATTACCTAAAAACAGCAAACGTAATGTATTGTGAAATAATAATAATAATAATAATAATAATAATAATTCTTTATTTAGCTGCAACAGCTATTGCAATACATTACATATTTCACATATTACACACATATTACATTACATATTTCACGTACAGTATAGATAGGCCTGACTAGATATCAGTACATATTTAGATTTCTAGTCTGGAGCCTTATACCAAAAAATAAATAACCATATTCCTTCTAATAATAATAATAATAATAATAATAATAATAATAATAATAATAATAATAATAATAATAATAATAATATAATATAACATTATAAGTATTCTATTTATATAAATTACATTGCTGAGACTGAGCTCTATGCAAGAGATAATTTCTCTTAAAACTAGCAACATTAATGGAATTAATAACTACAGAAGGTAAGTTGTTAAATTCCCTAATACCGGAATAAAAAATTGATTTACTAGCTAACTTCTTATTGCAACCTTTCAAATAGTAACCAGTTCTAGCTGCTCTTGTGCTATGTTCGTGAACTGATGCTATTGGCTTTAATTTCAATCCTAAGTAATTTGGCAACAAGTTATGATGGATCTTAAAAATGAATAACATTGCATTAAGCTTAATTTGTTCTTTAACATTTATCCATTGAAGAGTGTTCAGCATTGTCGTTCGCATACCTCTATTTTGTAATTTCTGAAGTCTGTCAATATCCATGTTAAAAGCTTGATAAAAAATTGTTGAACAGAAATCGAAATGTGGTTGAACAATTTTCTTATAAATTAACATTTTAGACCATGACGACAGATGATGACCAATTCTACTTATATAACCTACCTTCTTACTAATTTTTGCTACAATGTAATTAATATGGATTTTGAACGATAACTTATTATCTAAGATTATACCCAAGTATTTAAATTCTTCAACAAACATGATGGCTTCATCCTCTATTTTTACTTGGTTAGCTAGTATGTCCATCTTTATTTTAGCTAGGTTAGCAGTGCCCATTAACATACACTTACATTTTAATACATTTAGTTTAAGAAAGTTGATACTTAACCATTGTGAAACAGTCTTTAGTTCATTATTTATAATGTCAATAATTTCTTGTAAATCTTTGCTCGAGAAAAAAATTACGTTATCATCTGCATACAAGTTTAAGATACACTTTTCTACACATTTTTCAATATCATTCATATAAATAAGAAACAAAAGTGGGCCCAGAACTGACCCCTGTGGGACTCCAACATCAATATATATATATATATATTTTTTTTTTTACATTTTTTATATTTATTTTTTACAAATGTAAAGAGTGTGAGAGAAGTTTGGGAGTGCAGCCACTGGAAGTCACACAGTACAGATAAGGAAGTGAAAAACTGTTGGGGAAGGAGAAATTTCAATTCCCCAAAAACATGCACCGGTTTTGCTGGAGTTCTCGTGAGTGCTGGATCATGGGCTGGTGGTTGGAGTTTGATCCACAATACTCTTTTTTTTCAGTCAGTCTCACACATATCTTAAAGGGTGCGTTATATTTTGAGAATTCGTGTGTTACAGATGATTTGAAAGAAGCTTCAAATAAAAAGGACAAAGATATCGGCGAAGACCTCGCTGAAAAGTATGAGATCCTGTGTCGCGATGGTACCAAGCAATCTCTTCTCGAAGAACTCAAGGACGACTGCCCCTTCATAAAAGCTATCGGCGGAGAGGTAAGACTTGCATTTATATCGTGTTCCTCCCATCTGATTAAACATTAACTCTACATCATCAAATAAATCTTGGCTCTTGATTCCAGATTTGTAATTGTAGTCTTATTAAGTAGGTATAGTAGGTAGGTAGCTTATGGCTCGTTTCTACACCAGACTGAAACCTTCTAAATCTATCTATACTTCCAGTCAAGTAAACCATTGACAAGTCTTATTCTTATGCAAGTAGACTTTTTAGGTAAATGAAAATTATATTGTACTTGTGGATCTCAGAGACCTGTTGTCAATAAAGAATAAATTATGAAAGTGCCATTCCATAGATCTCGACAAACAGACCCCAAAAACTCCTGGTGATAGATTTTTTAATGGAAAAGAAACAGTCTCCCAAATTGAACGGTGTGGATTCGGAAAAAGCTTGGTCCATATTATTATCTCATGACTGTTGTGTATCCAGATTGTCGGCAAGCGGCTGCGAACGCAAGCCTTGAGTGCTGATTTCAGTCTAGCCTTCTTGGAAATGGATGATTGGTTTGGACTCTTCTCGCACAACGCAGAGAGCGTGTTCCACATGTACGAGCCATTCGCTGGAAACGACAACTTAATCTTCACGGTAAACACATTTTCTGGTCATATTTTAAAAGATTATGCTGTTGTTGTTTTTTTAAAATTATTTGCGTTCGAAAAATGTTTGATTGTTGATTTGTGCCCTCGTAGAACACAACTGTGGGAGTCCGTTCCAGACATGACGTAGAGAAACCAGAAATTGAGAACTACATTGAGATGAAGAAGCGCGCGGACGAGTGCGGAGCAGCAGGAGCGTCAGCCATCTTTGTCGGCCATCTTACTTGGGCTGTCACGATCTTGTCGGCAATAGTTGTCACTAGGCAGTAATACTTATGTCACAAACTAACATCTCACTGCCACGTCACTACTGAATACAGTTCGAGAGAAACCAAACACACAGAACCCATCAGTATGAATTGTATTTCCACTGATGGAATTAGTAATGGTTTAGCCATGACACTTGTTACATTCCTAATACAAAGCAATTTTTGGAACTAAATATTATGCATTCTTAAATTTCTATCGCCATTGTACGAATAATGTTTGCTTAAAAACACCGAGCTTCACAACTTTCAGAACATTTTTAAAACAAAATTGTGCAGTAAAACGCTTTTCTATACTAGACCAATCATTCTCATCATTGCCAACATATTATTATAGAATATCTATTTATGTGTGAATTGTTCGAATTGTTGGCAGTAGGGCCATTTAAAAAATAAAAATAAATAAAAATAAAAAGCATTGTTGTTATAACTTATCAATTAGATGATTGTCTGGGCAATAAATCACAACTGAATGGAATAGTTCACACCTTTCAATCTCTAATATTTGAGAATGTCTTGTCGTATATGTCATCAACTAAACAACAATTGACTCATGTGTGTAAGCATGTGCTGTGATTCTTCTGTGTTCGGCGATCGACTTATGACTTGTGCAGGGATGCGATATTTCTGAAGATCATTTTGCAACGTTTGCATAAAATGAGAAAAGATACCACGTGTACGTACATAGGTCTACACCAGCGTTGAGCTGAGAGCTCACTATCGATTGTTGGTTACAGAACAGATAGGTTCCAGTATGTAAAACTAACTTTTATGTGTGCGTGTGTTAAATTGAGTTCATTTGTGTGTAATATTAAAATTATAGTTGTATCACACATTTTATGTTTTAGTTCATGCCACATTATGCGCAAGGTCAGACTATTGTGTAACCTATCATTGTTTAGTCGTTTTTAGCTCAAATTAGATGTGTAGCTTAGATTTACAAAATATAATGTATTCTATACATATTATTATAATGAAAAGAGTAAATGTGCTTTCTACGAAGACGTCGTGCAATGATTTACAATCCAGCATAAGATTCCGTTTTGATCCTTACTAAGAATCCCCACCTTGCACTACCAACGTGTTACGCCATGAAATGATGAATGTGTGGAGCAATGTTCAGTGCCTTCTGTAAGCAAGTGGACTGCCAAGATGACGATTACCATCTACGTTTGGTACATGTATTCTGTAGTGCTGATATCAACAGGTAAGGATAAGGTACATATTATTTAATTAATTTCGATTTTATTTGATAGACTTGTTGCTAGCTTCGTAGAATTTATAGTTGAAGACTATATTGAGCAATACTGAAAGCATAGATAATAATTACTATCTATCAAAATAAATGAAAAGGCTCAAGCATAATTGGATGAGCGTAGCGAGCGAAGCGAAGATTCCATTTCACTACACTGGAGAAAAAATTCCGTAATGTTTTTTTTCTTTCTTTTTTTCTGTTTGGATTTTTGTCTGTTAGTTAACACGATTCCGGCTAAACCAATACTCCAATTGCGATGAAATTTTCTGAAAACCTTCGAAATCTCTGAACTTAGAACTGCCACGTTTTTGAGCATAATCGAAAAATTATTTCTCATTAAAATCGCCATTTTACGATTTTTTTTTTTTTTTTTAAATTTCTTCGACTTATAACAACTACATTTTTTATTCGATTGTAATGATTTTTTCACAGAGCCTTAATTTTATGAATTAATATATTCGTGTGAAACTTGAGCGCAATCAAAAAATAATTTCTCATGAAAATCGCAATTTTACGCTTTTTCCGTTACAAAAAAATTACGCTCATCCAACAACGCGCCTGAAAAGGCGTTTGCGAAGCTTCGTAGTATTGTAATTTGTTAAGGCTTAGGTTCGAATTCCAATTTAAGTTTATTTATGGTTATTCAGCGATTGCTAGGACTGAGTAGACAATTGAATATCTCACTTTTGATTGTTATAAGGTTATTCCACTACGCATATTATTTAAATTCCATTATTCAATTTTCATTTTCCCCCTTCAATATTCTAATGAGCAACAGGGTTGTATGAAGCGTTTAGCGCGTGACTCTGATTCGGGAGGTCACGGGTTCGAATCCCGTTGAGTTAGGCAATCCTGACTGAAGTTTCTTTCCGAGGTTTTCCTCGGCCGCTAATGCGAATGCAAGGGATACAGTCCTCTTAAACAGCCCTCGGACATCTCTTCACAATAATTGACCCAGACTGAAGATGGGAATGCGGTTTTTCACGGTAGTTTTATTCTAATTGGCGCTGTTGCTTTACCCAACAAAATCACTATTATAAGCAAAACCAAAATTAAAGAAGTAATAAAAGAGTATTGAAGTATAGTTATTAAATATAAACACCTTCACAATTAATATGATAATACCATTATTACCAAAGCCATCAAATTATAGTTTACAATTAGCACAATGCTCCACTTAATAGCACCTTCCATCTGCATATGCACGTGGGATGAATATAATTCCTATAATGAAAACCCGTTCAAGATGCATATATACCACTAGGAAGCTTCGCAAACGCTTTTTCAGGCGCGTTGTTGGATGAGCGTAATTTTTTAAAATGAAAAAAAGCATAAAATTCCGATTTTTATGAGAAATTATTTTCGATTGCGCTCAAATTTCACACCAATATATTAATTCATAAAATTAAGGTTCTGTAAAAAAATCATTGCAATTGGATAAAGCATGTAGGTGTTATAAGTCGAGAATTTGTTTATGAAAAAAGTGTAAAATTGCGATTTTCACGAGAAATTATATTTCGATTGCGTTCAAATTTTACCTCAATATATAATTCATAAAATTAAGGTTCTATGAAAAAAATCATTACAATCGAATAATGCGTGTAGGTGTTACAAGTCGAAGAAATGTTTAAATAAACGAAAAAAGCGTAAAATTGCGATTTTCATATTAAAACATTTTTTTATTGCGCTCAAATTACACACGAATATATTTTTTCATAAAATTAGGGTTCTGTGAAAAAATCATTACAATCGAATAAAAAATGTAGTTGTTGTAAGTCTGAAGAAATTTTTTTAAAAATAAAAAAAAATCGTAAAATGGCGATTTTAATGAGAAATAATTGTTCGATTACGCTCAAAAACGTGACAGTTCTAAGTTCAGAGATTTGGAAGGCCTCCATAAAATGTGTGTCTTCGACTTATAACAACTACATGCTTTATCCGATTTTAATGATTTTTTCACAGAACCATAATTTTATGAATTAGGATATTCTTGTGAAATTTGAGCACAATCGAAAATTTTTTTCTTATGAAAAACGAAATTACGGGTTTTTTCTTTTTTTAAACAATTCTTTGACTTGTAACACCTACATGCTTTATCCAATTGTAATGAATTTTTCACAGAACCTTAATCTTATGAATTAATATATTCGTATGAAATTTGAGGGCAATCGAATAATTATTTCTTTTGAAAACCGCAATTTTACGATTTTTTTCCCTTTTTAAAAATACCATTGAATAATTAAAAAAATTAAAAATTAAAGTTTATTTTTTATTTAATTTAAATTGATTTAAAAAAATCTTCAACTTAGTAATGATTTTTTCACAGAACAACAGAAAATCCGCATAACACATGGCAGCTCAATGCACCAATTACGCTCATCCAACAACGCGGCGGGACTTAAGCGTTTTCCTAGTAATAATAATAATAACTGGGAAAACGCTTAAGTCCCGCCGCGTTGATGGATGAGCGTAATTTTTTTAAAACAAAAAAGCTTAAAATTGCGATTTTTTTAATAGATAATTTTTCGATTACGCTCAAATTTCACACGAATATATTAATTCATGAAATTAAAGTTCTGTGAAAAAATCATTACAATCGGATAAAGCATGTAGGTTTTATTCGTCGAAGAAATGTTAAAAATTGAAAAAAATCGTAAAATTGCGATTATCATGAGAAATGATTTTTCGATTGCGCTCAAATTTCACACGAATATATTAATTCATAAAATTAAGGTTCCGTGAAAAAATCATTACAATGGGATAAAGCATGTAGGTGTTATAAGTCGAAGAATGTTTTAAAAATTTAAAAAATCGTAAAATTGCGATTTGCATAAGAAATAATTTTTTGATTGCGCTCAAATTTCACACGAATATATTAATTCATGAAATTAAAGTTCTGTGAAACAATCATTACAATGGAATAAAGCATGTAGATGTTATAAGTCGAAGAATTTTTTTTAAAATCGTAAAATTGCGATTTTCATGAGAAATAATTTTTTGATCAATTTTTCCCCCCCGTGCAGTTCTTCGTTCAGAGATTTCACAGACCTCCATAAAATTTCATCGCAATTAGAGTATTGGTTTAGCCGGAATCGTGTTCACAGACACACAAAAATACAAAAAAATAAAAAAATAAAAAAAATCATTCCGGTTTTTTTTCTCCAGTGTAGTGAAATGTAATCTTCGCTTCGCTCGCTACGCTCATACAAATATTTCGTAGGAAGAATAGTTTCTGTATTACCTTGAGCAACAATGCCAGTGTGCATTACTCTACACAAATGTGAAGGTCCGCATTATGCATGTTAATATTCGAAGACATGCACCTAGAAGACCTTCAAAAGAAATATGTAGAAATGTGCAGTGTGTATCATAGAGATACCATACTGTGTGTATTGCTTGCTCATATAACACATCTCTCTCCTGAAAATATTAACAACACACTCCACTCATACCCTGTATCACTCTTTAATAATAAAGCTGAAAGAGAGAGTTACAGTTTCAGTATAGGGTTTAGGCTGACTATAAGCCCAAATGTAGCCCCACTGTGCTTAAACTAATGTTAGCCCTAATTCCTATAGCCTGTCAACTCACAGCCACATTCAAAACTCCAGCGTCACCTGCTTGAGACGGCTATTGCGACTATACGGTGAAATGGGGCGGTGAGACGGGGGGGGGGGGGGGATCCACTGTTAATACTTAATTCCAACGATTAGTATAACTTATTTTAATTTTAACTTTAATTTAATTTAAACCGAGGCACGAGCCCATAATAATGAAATGATTCTGTCGTCAAATATTATATGCAGTGCAGTTTGAGTACTGTACAAAATTGAGTCTACAGGACTGACTAAACTATATATTTTATACTCGACGCCTTACTGAAACCATGAATCTAGGTGGGGAGGGGGGGGGGAGTGGGTGACCTCTCTGCCCTGAAACACACGTATACCCCTGGTTAGACAAGATGGAGGGTTCGAGAGTTAGTGTAACGGCTTTGTTCTTCTCGACGTCTGCTCGGCAGTCCGGGTTAGTGGAGAAACCTATATGACTGTCAAGATTACACCGTCCTTTCGGACGGGACGTAAAACCGTTGGTCCCCTTGGTACTTTTCGAAAGGAGTAGGCTACGTGGTTGTACCGGGTTTCTCATCCTCCCTTCTATTCATCCTTCATCCTCATCTATCACCGCTCATCGTCTCGAATAGCCAAAGTGCATTAATATGAGACGTTAAGCAATACAAATCAATAAAATCAATCATGAATCTAGGGATGTGCGAACGGTCGAAATTTTAAACTCGAACTTTTCGATAGTCGGAAATCATTTGGCACTCGGGGGCCGACCCTCTAGTCAAAAAAGGTTCTTGGTTTCCAAGTAGAAATAAAAATATAAGGTCCAGAAGTTACACACTTTCTTGGTGGAGGTGCCGGTTCAGACTTATCACAATATTCACTTTCTTGGTGGAGGTGCCGGTTCAGACTTATCACAATATTTTGTCTGCCAAATGTTTAATATCCCTTTAAGTATGGTTCGAGTTCGTTTCCGGTTTGGTTCGAAATTTTATAGAAGTTCGAAGTACGATGGACAACAGTGGCGTATCCAAGGGGGAGAGAGGGGGGACAACGCCCCTCCCCACCCCCTTTGCAAAAAAGGGAATATAGAAAAACTGTTTTATCTCAATACCTAAGGCAAATTACCACCTGACCAAAAATCGGATATAGATCCACATCTAAGATCAAACCTTAGGCCGCGGAATCGATATCGTCTGGCCACCTCACAACCTACTATTTCTCTCCATCATAGCAACACGCGTTTATCGACTCGTCGACTTTTGTTCTTGACCACAGCCGTTTGACCCTTTTGAACATAACTTTCTTGGTAAAATATCATTAGGCCATATGCAATGTTATCATGTCTTATCATGTATCATAATAATTATTATTAATAATATTAAATTATTGGATGCAAAAGTAATTGAACATTTTTAGGACAACATTGTATTTAGCCACTTATGCTCTGAATACCGTGATTAGTGCGGGACCACGGTGTACATAGTGGAACTTGATGTTAGTTTATTTACAATTTAGATTAAAAAGAGAATTTTAGTAGATAAAAAGTTGGTCATCCTTCGAAAAGCACGGGCCATCAAATTCCAACTCGCAACCTTCTCGTGATTTGGCCCGTGATTAGGGGAGTTTTTCTCCCTGAAACTAATGGCGAGCTCTGGGTCGTCGTCGGGGAACTTTCCCCTTCCCTTTGACTATCTCCCCGACGGCGACGACAATGACAACACGGACGGATGATGACACAGACGGAGACGACCACGACGTGGGGGAACCCCTGCCCTCCCCATACGCTTGTGGCTGGTTCTGACCAGCACAGGCCTGTCCAACCCTTGTCCCCCCGCGTCATCCCTTACATCCCTCCCTTCGTCTCGATAAGCCAAGTTGCATAAATATGAGACGTTAAGCAATATCCAATCAAAAAATCAATTTGAAAAGCACAGATTTTCACCAAAATGACTTCAAAGGAGAAGGAGAATCGCCTTAAAGGAGAAAACTTTTTGGATGAGCAAAGCGAAGATTCCATTTCACTACACTGGAGAAAAAAATCTGGAATGTTTTTTTTTCGAATTTTTGGCTGTTTGTTAACACGATTACGCTAAGATTTCACAAGAATATATTAATTCATAAATAAAGGTTCTGTGAAAAGATCATTACACTCGGATACAGCATGTAGGTGTTATAAGTCGAAGAACTTTATTAAAAATCGAAAAAAAATCGTAAAATTGCGATTTTTTTTACAAAAAAAAAATTTCGATTGACCTCAAAAACGTGGCAGTTCTAAGTTCAGAGATTTTGAAGACCTCCATAAAATTTCATCGCAATTGGAGTATTGGTTTAGCCGGAATCGTGTTAACAAACATACAACAATAAAGAAAAAAGAAAAAAGAAAAAAAAACATTCCGGATTTTTTTCTCCAGTGAAGTAGAATGGAATATTCGCTTCGCTCGCTACGCTCGCTACGCTCATCCAATTAATAAATAAAATTTTATTTTTTATTTAATTTAAATTTTTTTTAAATTTAAATTTGAACTTAGTTCAACAAAACAACGACAACGCGCCTGAAAAAGCGTTTGCGAAGCTTCCTTGTATTAAAAGGGGGATTTTAGTAGATATAAAAGTTGGTCATCGTATAATGCTTTAAAACGCACAAATTTTCACTATAATGACCTCGAAGCGACCCCCCCAAATGCCTCACTTAACCTTCGGTACATGCCGTACATCCGTGAATTTATTGGTTGAACCCCCCATTTATGAATTCCTGAATACGCCACTGATGGACAAACCCTCGGAAAGATCGAGTTCGGTTCGATGGCCCGGACAGCTAGGATTTATTTATTGCCACCAACAACAGAGTTTACCTCCACAAGTGCGATATAGGCTTTTGCATACAATTAATTTATTACTTAAGTACAAAAATAAAAATAATTTCAAAAATCAATCGACATCTAAATAGGTCTACTCAGGTGCACAAAAAAGAACATTGTACTAAACGAAGTGCAAATAGAAAACTATGACGATTACATTGATGTACAACGTCAAGAGCATTTGAAGACAAACTTATGTTGGTTTCGTGTTGTCCATGCAGGAACGTATGTAAATATATGTGTATATATAAATGTATGGTAACTGAGACGCGTGTGTCTTCCAGCTCGGGGCTTGGTTCCCGGGCACCAGTGCACGGACGGTACGGTCATCTCCAGGAGACAGGTCTGCGACGGAGCGGTGGATTGCCCGGACAGCTCGGATGAAATGAAACACGTCTGTCTTTCCTCGTGGTATGATAATTTAATGACTTCAGTTTTTTGATTGACTAGTGGCCAATTTGGTTTATCCCTGCTTTCAATGCAAAAGGCACAAGGTTCGAGGGCAGTTTTGGGTAGAATCGTTTGGTATTATACGATGACTCTGAAGTCGTCCTTTACTAACGCGAGCTCACAACAAATTATAATTATGCACAGATTTTGTAAAAGAGCATTGACAATAGTCTTTGGTTGAATAGTGGCCAACCAATAATAATTTTGTTAAATACCGCTCGCGCACCGTTTGCGGACCTCTGGTTCGCCATTATTTGCTCGTAGATGGTACCGACGTCGTCAAAGTTGGTTCCGAGCCAAACTCATTAGTTTCCAAATGTATTTCACTTATCAGTTATTGTTATTTTAATTGATTGGACAGACTTTCTTTAGTTATTAATGTTTTATTTATAGATAGTGATGCGTTAGATTTAGAACAATGGCTGAATCCGATATGATTCACATATTTATCACAAATCGGTATGTAGCTATCATGTTACGCTTGGCAACCTTTGCGCGGCACTGACAGCAAAGACAATAGTTTATATTCCATTACTATTTGTAACCCGGCACCTCCACCAAAACTTATAACCAAAAACTTTCTCGTTTCGTAAAAATCTGTCTTTAAAACATCGATATAAAGATTCAAATGTTTAAGTACCACTAGAAACGATAAATAAGTGATGCCTCAAGGAAAGTTCTTTGTCGACTCAGGAGGTAACCAAGTACGACACTCGACTGACTATAACAATAATTTTTATAATGCTTGATGTATACGTTGTACTTGATTACACAGACAGAGATTCGACAGAGAAGTTTCGGGGGGGGGGGGGAGTTATTTATTTATTGTTTCTGCTTGTAACCGAGAATTTGTATAGAAATTAATGCTTTGAAGACAGTTTTTAAACGAATATAATATGCTTTCAATAATTATTATTTTGGTGGAGGTGCCGGGTCCACGTATGGTAATGGAATAGAATCTGTGCATAGGTTGCCAAGGTGGTCTAGCTATCAGTGTAATAATATGATGTATGGTAATGGAATAGAATCTGTGCATAGGTTGCCAAGGTGGTCTAACCATCAGTGTAATAATATGATGTTTAAGGTGTAGCCAGAGCATGTTTCGATGCCGTTACGGGGCTTGCGTCAGCACATCATCCAAGTGCAATGGCGTCAGGGACTGTGCTGACGGATCGGACGAGGCTCAGTGCGGACATGAAGGAGGCAGTTGCAAGTAAGTGCTGACGGAATTATCATTTATTTCGATAACCCCACGACTAGATAAGTTGGTCGACTGCCTGGACCACACTGAACCCCTATGTGTTACATATGTAACACCTAAAATGAAAATAACATGACAGCTGATGGAAATGTGATTTTTAATACCACCTGTGTTCCAGTAACACCGAATTCCGCTGTGATACCGGGGAGTGTGTGGAACAGCGTTTACTGTGCGACGGGCAGGTCGACTGCCTGGATGGTTCCGACGAGATGACCACGACGTGTGAGGACTTTCCGTACGTACAAGTTATATAGACTTGGAGTTGTAAAATATCTCCATGATCTTACCATGCAATCTCATTTACTTTGGGGTCGTTACTGCCTATAAGTGTATCAATATTATGTAATTAACAGCTTAATAATTTTATTGAATTTACAATACACTTTTAGTTAGGTATTAGGATAATGCATAACGAAAGGATACAAAACATTGTATTGTGGAGAATTAAAAATACCAATTAGAGGCATTCCGGTATTAGGTATTCACCCGCTAAACTCAAAAAATATATTTCATTCAGGCTAACTAGTTCTGAATTTAGAAATCAAAAGAAAAATTATTGGGTCCACCTTAACTCGAAAAAAAATGTCGAACTTGGTATTTTTCGAACTATAGGTCTCACCAGCAAAAATTTCACATAAGAAATAATATGGCGATGATCTTTATGCCCCGTGACCTTGGAAGATAAAATACTGGCCATTAATGATGTACTCGACAGTCTTTTCTGTAAATCCTCTATATTTTGTTTTGTTTGGGTAAGTGGTTCGGTTAAAATAATGCTGATTACCAACAAGGGGTGAATTTTGGAATGCATATTTTTGCGTGTTTGAGTGTATATTTGTACACAGTTGTAATAAAGGGCCATTTTAGATTGGTATGATGTCCTAGTATCTATGTGGAACAAAAAAACAAGTTAAAGCCGATTTAAGAAATTTCCCAAAAAGCTGATTTTTGCAAATTTCATCATTAAAAAAATGGAAAAATTCGTGTAAAATCACAGTTAAAAGATATAATTTTTTAAACTGTCATTTGAGTGTAGTATTATGCTATAGATTATGTGGTAAAAAATAATTTTTTGGGGGTAGTAGACCTTTTAAGAAACACATTTTATTCCAAATTAATGTTCATATTTCTTCACATGTCAGTCGTGTTTTTCAGCATTGGCATAATATGATGTAAGTAGTAAAAAAAAAAAAGTAAAACAAGTAACAAAATGTTTAAATTGTCTCTTAAAATAGGTTGTTTAAATTAAATGTTTGGGCACTGCGTTCTTTTCTCTATGAACGAAATTTTCTCGCCATCAGGAATAAATATTGTTAAAAGGAGGGAGTTCTGGCTGTAGCAATGTACGCTGACGTGTGTTCTGACTCGCAGATGTCCGGACTTCGCGTTTCGTTGCAAGACAGGTGCCTGTATCTCGCGCCAGAATGTTTGTGACGGCGTCAACCACTGTGAGGATGGATCAGACGAGCTCTGCAAGACTAATGCCTGCACGTGAGTAGTTTCCCCTGTGTAGTGAGGGTCTTTCACGTGAAAGTTTGACATCTGAAATATTCTAATATTCTCTTGCTCCTTTTCAATGCGAGTCCTCGTAGCCGGTAGGGCCTAATGTTGTGATTTTACTGATTTACCGGTATTGCGATACTTCTAGAACCTGGGTAATGGTAGTATTGAAAATGGTTCCAACACGCCATACACTACTGAAGTAATAGAACAATACAATCAGAAAAGGAGATGAACACATTCGTAGAAAGTGATAGTTATAGTGTAGCTTCTTGCTTTGCACCTGTCTGTTTTCCCCACTGCAACGTGGGAGCATGACCCGTTGATTGTGAATTGTTACAATAGAAATAAATCACCTTAATTAATTTCTTCTTGGTGCTTAACTCATTTTAGCGAGCTATAGTCACCACAAAATTAATTTTGAATTTGTGCAATACATATTACATCTATATAATATCACTTTTTTGCCAGGCAATCACAGTTCAGATGCCGCTCCGGAGAATGCATCAGTCGTCGATTGCTGTGCGATGGTAGAAGTCACTGTAATGATGCATCTGACGAGACAGTGAGCGAGTGCAGCCTCACAGTGTAAGGATTCTTTACTGTACCGGTATGTCCATCAGTAGTCGCATGGCCTCCTCATCTGACATGAAATAAGTGTTTGAAAAATCTAATGAGAATGTCGAAATACTTCCTGGAGTATTTCGCGACTAAAAATCAAGAACTAAACCCTTCCTCATACTTGCGTCAGGCAATCTAATGTCATTATAAATCATGCGTGTTTTTGTCACCTCAAATAGAAAGCAGATTTGTTGCAATAATGTTCCCAATCCAGATGTTTTCTAACCATGACAATGTGTCGATGTTTTATTTCAAGTTGCCCGGAACACACGTTCCAATGCGGCTACGGCGCGTGCGTGGAGGAGACCGCCAAATGCAATGGGGTGCCTGATTGTGTCGATTACTCTGACGAGCTGTGCAAGCCGGTACTGGACCGGTGTCGCTTGCCTGCCCCGTCGCTCCATGCCCGGTACATACCGGTCGGGTGTCATGGCTGCCACCCAGGGATGCTGGTCAACCAATCACAGGAGCTGCTGTACTCGTGTGACAGGGGGCACGTGTTGCAGGGCAGCGCCACTGTACAGTGTACCGGCAACGAGTGGGCACCGCACCTGCCTACCTGCAAGCCAGGTATGAACACAGTCACGGTGTGACCTTGTATTATTCAGTAAAGGCCGGACAGGACCACCTTCAAGCATTTAAATTTTCCAACGAAAACCTTGTGGCCAGTTTATCACTTGTTTACCATGAAATTATTCACTCGAAGGCCAGTTTGAGAGCTTATCCCAATTATAAAAGAGTGGGTCACTGAAATTTCATATACCTACATACAAATACATACAACCAGGCAACCGACTCCCTTCCTCCCCCCACCGTAGTTTACTGTACCACGTATTCTCCTGATTTGGTAAAATGTTACTCTGTTGACTATTGAGGGCATTCCATTCATAAGTATGACCAGTTGAAAGTACAAGATTACGTATTTTAGGTAGAAGTACTGAAAAATGAAGTACACTTCTTGAGACAAACAATTAATAGCCATTGGCAGAACAAGAAAGAGGGTGAATGTTATAATACCAGCACAACTAAGTGCCAGTTTACTTGTGTTTAGCACCTGCTGCCAAAGAGATCAACTATTCTACGTTCTCTCGTACATTGAGTTTACACTAGCGCTTCAACCAATGTAGTAGTGGACACACAACCTGGAAGAATGAATGAAAGTTAGTTAGGTATCTGAACAATGCTGTACTTGTGTTACAGAAGGTAGAGAAGTGACCTGTCCAGCCATCGCATCAATACGACTCTTGGCTACATGTCAGGCTCCTGCAGGCGAGGACAAGAGGGTGGAGGTTCCTTGCAGTAAACCTGTGCCGGTAGGAACCACTGCCACGTACAAGTGTCCGCCATATTACCTCATGGTCAACAAGCCCTACAGAAGCAACACTAGCAGCACGTGCAAGAGAGACGGGACCTGGAGCTCCGAGATACTCAAGTGTGAACCAGGTAGATCTTCTAAAAACACCTGCTAACTGTATGTATGATGCACGATACAAATTGCTTTCATAACCTAGTTTTATATCAACACCCTAGCAACTGAGTATCTATTCTAATTTGATGGCATTTGTAATGTTTGATAAAAGAAACTGCAATATAATATAATATACCGGTAGTTCATTGTTATGTCTGCATTTATGTAGGTAATTAGATTTAATTAGTTGTCCTCCTTTGTAAATCAGTTTTCATAACTGAATAGGATAGTAATTAAATAAATAAATAAATAAATAAATAAATACAAATAAATAGTAGTGATGTTTTGGGGAGCATTTTTCTGCAGCCAATAAGTATCCCTTAATTGATATGAAACTTTCTACATGTGTCACAGAAATGGAAATTGATTATGCTGTTGAAAACAATTTTATGTTTTTAGTTAAATTCACGTTTGATTATAAACTGTTTTATTTCGTTGGAAGAACTTTGTAACTAATTAAAAAATCAATTATTATCATCATATTAAATGTTTCACTTCTATAAAAGATGTGCACATCTTTGCTTGATATCCATCAGCTAGTTACTGGCTATACATGAAATGCTCCCAAAACTGTCAATAAATAGGTATCGCTTATACATGCTTTTACTTGCAGAATGTGGGCAGAAAGGAGTGGAGGTGACCCCACTGGTTGTGAATGGTACGGAAGCAACGTACGGTGTACTGCCATGGGTGGCGGCTATGTACGTAATTCAGTCGGGTAACTGGTCGTACTGGTGTGGAGGAACCCTTGTCAGAGAGTTGGCAGTCGTCACAGGTACGTCCACTTTACACACTCTATGTTCCTTTTCCTCCGTGCTCTCTTATTCCATCTATGATCGTACTCATCGGTTGCCAGAGCAACTGCGAGATCACGTAGTTATTGAGTACTGAAATAAAAGATTGGAATTGCAAAATAAATTACAGAATACAGAATCATTTCTTTCAGCTGCCCACTGCGTTTGGAAACTGGCTGCAGCCAAGGTGAGAGTGGGCCTTGGCAGATTTTACCGAAACTACGACACAGTACAAGAATACACTCAAATGAAGGGCGTAAGTTATCTGAAATAGGATCAACCGCTAACATTTTAAATAAAATTGGTTCTTTGATTGTCAGTGTTTCAAGGTATTATCGAAATTTCAAGATAATAGCATTCCAGAATGTGTTACATTTCAATTTACCAAACTCTTTACTACAAATTGTAAACACTACGTCAGTTTATGTAGTTGGAATGAAATCCACAAATTTACTTCAGGTTTGTAGAAAGATATCTAACCAATATTCATGTGGTTGATGGTGTCATGTCAAGTTCTGGTCTACATTCATTGATTGAGCACCTGTCTTTTCGTTTTGGCCTACCAAGAACAGAAGTTGTCTTTCTTTCCAGACAATTGTTGACAGTGTTCAATTCTTCTTTATACATCTTCACATCTCGTTCAATTCTACCCACAATTCCAAACGAACATAACACAAATTTGCCGAAGTCCATGGCGGTTGTCCAATTGCCAATCCAGTTTTGTGGAGGCTTTACCAGAATATGGTTTAGGATAAACTTTTTATGTATTGTAGCATTGAATTTAAGAGCATAAATGAACAAATTACTCATTTCAATCTGGTCCAGGTATCCGAGATAGTGATACAGCCCGCCTACCAGGATCAGGGAGGCATCTATGGCTCCGACCTGGCTGTTCTGGTTCTTGATACTCCAGTAGTCTACACATCAGTCGTGCGTCCCATCTGTGTAGACTGGGATAGTTCTCGCATGCAGACCGACTTGATCAATGGTAGTCTGGGGTTGGTAAGTTTAAGGGATTAATATATGGTCACATCACCCAACGTTGAGCCACGTGAATCGTGAAAAATCTGCTAAATTTAGTTGCCTCCAGTAGGCCTCCTCCTACATACACTAACTTTACAGTATAGTTGCCTCCAGTAGGCCTCCCCCTACATACACTAACTTTACAGTAGTCCAATTTTCGCCCCGTTTCTGACACACGGAAATTGCACTGTGATTTGTGATGGACGAGTGACAAGGCGCATCAGTTTAGACTGATTTTTGAATGTTACAATAGTTATGTATACTGTATTCAAACATTCAAACTTTTAATCATTTACCCTTTAGTAGACAAAATATTCCTGGGAATTTTCATTCAAAGATACTATTGGTTTAGATATTATAGATATTTATCGTGCAAGTTTGAAATATATCGAAAAGCAGCAGGCACTTGGAAGCTGTTGATAGTGGTCTTCATTTTGCTACTATCAACAGGAGTAAAAGGCTAACTCAATAACACAACGAAGAAAACTTCACATTTTACCAGTGTCCCATGTTCTAAAGTGGGTGTGCAGGTTGCAGGGTGGGGCATCAATGAAAACGACACAGCCTCTGACACTTTACGTGTGACTCGACTCCCGGTTGTTGCCAGTGAGGACTGCATCAAGAAACAACACAGAGACTTCAAGAAGTACGTCACATACACGTCCTTCTGCGCCGGGTTTGCCAATGGTGAGTACCGCGTGCCTCTTGGACAACAGAAAAATATTAATTACACAGGATAATGCACAGGATAGATGCTAAAGTTCGTGACAACAACTATAGATTAGTCGCAGGTAAACGGGAGTTTGTACTCCCACCACTGACCCTAGATACACGCACTCGCGGGCAGCTCCTCAAGGACCGAAAGCTCTTGGTGGAGAAATAATAGCTTTCTTGAAGATAGATGCCAATATATTTTAGAAACATGAAATATTTGCTGTGGAATTAAGAAAAGAAACAATCTCTTTTAATGTGATTTGAACAATCAGGTCTTGAATTCATGGTACGTTTCTTTGCGAGACTGGTCCTGAGCCCACATAACAAAAACAATTAATGTTTCCCTTCTTGGTCCAATGAGTAGTTAAAGCCAATCAGCTAGTTATAACTAAATTTCAATGATTCAGTTGGATAAAACGTGGCATGATTGAGGATTAGTAGACTATAACTAAAAATTACCTACCTACAGTCATCATTAACAAGGTCATCGTTTGATGTAGTGCTAACTCGTACCTATAAATCATTTAAGCCCTATCTACTATATTATACTACCTGATTTCCAAAAGTATAACCTCTTTTTTAAATAAAAAAGTACATTTATTCAGTGAGTATATACATAAAATCGCGAGCACTAACTTCTGGGAATACATTAAACATGAAACAAAAAACGAGTAATATTGATTCTGAATTCAAATGCGTGCATATTGTTTGTCAGGCACTGGGGTGTGCAATGGAGACAGTGGTGGAGGGTTGGCATTTCCCGATCCTAAAACCCACGACCGGTGGATGCTGCAAGGTGTCGTCAGCGTTAGTCCTAGACGTCGGGGTACGTCATTCTGCGATGCATACTTCTACACGACATTCACCAAGGCAAGATCACTCATCAGCCGACTACATTCTATCTAAGCAATATTCAGGCATCTTTATTAAGTTATTGTTTTCTAACAACAATGTTTATCATTTTAGGTTGGAATGTATACCAAGTGGCTTCACAGTGTATTGCAACCACTAGAACCAAGTATGAAGAACATGACCAACGACACAAACATAAACAATATTGATGGTGACATCATTTGCAACCTGTGACGCTGCAGTATCATCAGGGATAATGTAGATAGTGCGTAATGCCTTGTTATGTGTGTGCCCACTACCCACGTGATAAAAACTTGTTATGGAATAACCAACATGCTCATACTATGCCTACTAAAGATGCACCAGACCAACTTGTCCACTGGCTGAAGTTTGAAGTTTGAACCCTAATGGTTAATAAGTGGAAAACTGGGTCGTTGTACATAATAGTGCTCATTAGTTTTCTTTATTCAACTCACCCCATTGTACTTGAAAAAGATTTGGTGCTACTGTTTATTATTATTTTATAAGAGTGCTGGTGGAGGGTTTTGGTTTATAAATTAATGTATTTGTAAAGATGCTCAGAAAAGCATTAAAATTAATAAGCATGTTAAAGGAGTGTATTTTGTTTTATTACAAAACAGTTAAATAATGTTGCATAATAATATAAATAAAAAATACGTTTACTTTGCATCAACGGTTAAGATTATCTTCTCTCTGTAGCTTCTTCTTCTTCTTGCATGATAATACAATCTCACTCAAACGAGAGTCTGATGGGGAAAAATTACTTTAGTTTTTGCCAAAATATATGTTGAAATTTGAAATTGAAATAACGTTATTCTTCTGTGTATACTACAAAAATAGAAAACTCGGAAAACACAATGTGGCATCGTTAGATAAGTGTGGCGAATACGAATAGCATTGTCAATAATACAGCTCACAATAACTGAAAAATAGTCGTACGTAAACAAATTGCACAAAATATTATGAGATTCAGAATTAAGCAAAATAAGGGTTGACTTTATACTAAGTCTTTATAGTATGGTAGACCTAGGTTTTAGTTCTCGATTATGTCCTCTTCTAAATCAATTGAAGGTGAAACATGATATAGTATTCACACTGAGGACGTCTTGTCGATGTTTGATTGCTGCACATTTGGCTGTTATTTTGTTGTTTTTTATATGGACTTATGATGCACTTCTTTACAGGCACTTTTACAAATATTGTTCCACCCATTTTCGTGACTCGGAGAACTTTGAGAACGCCGTGAGCTGTTGCGTGTAGCACCTGTCAGCGTTCGTCTCTGGCTTCGAGCCTACACTAACAATCCCACGCAGGAAATACCTCTTACTGGCCGAGTGCTGGAACACCAACCCCCCGCCAGAATCCCCGGGACAGACACTGGTCTTGCGGTTGACGTAGCCCGCACAGAACTTGTCCGACGTGAGGAACGGCTGGAATGATTCCATCACCGTGTCGTAGCACGTGGGGAATAGCTGGACGTACGGTAGCTGGACGGACTTGAGCACGTTGCTTGGCTCGTTCAACTCTGTCACTCCCCATCCAGTTACCTGGAACAAAATGGTGACATGCGTGAGATGGCGGTCGCAATCTGTTGGAGATCGATCAGGATCAGATGCTCTTAGTTGGTAACAGCTAACATAATTATTAATTGTTGTCCACATTGAGTTTCAGTGGCATAGGTAGTCACTTTTCCAGCGCTAACCACAGATCTGTGTATATTATGTATTGTCTTGTATGCTCAGGATAAAATAATGGTGCCAAAAAGGCAAGAAGCTCTCATGTGTTAGTGGATGTACTAACAAATCAATTTATTATGGAGGATTACGATTTACAAATCCAGTACTTGTTGCAACACACTCCTCTCAGAGTTCAGACACGGGCCACTGAAGATTAACGAAAATGTAATAACGTCTCTCATTCAGTGCCAGTGCCACGAGAAGACGACTCACCGTTCCGTTGACTCCGGCGACCAGCTGAAAGGGTTCAAGGTCGTTGTCCCAGTCGACGCAGACAGTGTTCACAGCCCAAGTCAACTCCACCTCCGCGTTCACCCTGACGACGGCGATGTCGAACTGGAAGTTCCTCTTGCGACCCCGATATCGTTCCTCCACGATGATGTCGGCGATGTCGAACTTCTGAACTTCCGAGTCGGAGACATTCCAATCCCGGTAGTATTTCCCCAGCGCGACCTTGAAGAGCGCCTTGTCCCGCACGCGGCTGAAGCCCTCGTCCCAGAAACAATGGGCGGCTAACATAGAACAATACATTGTGTCAATTCTTCCAGAAATTACAGTGAATCCCGTCTGGGCCCGGAGTGGAATTGGTCCAGAGCATGGCTCGGCTAATCGTAAAAGGCGATTCAAGAGAAAAAGTCCACCTCGCAAACATCAGCTAGTATGAAAGTAGTATTTTACTCCCTGAAAATAGAGGCGAGCTCTGGCAATCGTCGGGGACCTTGCCCGCTTCCCTTGACGACCCCTCGACGACGATGACGACAATGACACCACGAAAGATGACGAAGACAATGACGACCGCGACGTGAGAACCCCTTTCCTCCCCTTGCTCGTGGCTGTTTCTGACCAGCATGGGCACATCCTCCCCATATCCCCTAAGCTAGAGTGGTGCATTATGACCTAACGGTTGACACGTCCTTAATCCAAATAAACCAAAAAGAGTGAAACAGCTGGATTGTTGTTAAATTACTTGATTGTTTCCTGGCCTTTTAAAAAGTAATACTTCATTCCAACCAATATGTTTGGTTGGCACTTCTTTGTATTTATGTACACGTGTTACACTAACAGGCTTCAACAATCATGTAGTAACTAGTAAGAGTACAAGAAGCGAACCACAAAGAAAAGAAACGAAACTATATAAGTTAAATAAGTTAGTATGTGCGCTAGGATCACCGGAGCGCTTCTCCACCAAAAGCATTCCTGAGACACTCACCGATATTTTTCCGTAAAATCATCGTTGACAAATTAAGAAACAGATGCTGCTTACAAGGGAAGAAGTTCAGAATTTTTCAGCAGCTTCTTGACTTCCAACTAACTGACGTTATTAAAGTAAGTGTGGCGACATGGTTCTTATAACTTTTGAAATAGCTAGCACAATTCTGTTCTTACAACGCAAATACAGTTCGCAGTTGCACCCATGTATACACCATCGACCATAAGTAAATCCTGGATGCATCTACTACACTCAGGCCTTGATTTACTTCTGGTCGAGGATGTAGAGAAGAGTAAATGAAGGGGAAAAGGGAAACGTTTTCCTTCTAAAAATTCTAAACATATCTTGTAAATTGTAATCCAATATAGCAGATGATTGTGATGACTCATACAAGAATGTATCCCAATCCTATTTGGATTGAGTCCAGAAAATACTAGCAAGGTAAGGTAAGTGCACACAGTACAGGAAGTGTGCGGGAAACTCGTATTATGTCCTCTTCTGTACGCGGTTGTACAACAAGGGAACCCCAAGTCGAACGCGGGAAGCGAGTTCAGTGCATTGGAAGAGAATGTTCCCATAAGAATAGCATTGGGCAATTTTTAAAACGCTTGAATCTTTTGAACGAGAAGTATTTAAGAAATATCATTCACATTACGTAAATCACCATTCTTTTCTTGACACATTTGATGTAATTAATTTATAAAAGTGCAATAGAATTTGAATAAACGTTGTGGAAACACATGTATGTTTCGCGTTTTGGAGCGATTCAATAGAAAGAGACGCACGGTAGAAAAGAGAGAGAGAACCAACGCATGCGCACGGCCGACTAGCGAGGAGCAGCTTTGCACGTACAGCATCCAAGTGCACGGCGAGCTCGGCTGTCCGACATGTTTGTTTCTTCGATTCAACAGCCAATCACGGAGGATCGGCGCGCGACGCAGATGAAAAATGCAAACATCTTCTTGTTAAACTCGAACTCATTTAAATTCTAAACATGGTATTAGAATTCTACTATATGTGATAGTTGAAGAAAAGAATGGTTAATGACGTAATGTGAATGATATTTCTTAAATACTTCTCGTTCAAAAGATAGAGATACAAGCCCAATGCTATTCTTATGGGGACATTCTCTTCTAATGCACTGAACTCGCTTCCCGCGTTAGACTTGTGGTTCCCTATACAACCATTGAGCTCACAAGCTGTAACCAACTGTATAACGCTCACCAGATACGATGAGCTTGGTGGTTATGAGGGTACCGCCACACACTTGCATGAGAGCTCCAGACGTCATCATGTAGACTCCTGCGTGCCATGGAAACTCACCCACCACTGCCACCTCGCCATTGGAAATGAAGGGGCGGCCATTTGGATTGCGTTTACCGCAGTCTGTTGATGCAAAAAAATCATCAAGCATGGATTTACAAGAATAAATATTATGTATTCTAAGAATTATCATGACAATCAAAAAACTAACAATTCAAAAATATTTAAGCTATATAGAAACAGTTGCTTTGTTGTGTTTTCTCAATTGTTTCCGACCTTCTTTATACAGCTGACGGCATATATGAATATCGTGGCCAGCCAGCCGGCCAGCACCTAGCTTGGAGGGCGTGGCTATTTCAAATATACGAATGTTTCTTTGGCTAATACCTTGGTCGGGAACACTATATACTATATATATATATATATATATATGATGATTTACCTTGGCTTTATAGTAGGCGACTATGACGCTGTTATGTTAGTACTTTAGATAGAAATTGATAGTTTCTATACCCCTATCTATATATATATAATATACAAACGATTCCTTCGTGAAATGTACACTCGCCTGGTGTACAAGAGAAGACTGGCTTGTCCCACGTCCCTCCGGTCATACACGTGATCTTCCTGTACCCTGGCTCTGCTGAGATGACATACGCCGTGTTGCACTTGAGTCTTGCCTCCGCTCCGACAGGCATAGTGTGGGAACAGTTCAAGGCAGCACCCGCACGACTGCAGGCAATCTCTACAGACGCCGAGGAGAGGGGCGGACAAGCATCTGTAACATCAATACATAAACCATATCATTACTCATTAGTGCTCTCTGATGAGTTTAGAAGAAAATGCAATCACCACTGTTAAAATGTTGAATATAGACAAAATGTTTGATCTATACACACTAACCGATGGACATGTCCGGCGTCCGACCATAACCCTACACTGGCCACCTGTCCCGTTATGGGTCAGGTAAAATACAATAAAACTAACAGTACCTTAAGGCTCTACTGGACCCTGTATTATTTCGGTGTGTTGCAGTGGTTTCGTACTTCCATCGTATCTAACGACACAATGAGATATCTTTATAATTTTTTTTTATTCTACTCAGTAAAGACGTCCAATGAACGTGTGTTGAGTACTTTTTCCAAAATTGTCCTTGTTTTTTAAATAAAATTGTTAAACTTTTGGGAAATATTTTAACATTACCTGTTTTTCGCGATTTTTTTAGACGTAACCAAGCACTTTTTGGAAAAAGTACGCAACACACGTGTAAATATACACCTTCAACTAGCATTCCTAAAAATCTGAGAATTTTTGAACAAGGGGTGTCCGCTGTACAATGGAAGTACGAAAGCATGTTTCGGCGCTATTTAGGCTTTTTTGACTCCAGCAAGTGGCGCAACCTAGCGATACGAAGCTTTTCACCACTTTGAGTGAAGGTCATGTAATTTTGTTGAAAAGTTGTTCTGATTGGCTGCATGACTTTGCTCGTGAAACTACTGCAGGACACCATTTGAATCATTATGCATAGATCTGCGCTATAGAATGCTATGCTTGGCGTCAATGTTTATTGCACTCTTACAGACAATTGTTCGATACCGGAGCATCCAAATATCAATTTATTATATGTTTAGGGACCAGTATGTTTGGGTTCGATCCCCAGTCGGGACAATTTTGTTTATTATTTCACAACAGCATGAAACAATTATTAATACATCCAGCCACGGCGCGTTATTACATTTATGCATCTCTGAGTCTTTCAAATTTACTGCACGTGAATTGAAGTAAGATAATTTTAGTGTATCGCTCTTTTGAAGCGTGTGATGTACTAATATGAAGTTGAGGCGGAAGTGGGGGTGTGGGGGGGGGGAAGGAGGGTTTATGGCAACAAGTCCATTTGTTTGGGTACGAACATAAACATCTCTAATAGGAGAAAAAAATGGGTTGAAGCACGCGGAAAACCACTTTCCATGATGATAATAAACATAATCTAAATACAGTATTTTATTCGACTTTATTTGGCAATTTCAATTAACATGTATATATATTATGGTTTTAAAACAGTGTTACCACCGGGGATTGAACCACGGCTGTCAAATTAAGATGAGATAAGTCGTAACAAAGTGGCTTTATTGTTGGCTATTGCTTGAATATTAAATTTTGGTAGATGAAATTATATTTTTTATTTCAACCACGGCACGGGACCATTTTTATTTGAAGTTAAGAAAATTAATAATAAAAAGGGGTGAGAGCATCTGCCCAGACATCAGAGGTTCGGGGTTCGATCCCCGGTGGAGGCACCTATTTTAATTATGTCTATGATAATACTTCCATCATGACAGTGTCATAGTCGCCAACTATAAATAATATCTGGCATCAAGCAAAAGCAAAGCGCTCTGATGTGAATTCGCCTTTGGTTCACTTGCACCCACGATGTTATGAAAAGTTCTCTTACTCTCTCTAGCTCTAACTCTTCTGGAAGGAAACAGGAATTAACTAGTTATGCCGAAAAGAATTAAAAAATCAATCTGTGTTCCAAAAAAATATAAACGAAATTAAAATCGTATTTCCTCATTTTATCTGGATAAGTTATCTGCCTATTACACTACTTATATTTGAAGATTTATTAAATATACGCATCAATCGCATACTGCTATTATTTTTGTGCAAACATTGCACAACTGTAGGCCGATGACAGCCACCGAGTCGTAAATTACCAGTGTCAAGCGGACACCAGACGTTCATTTCTTTTTTCGTAACATGCAGTGACCTTGTAAACGACGCAATTCTGTCACATCGAGATATTGGCAAATCTGGTTTATTTTCATTCAGTTATTTTTCGTGACTCTGTGCTAGTTATCATACTTAAAAAGTGTGTGATCTCCATGAAAAATAAGCTATAAGAAGTGTGTGGTGTAGGTGTGTAGGGTTAATGTTGAAAAAACAATTGCTCACATGCGTGTTTATTATAGAATACGGTAATTGTAAGACATTTCGTGTTGTGTGTGTAATAATATTTGACTTGGGTCGATGGGTTTATTTATATCTTTAACCTTGGCTTTATAGTAGGCGACTATGACGCTGTTATGTTAGTACTTTAGACAGAAATTAAAAAGTGACTACACCGGGGTTTGAACCCGGGCCGGGACCTTAGCTGTCCGGGATTGTCTTACCAACTGAGCTATGCAGCCACCAATTTAAATCTGTCTAATTCTTGGTCTGTTTTGTACATTTGTAGAGCAGCACTGAAAAAAACTAGAGAATACAAACCATCTCTATAACCCTAGAGTTGGGCTATACGATGTTTAACCTTGGCTTTATAAGTAGGCGACTTTGACTCTGTTATGTTAGTACTTTAGACAAAAATTAAAAAAGTGACTTCACCAGGGTTTGAACCCGGGACCTTAGCTGTCCGTACATGTAATGTACAAAATAGACCAAGAATTAGACAGTTTTAAATTGGTGGCTGCATAGCTCAGCTGGTAAGAGCATAGCCCGGACAGCTAAGGTCCCGGGTTCAAACCCCGGTGTAGTCACACAATATAATGTTTTAGAGTCGATATTTTATTTTCGTTGGAAAACAATGCTAAAACGTAGTCTAACGGTAATGTATTATACGGTCTACTATTTGTATTTTTGTATTAGGCCGTATTACTTTTTTAATGGTACTTAATATTTGTGTGGATTTAATAAAATAAAACAAAGCTTATAAATTTTCCGCTCGAGATAGGGGGACCATTTCACGCAGTGATTGTAGTTTGTTGTAATATGCATATTTAAAATATGAGTAGGGCTCAGTTTTGGAATTATTTTGTGTTCGATTCTACATGACCATCCATTATTTCGATGGCGCGTGTTTCAGTAGATCCATTGTATTGACACACGCACACATCCACACGATTGACATGTTTGTATAATTTTGTTTAACCCTGAGAAGTACATTGGTGGGTTATCATGAAACAGAAATTAAAAATTGTCTCCACAAGGTATATTATAGATCTCAGGATTTTCACTCTCCGGGCGGATTCCAACCAACTTAGCATTATAGAGACGACGTGCCTATTTAGTATGTATTTCGCTAATTACAGAATTTGTTAATTGAATATGAGTGAAAAACATTGTACGCACTGCACTAGAAATAAAAACTAAAATAGGCTTGCATCCCGGCATTCGCCTAAGGGCTCAAGAATTCCCGGATGAAACTTTCAGCTAGGATTGCTGGTGACGGGATTCAACCGTTTCCTTCCAAATCAGAGTCTCACGGTTATGCATGAGCTACCTCTAACGGTTATTCGGTCAAAGCAAGCCATGCAGGGTTCGACAAATGCTATGTCAGAGATGCTGGAGACATGTCGAAATATTTGTGGTCTGGAAAATTTGTTCCAAACGGACACAACAGAGAGGCGTGTTTTCGTGTAATATGCATTTGCCGCCTGCCGGCTGCCGCCTTGAGTGATCCAATAACACATTGCCAATGCCCGGCGATGAGTCATTCAACACTTTAATAAGTATAATTTTATATACAACTTTTACGCACTTCTACCGACCTTCCGAGGATGTTTTATAGTACGTCAATGCAAGGCCGAAGGGAATAATGCCAGAGCGTTGATTCTATTGTAGTTAATAATACAGTGTTTTCTATAATCCAAATGGACTTGGTTCGAGCTCTCATGCACTCATTGGCTCATTACAGCCAAACGGTCACACCCGGGAATCGCAAATCGAAAGCTGAATTGAAGTTGTACTTCAACATTTACACAATGGTTATATACTGATCAAAATATCATAATTTTTGTTAACATGTGATTATAAAAGGCAAGTAATAATAATATTGACACAACACATGAAGGCAGCAATGGTCATTCTGTATCAATGATGTACTTCGTTACGTATTTGACTTAGCGAGAAATGGTTGCTTTAAAATTTATTATGCATTCTTGAATAGAGAAAAATAATGTGAAAGGTTATTTCAAATGTCCCGAGAAATAATAATATAATAACGCAAGTAAGCAAACATAAAAATATACTTCGAAAGAAATTCTTACCGTTTCATAATTTCAACACACATTACATACATTGGTGTTCCTTCTCCTTTCACAATTATTTTTTCACTTCATTAATTAACATACGTGCCTTGCCGTCGTTGTAGCATACGTGCCTTGCCGTCGTTGTAGCATACGTGCATTACATTGGATGTCATTGGGTACAGCTATTGGGTATAGGTTTTGAAGAAATATATTTGAATGAATTTAATGTATAGGTATATCATGGAAATAGTTTGTACGAATATTAAATATTTATGTTTCTTTAGGCCGCCACCTACAGAACAAATGTCATAATCAAAAGGCCGGAGAATAGTTGACTTTTTTCATCTTTCCGTTCAATGCAGTCAGAAAAAAATCGGAAGCATAAACTCAATGATAGGTACTATTGTGTGACACTATACATACTGTACTTTTATGGATACGGACTTGATAGAAGAAAATGTGACGAGTTTCAATCGTATTGAATATTCAAATGTCAAATGAATAATAAAAAACAGCACTTTCTTCAGAAGCCATTTCAAATTCCCATTCTTATATACCAGTCATCAATGGATCAGTGCATGGTTGCATCAGGGAGCTTTGCACAGCTAGTTAAAATATCATCCTGATTAAATGTATTCGCAACCATATTAATATTATGGTATACTTATGTACGTCTATAGCGCAATAAACGGCACGTACACGTACCCACGCATAATAAATTGCGATAAATTGTAATAATAAGTAGATTATAAATATGTAACAATCATGCCTCAAGTATGTCTTGTGGTCTTAAATCAGCGTTTGAATATACATATACTTCTTACGGGCGTGTTTCGATTCCACAGTTTCAGTCGGTAAGATTTATACACTTTTTTTTCATTCATCACATACATTTATAACCAATTTGGAATTTCTGATCATAAAATTTACTCAATCACCCTAGATCTAGCACCCTCTGTTGTAATAATAACTCGTCCACGGAGCGAGACTGCGAACGATGTGAAATAATAGCTTTGAGTGACTAATATTAGTCACTCAACGATATAATAGAGCTTCGCGCCTGGCGGACCGTAGACCGGACTCACGGCGCCGCACCGTATCGGAGCTCTGCAGTACATCGTGCAGCCACAGACGTACATTGCAACTGCGTTACTGCGGCCGTCTATTGGACGGCTATTTTTCGAATATTCTGAGTGACATTTGCGAAATCCCACCTCCAGTGCCTCTTTCAAGCTCCCATTATCACCAACTTAGGCCTACTGGCCAAACTCCGGTTGACTCTTAACCAACCAAGAATTAAAAAGATTCAAGTATGCCAATAGCCTAATTGCTTCAATTTTATTTTATTTCACTGTCGTTATTTGCTAGGCAAAAACGAGAAAATTTTAAAACATTAATTAAAGTAACTTTAATTAAATACATACCAATAGTTGCTTTGTGTACCACATCAAATGTGTATTTTCACTTTCTTGAAGTGTGTGCAGTTACAAATAGCTTTTTAGTTAGTTAGGCATTGCATTAGGTAGTTTACCTGTCCGTTGGACGCACATGGGAAGCGGGGGAGTCCACAGCGCGTTGTTCTGGCAGACGGAGAACGTGCTGCCTTGCAGGACATAGCCCACCGAACACGCATGGACGAGGATGAGCGATATGGGGGTGGGCGCCCCGGGGACACCTCGACACAGAGCCGACTCCTCCCTAGGCTCGCAGCCGGTGACGTTGTAGCGGCCGTGCTGCGGCGGAGAGGGTAACACACAGCCTGCGCTGGGGGCAGGGGGCGGCCGTCGTGTTGGCATGGGCCGGGGGGTGGCAGGCGTAGCCGACACGGGGGCGGTGACGGCTGTCGCTGGTGCAGGTCGTGTGGGTGTCACTGGTCCCGGGCGTGTGGCAGCTGTTACCGGTGCGGGGCGCGGAGTAGCTGGGAACAAACGGAAAAAACATTTATCTGAAATGATCGTTACTAATCACAAAATATGTATTTAACTTAAAAACACATTCATGATAACATCACTAATGTATATGTTTGCCTCTAATCAAAAGTGTCAAGCATTACAGCTGCATGCGATCAAAAAATTGGTAGTGAACATTTGTTTATTGGGATAACTTTTTATGAACGGTGTGTATTGTAAATAATTTAGAAAACTGTTATTGATCCTTATGATTAAAAATGGAGCAACTTATTAGAAAGATAATCATTCGGCTACAACTGATCATAAACAAAAAATGTACACATTTATTTATTCTAGTTGTGTTATTTATGTTGCTTTTGATGTCTTTGTATGCACGTGACGTCATAAATATTGTTGGCTGACTTGTAGTACGTCAGGGATTGTCTTATCAACATAATAGGGAGAAAGATTTTTTTTTTGCTAATCAAGTAAAATAACCTTGTGTACCCTTTATGATTATATCTCTACTCTACAGTTGTCTCACCTTATCCTGAGCCGGCGTTTTAGGGTTCAAAGAAACTAGGATGTCTCCTTCTCTATTATGAAAGGTTTTAAAACCGTCCGAATTTGATGGGAAGGATGGGCCTCTCCTAATAACAAAGTACAATCACATCCGATGCAAGTTGGTTGCAATCTCCCGAGTAACGAAAAACCACTTGTATGTAGGCCTGGGTTTAATGGTTTACTCTTCTTGCTGCGTCTACATTTCTATAATGCGCGCAAGATCAACGTTTCAATTACACTCGCTCCATCAATATCATCCCCATACAGGATATAGGGCCAAGGTCGCATGGATGTGACTGTACTTTACTGCTCTGCGGAGTCCACTTCGGCTGTCAAACTGTGATAGGTTTACAACCTGACCACCACTGTCTGCGCTCTTTGAACCCACAAAAACGCGGGCTCTAGTTAAGATGAGACAAACTCTAGTTATGTTTTTCAAAAGCACACACACACATACACATGTATATTAAATTAACCAACGATAAGACAATAATCACCTCCTTCGTTCATCTGGTACTGGTAGAACAGCCAGCCCGGAAAGCGGACTATCCCGGTTCTCTCTTATAGCCTACCTTGCGAGGGTGGACTAGGAGGTTTGACCGGAGTGATCGTGGTCCTGGATGTGGAGGTGCGAGGGGGTGCTGTGGTGTGCAGGCGACACATGGCCATGGCTTCGTCCGAGCTATCCGCACAGTCGGCCTTTCCATCACACAGACCGACGTTGTCGATGCATCCACCGTACGCGCAGTGAAACGCGTAGCCCGGGCAGCTGGAAACATTCAAGTCTTTCAGGGCTAGTAAATTTTTGGCTCGGCTAAATGTGGAGGTACATAGAGAGACCTACATGAAGGAAAATAAGATCAAACATGTGTATAGTGAAACGAGCATCAAACACAGCAAACACAGCTTGGAAATAAACGACATACTAGTTTTGGTGGAGGTGCCGGGTCATATCAATAAAGGCAAGAACAGCGAAAACTAATACGATGACGACAGTCAATTATTATTGTACTACTATAATGTAGTAACGTGATTTATCTCTACCCTTCTACTGTTTGGTATAATGGTTGTCGCAAAAGATGAATAATAATTGTTATACCTGCAGGCGTTCTAACCTTTCTCAAGAGTGTTCTTCCAAATGTTAACAGCATGAAGGCAAAAATTAGATAGGTGTCCGTATTATCGTTTTGGGAAAATGTAAATCTTGGCTTTTAAATCGGAACGCCACAGCAACACAACCCGACCACAGTGCAGGTTCCAATCGTTGCTCGTATTCGCAATGTGCATTCTTAACTGGTAAACGTTAGGGATTCTGGGCAGAAACATCCTGTGTTTGAAGTTTTGACATGATGATTACGAAGACCCACATACGTGAAGTTTGCACAAAGCGCTGGACTCTCGTCAGTTCCATCCGCGCAGTCTCTCTTTCCCATCGCACAGCACTAGCTCGTCCACGCAGACCTCATCTGACCGGCATTCGAACTCATCCTCTCTGCAACAAGGAAGAAAGTATGGAACTTTGATCAAACTGGAAGATTTTCTCGTATGATTTAATATTCTTGAGGACAAGCATATTTTCTGCGGTACGGAGCACTAGATACGCAGCCACTAGCGCGATGACTCTTAACTACACTTTAAACTCAAAGACAAACACTTGCCCGCATCTCTTGGCGCACTCAGGCAACGTCTCGTCCGAGCGGTCAACGCAATCATCCTTCCCGTCGCACTTGGTGGTGACGTCGATACACGCACCGTAAGCGCAGCGGAACGCGTACGCGGGGCACTTTTCCGCGCGGCACGTCTCATTCCGCTCATCTGATTGGTCGGGACAGTGCGAGGTTCCGTCGCACGCGTTCAGCTTGTCAATACACTCGCCCGACGAGCACTGGAACATGTCGTCACTGGGGGACAGAGAGACAAGGCACATCACTAGCGTACGCGCGACAAATCTCATACTATACAAGACTCTTATGTTTGTTTCTGCGACATTACAAAAGTTAAAAACGTCTAAAAGACAAGCAATTTTCATATGATTTAGATGCTTGCTGGCCTCAGAAAATTGTCACCAATAAACACTAGCAGCGAATCATATCAGGCGAACACAAAGAAGGAAATGTAGAAGAAGAATTTAATTGAAACCTATGTGAGTATAGATCAAATCCAAGTTCAGGCAATCTAAATCAATAAAGCAAAAATGTTGCTGTACCTTAAAAACTTTTTTTTAAGATATATAATTCTACTACTTTTCTTTGCTTTCAACTTAACCATACTAGCAATCTTCGCAAACGCTTTTTCATGCACGTTGTTGAATGAGCGTAATTGGAAAATTGCGATTTTCATGAGAAATAATTCTTTGATTGCGCTCAAATTTCACATGAATGTAAAAGTTCATAAAATTAAAGTTCTGTGAAAAATTCATGATAATTGGATAAAGCAAGTTGATGTTATAAGTCAAAGAAATATATATAAAAAAAAAAAAAAAACGGGGAAAGCATAAAATTGCGATTTTGATGAGAAATAATTTTTCGATTGCGCTCAAAAACGTTGTAGTTCTAAGTTCAGAGATTTCGAAGGCCTCCAGAAAATTTTATCGCAATTGGAGTATCGGTTTAGCCAGAATCGTGTTAACAAACACACAAAAATACAAACAGAAAAAAAGAAAGATGGAAAGAAAGAATAAAAAACATTCCAGATTTTTTTCTCGAGTGTAGTAGAATGAAATCTTCGCTTCGCTCACTACGCTAATCCAACAAGGAAGCTTCGCAAACGCCTTTTCAGGCGCGTTGTTGGATCAGCGCAATATGAAAATTACGATTTTCATGAGAAATAACTTTTCAATGCGTTCAAATTTCCACGAATATATTAATTCATTAAAATTAAGGTCCTGTGAAAAATTTATTATAATCGGATAAAGCATGTAGGTGTTATAAGTCATAGTATTTTTTTAAAACGAAAAAAGCGTAAAATTGCGATTTTTGTGAGAAATAATTTTTCGATTGCGCTCAAATTTCACACGAATATATTTATTTGTAAAATTAAGGTTCTGTTACAATCTGATAAAGCATGTAGTTGTTATAAGTCAAAGATTTTTTTTTAAATCGAAAAAAATCGTAAAATAGCTATTTTTATGTGAAATAATTTTTCCATTGCGCTTAAAAGCGTGGCAGTTCTAAATTTCAAGATTTAAAGGGCCTCCTGTTTATTTCATCGCAATTGGAGTATAGGTTTAGCCGGAATCGTGTTAACACACAAAAATACAAACAGAAAAAAAGGAAAAAGAACATTTGTTTTTTTTTCTCCGGTGTAGTCGAATGAAATCTTCGCTACGCTCATCCAAAAATAGTAATAACATTCAACACAATTTTCTGGATTAGCGTAGCGAGCGAAGCGAAGATTCCATTCTACTACACTGTAGAAAAATCCGGACTGTTTTTTCTTTTTTTCTTTTTTTTCTTTTGTATTTTTGTCTGTTAGTTAACACGACTGCGGCTAAACCAATACTCCAATTGCGATAAAATCTCTGGAGACCTTCAAAATATTTAAACTTAGATCTGCCACGTTTTGAGCGTAATCGAAAAATTATTTCTCATTAAAATTGCAATTTTACGTTTTTTTTCGATTTTTTTAATTTCTTCGATTTATAGCACCAATATGCTTTCTCCGATTGTAATGATTCTGTCACAGAATCTTAATCAAATGAATTAATATATTCGTGTGAAATTTGAGCGCAATCAAAAAATTATTTCTCATGATAATAGCAATTTTACGATATTTTTTATTTTTATAATTTCTTCGACTATAAACACCTACTTGCTTTATCTGATTGTAATAACTTTTCACAGAACCTTAATTTTATGAATTAATATATTCGTGTGAAATTTGAGCGTAATCTAATAATTATTTCTTAAGAAATTCGTAATTTTACTCTTTTTTGGTTTTTAAACAATAACGCTCAGCCAACAACGCGTCTGAAAAAGCGTTTGCGAAGCTTCCTAGTAGAAACACACGCACAAGTCGCACAATTAAGTATGTGGGTGCATGGTGGGCATCCATTCATCAAAAACTTATTCATACCCAATATCATCTATCTGTCTATTCCTATGTGGTAAGGGCTCATACTGTTGTAGGGTGTAGTGTAACTAGGAAGCTTCGCAAACGCTTTTTCAGGCGGGGTCGTTGGATAAACGTAATTGGCGCATTGAGCAGCCATGTGTTATGCTGTTGTTCTGTTGTTCTGTGAAAAAAATCATTCCTTAGTCGAAGATTTTTTGTTAAACAAAACAAACGCAATTTTTAAAATGAAAAAAATCGTAAAATTGCGATTTTCAAAAAAATACTTTTTCGATTGCGATCAAAAACGTGGTAGTTTTAGTTCAGAAATTTCAAAGGACTCCAGAAAATTTCATCGCAATTGGATTATTAGTTAAGCCGGAATCGTGTTAACAAACACACAAAAATACAAACAGAAAAAAATCGTAAAATTGCGATTTCATGAGAAATTATTTTTCGATGGCGCTAAAAAACGTGGCAGTTCTAAGTTTCGAGATTTCAAAGGTCTCCAGAAAATTTCATCGCAATTGGAGTATCGGTTCAGCCAGAATCGTGTTAACAAACACTCTAAAATACAAACAGAAACAAAAAGAAAAACGAAAAAAGTCGTAAAATTGCGATTTTCATGAGAAATAATTTTTCGATTGTGTTTAAAACGTGGCAGTTCAAAGTTCAAAGATTTCAAAGGTCTCCAGAAAATTTCATCGCAATTGGAGTATCGGTTTAGCCGGAATCGTGTTAACTTACACACCAAAATACAAAGAAAAAGAAAAAAGGATAACGAAAAAAATCGTAAAATTGCGATTTTTATGAGAAATAATTTTTTGATCAATTTTTAGCACGTGACAGTTCTAAGTTTAGAGATTTCAAAGGTCTCCAGAAAATTTCATCGCAATTGGAGTATCGGTTTAGCCGAAATCGTGTTAATAAACAGCCAAAAATACAAAAAAAAAATCCATATTTTTTTTCTGTGTAGTAGAATGGAATCTTCGCTACGCTCATCCAATAAGCCTTCTGCCTGACTTGTGCGATGTGTTTTTGCAAAATTGTGTCGAATACAAGGAGCTTCGCAAACGCTTTTTAAGTCGCGTTGTTGGATGAGTGTAATTTTTTTTAAACGTAAAAAAGCGTAAAATTGGGATTTTCATGAGAATTTTTTTTTCGATTACGCTCAAATTTCACGCGAATATATAAATTCATAAAATTATGGTTCTGTGAAAAAATCATTACAATCTGGTAAAGCATGTAGGTGTTATAAGCCGAAGAAATATTCAAAAAATCAAAAGGAAACGTAAAACTGCGATTTTCATGAGAAATAATTTTTCGATTACGTTCAAATTTCACACGAATATATTAATTCATTTATCTAGGAAGCTTCGCAAACGCTTTTTCTGGCGCGTTGTTGGATGAGCGTAATTTTTAAACGTAAAAAAAGCGTAAAAATGCGTTGTCATAAGAAATATTTTTTTCGATTACGCTCAAATTTCTCACGAATATATCAATTCACAAAATTATGGTTCTGTGATAAAAATGATTACGATCTGGTAAAGCATGTAGGTGTTATAAGCCGAAGAAATATTCAAAAAATCAAAGGAAACGTAAAACTGCGATTTTCATGAGAAATAATTTTCGATTACGTTCAAATTTCACGCGAATATATTAATTCATAAAACTAGGAAGCTTCGCAAACGCATTTTCAGACGCGTTGCTGGATGAGCGTAATTTTTTAAAACGTAAAAAAGCGTAAAAATGCGTTTGTCATAAGAAATATTTTTTTTTGATTGCGCTCAAATTTCACACTAATATATTAATTAATAAAATTAAGGTTCTGTGAAAAAATCATTACAATCGGAAAAAGACTGTCGGTGTTATAAGTCGAAGAAATTTAAAAAATAAAAACATTAAAAAATTCGATTATCATGAGAAATTTTTTTCGATTTTGCTCATATTTCACACGAATATATCAATTCACATACAATCTGGTAAAGCATGTAGGTGTTATAAGCCGAAGAAATATTCAAAAAATCAAAAGGAAACGTAAAAATGCAATTTTCATGAAAAATAATTTTTCGATTACGCTCAAATTTCACACGAATATTAACATTCATAAAATAAAGGTTCTGTATAAAAATCATCGAAGAATTTTTTTTTAATCGAACTAAATCGTAAAATTGCGATTTTTATGAGGATTAATTTTTCGATTGCGCTCAAAAACGTGGCAGTTCTAAGTTCAGAGATTTCGAAGGCCTCCAGAAAATTTCATCGCAATTGGAGTATCGGTTTTGCCGGAATCGTGTGAACAAACACACAAAAACACAAAAAAAAAGAAAAGAAAAAAGAAAAGAAGAAAGAAAAAAAAGAAAAAAAAACATTCCGGATTTTTATCTCTAGTGTAGTAAAATGGAATCTTCGCTTCGCTCGCTACGCTCATCAAAATTAAAGTTCTGTGAAAAAATCATTACAAACGGATAAAGCATGTAAATAGGTGTTATAAGTAGAAGAAATTTTAAAAATAGAAAAATATCGTAAAACTGCGATTTTCATGAGAAATAATTTTTCGATTACGCTCAAATTTCCCACGAATATATTAATTCATATAATAAAGTTCCTGTGAAAAAATCAATACAATCAGATAAAGCATGTAGGTGTTACATAAGTCGTAGATTTTTTTTTAATCGAAAAAAAATCGTAAAATACGATTTTTATGAGAAATAATTTTTGGATTGCGCTCAAAAACGTAGTAGTTCTAAGTTCAGAAATATCGAAGGCCTCCAGAAAATTTCATCGCAATTGGAGTATCGGTTTAGCCGGAATCGTGTTATCAAACACACAAAAATCCAAAAAAAAGAAAAAGAAAAACATTCCGGATTTTTTTCTCCTGTGTAGTGAAATGGAATCTTTGCTTTGCTCGCTACGCTATTTCAAAAATAATAACTAAGTCGAAGTAATTTTTAAAAAAAATGTAATTGAAAAAATGAAAAAAATCGCAAAATTTGATTTTTATAAGAAATAATTTTTCAATTACGCTTAAATTTAACACGAATATATTAATTCATAAAATTAAGGTTTATGTAAAAAAATTTTACAACGAATGAAGCATGTAGGTGTGAAGCGAAAAAATTTTTTAAAAAAAAATAAAAAAAGCTTTTAAAATTTGCATTTTATGAAAAATTTTTTTTCGATTGCGTTTAAATTTTCACAGAATATTTTTATTCAAAATTTAATATTCGGAAATAATCTTTAAAATCGAATAAAGCATGTAGGTTTTTTTTTTTAAATAAAAAAATCGTAAAAGACGATTTTCATGAAAAATAAAAATTTTTCGATCGCCAAAAACGTAGCAGATCTAAGTTTAGAGATTTAGAAGGCCTCCATAAAATTTCATCGCAATTGGAATATCGGTTTACATAATACAAACAGAAAAGAAAAAAAGAAAAGAAAAACATTCCGTTTTTTTCCCCCAGTGTAGTAGAATGGAATCTTCGCTTAGCTCGCTACGCTCATCCAACTATCTTCCGAAACGGGGCCATCAGTGTTTCTCCATCAGGCACTCCGGCATTGAATATCACAACTTCGTCGTAAACCCACCCCTTGTTGCCCGGGCAAAAGCGAAAGTAGTTGTGTTTTTGAAACTTTGTTCCCCTCACAGTCAGGACTATAGTGCAATGCAAGTATATTTGCGTTGTGTGTGAAGAATGAACTTGAAAATTACATTTTAAAGTGGGCCTTATTTTGGCCCAGATTATACATAATTTTTTCTTAGGGTAGGGGCATTAAGGGCTAAATGCCATATTTTGTTAAAATCACATCGTAAAACTTTTGATAATGTTTTTTCTCAAATCTCTAATAGTAGGCCTAATAACATTGTGAAGGAAGTAAATATAAAAATTGTCATCTTCCAAAATAAAGTGTTGACTATTCTACAGCAATATGAGGCGTAAGTAACCCATCTCCTATTACACGAATATACCTGCATGTTTCTGTGTCTTGTTCGTTGTCTTGCGCCTGTCGTCTCGCCCTGTAACCTCCAAGTCCTATGAGTTGAGCCTCAGCCTGGCACACGGCAAGCCACCCTGGCGGATTAGCGCAATATTATTATACAAGAATACTAGTCGATAACATAATATTACATATAATTCAAAATTACAAACTAGCATTCGATCGGGGATCGAACTTAAATGTAAAATTATATTATGTAGTCCATCCAAAAAACAGCTACACTCCCCAATTTCTCATATACAAAAAAAATTTGAATACCCGAGTCGTAAAGAAGTTTCCCCCTGGGGAAAATTTTTTACGACTTTTCCAATTTCACCAATCGAGAAAAAACAAGCATTGCCATTCAGCAGACAGCATGCCCCGAACTGTGCCCTTTCCCTGCAATGACAGCGGGGGACTAACCCCAAACTTGGAACTTTTCATCTAAAACAATAGTTGCAAAAAAATTTTTCAAAATGGATTTTTGTATTTTAAAATTGCGAAAATTAGGAGGGTAAATAAGCTTGGATTCATTTGATCTCATTGCTTTTTATTGTGAAGGTTTTGGGTGTATTTTTACAAGTTTTTTGTTACGTGTGGGATTTCAGGTTACCCGTACATTTTCATTGGCAAAGCCCCCCAAAAAAAATAAAAAAAAGTGTCCCCCTCGGCCTCAAAACTTATAATCCTATCGTGCGCCTACTACGCCATCAAAACAATGAATTCAGTATTTTAAATAGGAAATACCGACCAAACAAGCTGGACACGATTCCACCCGCGAGCGACGCAAAAAGGCTAATTCGAACACTTCAGAAGTGTTTCGCAGCTAGAACGGCTTTAAATTCATTTTACATTTTACACATATCCAATCCAACCAAAGTATAACTGGATTTAGGACCATATTATATATTTTAGAATATGTTGTATCGAGCGTGATTTGATACCGGCACCTCCTGCAATGGAAGCAGGGAGTCGCCCTAACTATTAGTAAACTACACATCCACAACAACTGGAAACATGTAAGAAATCCAAACTGTCCCACTCGCTCAGGTTTATCAGTGCTGTAACGATACCAGATATGACTTGACCTCAGGTCACGAAAAAAAATGTTTGAAAACAAACACAAACATAACTGGAGCGCGACTCATTTACAGGCTGCGCCGAAAACTGGATAAAGCAATAATAAAAGACAAAATTCTGTGCGCAAATTGGTTATTATTGTATTGTGTTTGTGTAGTGTATCTTGAAGGTAGAATGGCGCGATTGGCGCTTATCGTATTTCGGGATTCAGGGATTTACACTTAACGTTGTATTGTATATAGCTCAACCATAGCTCAACCAACGATTTGCGTATAGTATTGTAGTAAACTACTCGCCATGCTTATTAAATCGTATCAAGGTATTGATTGTGATAGTGGTAAGGAGAGCCTCATGATTATCTTTATTGTAATTGTATTATGGCCTGCGTATAAAACACACTCTGGCTCTGAAAGACCCCATTCTATTACTTCTTAGGGCATTGAAGGGTAGGCCTTCATAGGAAAATTGCTACAAGTCCCATTTTTTGCCCAACCGAGCGAGATATATGAGTGTTTTTAGTTTTTAGTGATCATTGAGAATATTTTTTTCGGAATAGAATGTTAGAGTGGATGGGTAGATTATTGCCAATCGGAAATAATTTATTCAAATCTCGTCAGTCCAGTTCTTCAATAGTCGCCCTTGTCTAATGGACGAGATAATTGGTCTTCCGACTTCCGAGATGCCATTAATCCATTGAAATGTGACATACTGACCCGAAATAAGTGGTATTTCCATTTGCAAATATTACGCAGTAATCACATAACACGCCTTAACCAAAATTATATTATTGACAATACAAAATAAATTTGCGTAATATCATAGTGGCATTACAAGAAATTTTAGAGTTGAAAAATAATAATATTATATGTTTTTTATCACTTGTGTATAATTTACTAATATGGTTTAAAATAAATTCTAAAAAAACTACGATCGTTGACAAACAACAATAATATAGAGCGTGATATTATAGTATAATTGCTACTGTCATAACTAGATTATTATCTGATAACACACAAAATATATTTTAGCATCATTACTCGACTTTGGTCACGACATGAGATCGTCCATGAAATGAAGAACTAATTAATTAGCAAATTGCGCTAACCGCTTACCGTTTATTTCACTTCTCACCTTTGCACAACAACTAACCTCATCGTAAAAATTAGAATTCGTCCGTAATATGTCTCTTCGTTATCATTCAACCGCGGCCGATGTAAACCATGTGACAATGTGGCTAGCACAGAGCAGCACGGGATGTGGCTAGCCTGGTTTTCATTTTAACGGGTCTTGCACATCAGGACATATTTATGTGTGGAACTCGTTTTGAAGAAGGCCCGTGGCAGGATAATAATTTTACACTTCAGCCAAGAATCCCCCCCCCTCCCCCTTGCCACATAGCCAACTATCTCGCTACCGACACACGCACCACATTCTAATGAAGATCAAAGATAGATAGGCCTACTGTTGACTGCACAATTCTCAGCTTCAGAAACTCCAATATTACAACAATGAACCAAGAAGAAATAGAGTTTATTTTTAGCTTAGTTTACGTTTATATAATTCATAGATTAAATCTGTCATGGTACAACCGAAACAATTGCATGAATGTGTTGTCTTGTGCGAATTCATTGTTGTCTTCGAGTCTGTTATCCTATGATAAAGATTAGTAGAAAATTATTATTCTGTGCTATGATGACCAAGACCACTCTACCTTTTTTTCTACACCAAGCTTTGGCGCGCAAGAACACCAATTTCTCGCTCCATGCAAGTCCATTGATGCGTAGTGATCTTATGATCTTATGTCGAATGCATTACACTTTGCTACTTTTGTGCATGCTTGTAGTTTCACACCGAGCCCTTATTGAAAGAATGATAATTTGTCTTTGGGGAGGAAACTCTTTTTCACTTGAGTTGTGGTGGGCGTGGAGGGGTGGGGGGTGGGGAGGGGAGGGGAGGGGAAAACCCAAAGGTTGTATTATTCAACAACAACGTATTGAATAGTGATAGTATTTGCATTTATTATTTGTAAACAGTTATTTCACAAACAAAATAAAATTATCAGGAAATAATAAAACTTGTCGTAACACACTTGGTGCCTCTAGCCCGATATCAGCTATGCGCTCGTCTATGCCTAATACACGGGATTCAAACCCACGAGTCACCGTATAAGCAATGGTACAAGTGGCGTACAGGAAAATTGTAATCATTAAAATTAAACTTCATATTACATTGATCTTGCACAGATTTAAACTTCTCCGAAGAGCGAGTGTAAAATAATATCTACAAAATAAGCCTATGCTACTTCACAAATGTTTTAAAACAATAAAACTAAAATTAAACAATAAATACTGGTGTGGAAGAGATTGCTAAACGATAACATTTTTTTTTAAATCAATCCAGAAATTACAAAATCCATATTATTATTCATATCATTATTATTATTATTATTATAATTTTTATTATTATTATTATTATTATTATTATTATTATTATTATTATTATTATTATTATTATTATTATTATTATTATTATTATTAAAACGCAAAAACGCAAAACGCAAAACGGTTATCAGATGATCAAAGCTTCCCACAAGAAAAGAAAGCCTTGACAGCTGTTTTGAAGAGCAATGGCTATAGTGCGGTCCACATCCGGCGGGCTTTCAACAGAACTGAGGTAAACAAAGAATTGATTGAGAAACCTGAAAATCCTCCGAAACTCGCTTCCCTGCCATATGTGAAATTTACTACTGATCGCATAGCACGTTATCTTGGAAAGCTAGACATCAAGACAGTATTTAAGCCTATAAATAAAATTTCTACCATGTTGAGATCGCCAAAGGACCCAGTACATCTAGCCGGAAGTGGAGTTTATAAAATCCCTTGCAAGTGTGGCTGTAGCTATGTAGGCCAGACTTTAAGGACAGTGGCAACAAGGGTAAAAGAACATAAAAACCATTGTAACAAGGGTCACGTCGAGTTGTCTGCAATTGCTAAGCATGCCATAGACAATATGGCTGACTCAAGGCATGAGATTCTTTTTGATGAAACGAAAATAATTTGCCAAGAAGCTGCGTTATGGCCTAGACTCATAAGGGAGTCAATTGAAATTTCGAAAACACCTAACAATATGAATGGAGATGTAGGTGGCTACAAACTTAGTGATTCGTGGATTCCTGCCATTAATTTAATTAATCACCTCTCAGCAGAGAAAATGCGATCAAACCAAGAACTACCACCAGATCAACAACAGCATCAACAGCATCTTCATCCACAAGACCAACCTACACCACTACCACCACCTCCACAACCACCTCAACCACCACCACAACAACAACAACAACAACTAGAGCCGTCCACCGCCATCCTGGCAGTTCCAAGAAGAAGTGAACGTTTGCAACAGAGGCAAACAAACGAAAGACCAGCAATCCCTTGAAAATGTCTTCCACAGTGAGGACGCTACGTCGGGAAATCAAGAATAATGTAAGTTATTCACCACCACGACGCGACGAAACATCCCGTCAATGTTATAATTTCTCTTCAATTATTATTATTATTATTATTATTTTTTTTTTTTTATTATTATTATAATTATTATTATTGATTCATAGCAGTTGTCGAAAAAGTTTGCCCCGACTGGGGTTCGAACCCAGAACATTCGACTTAACGTGTCATAGCTCTACCAATTAAGCTACCGAGACAACAGAACAAACCTTTACTAAACTGCCATTTGTTGTAATTGTTGACTTCCATAACATAAATCATTATTTTTATTATTGATTCATAGCAGTTGTCATAAAAGTTTGCCCCGACTGGGGTTCGAACCCAGAACCTCCGGCTTAACGTGCCATAGCTCTACCAATTGAGCCACCGGGACAACAGAACAAACATTTACTAAACTGCTATAAAAAAACGAGTTGAACACATTGTTCTCTTCGAGAGCGGAGTTCTGTTGTATGTCAGCTAATTAATGAATTCTATACAATTTCAGATACCAATGAGCATCACGCCCGATGATTGAGAATAAGATTAGACTAGGATGTCATAAAAATATAAAATTCATAAAGTAATAAATAAGTTTATCCAATACAATCATTAACTCTTGAAATCATTATTAAGATCAAAATCAAATGCTATTACAAAAATGTATGATTTTTTAAAGTTTTATCCACTTTGAATGAAAAAAATCGGACATCATTTACGGTTTTTAAGTATTTTATTTACATTATTTTGTATGATGACAAACTACTTAAAAACCGTAAATAAAGGCCGATTTTTTTCGTTCAAAGTGGATAAAACTTGCAAAAAATCATACATTTTTATAATAGCATTTTATTTTTATTTTAATAATGATTTCAAGAGTTAATGATTGTATTGGATAAACTTATTTATCAGTTTATTAATTAAATATTTTTATGACATCCTAGTCTAATCCTATTGTCAATCATCGGCCGTGTTGCTCCTCGGAATCTGAAATCGTATAGAATTCAATTAGCTGACATACAAAAGAATCCCGCTCTCGAAGAGAACAATGTGTTCTACTCGCAAGTTGACTTCCATGACATAAATCCAACAGACGACTGCAATGTAGCTGTCAAATCTGAAAGATCACATGAATAAATCCAATCACATCTCATCGCCCATGAGTTGGGTAGTACGAATATAAGGTTTTTAAGCATAAGCCCGCTTTAATTAAGGAAATATAGTTATTGTCTTACGAACTTGACATATCAATAACTATTTCCTTAAAAGCGGACTTTTGCTTTAAAAAAACTTATATTATTATTATTATTATTATTATTATTATTATTATTATTATTATTATTATTATTATTATTATTATTATTATTATTATTATTATTATTATTATTGTTGTTGTTGTTGTTGTTGTTGTTTTTGTATGCATGTATATACACAGCAGACGGTGTGTTTATCCAATAACAACTATGTATACTAATCCAAAATGTATCACACACTTAAAAATGAAGTCTTAATGAATTGACCATTGTTTCTTGTTTGTAAACAAAGCTGGAGGTTATAATAGCCGTTGTAAACGTAATAGTAAACTCACAGTAACAGTGAAAGAGTAGAGAGTGTACTAGCGTGGTAAACGATTTACGCAAGCAGCCAGAAGTGCCCATGTATGTACTCACCCACGAAGCAGCACGATGCAACAAGTGCTATCCTCCAACAGTGGGTCATGTCGATCTTGGCACTGGCGAGTGATAACACCGACTGATTCCAGATTCCGCATGGACGGTTTGGTGTGAACGGACTGCCATCTTCTTGACAAGCTCAAGGTTATCAACTCTTTGAAGGTTTCCTCCCGTCTTATTCTCGGCTCAATCTGAATACATCAAAACAATTAAAACGGTGAGGAGGTGTGGACGCTCATCCGCTCGAGTGCAGCACTTTCGTACTTTTCGAATTTCATGCAGCATAATCAACATTTTATTTTGGTTTCTTTTACACCCACCAATGGGTAAGCAATTTCGGTACTTGTTCATTATCGGGACCCCCTTAAAAAAAAATTGTAAAAACATTTAATTCAAACAAAGCGTCGAAAACATCCTCTCCGGCTACATGCTTGCGCTACATGAACTCGGCCAAATACGACTCCAAAGGATGACGTGCGGTGCCTCGGTGTTTCTTGTTGCGACACTTGGCCGATCCCCACGTACGTTCGACAGTCTGGGTCTGTGTTTCTGGTGGGTGGGTGGGTGGGTGGTGGGGTGGGGTGGGGTGGGGGGTGGTCTAAACAAAAACCAGTGAAAAAATTACCGACGGGGGGGGGGGGGGGCAAAGCAAAAAATTTAAAGGGGGTCCCGATAATGAACAAGTACCGCAAACCCGTACATAGCCCTTTTCAAACTAAATGTTAGTTTTTGGTTGATGTTTACATTATTTTTTGCAACTAAACGGGACCAAATATACTTTTTCTCTGAAATCATGTACGAAAATATACATCACCTTTTTTAGTATAACACAAAATAATCAACTGAATGGGAGGAAAATAAGACGTATTTCGATTTTCGAGAAGTACGAACAAACGAACAAACGAACGAATGGGGAGGGGCCGGGAATATAGTTGTGCCGTGAGGGATGTCCACAGAAGCGTAGGAACTCTTTTTCGGGTGGGGGAACAACAATTAATCTTCTGCTGAGTTCTTGGTAACTTGTGGGCACAGCCCCCCAACTACAGCGCCGCAGGTGAAAACTTAGAAAATCAAGTTTGAAAACAATTTACAGCGAATGAAAAGAATATTTTGGGGATTAAAAGAATATTTACGTTTTTTTTACACATGAGTATAAATTACGCATATTTCAGTGTTTTCGGGGGAATATAAATCCGGTCCCTGTAGTCAGAATGAACGAACATAAAAATTTTTGTATAATGTAGAGAAATCCAATTTATTTGGCTGCTGACCTATCACTGTTGGGTTGGGTGATGGATCCAGCTTATTATATGAACAAAATTACTACCTACCTAAGACTGGATCCAGCATGGTTCTTTCCTCCTTAGCCTATCATAGACTCGCATTATGGCCTTACAGTTGACGCGCCCTTATACCAACTATACTTAAAATCGTATCGTTTATACCTTATATAATAATATCAATCAACTTAAATGCAAATGTTCCCGGGTACTCTACACATGACTCGCTCACTCGTCTAACAAAGACTTTGGCGTTTTCCTAGTCTAATTGGCTAAGGCGCCTTTATACCAGGGTCCCGGATGATGGGAGACCTGGATTCAAACAACGTCGGGTTAGATTTTTTAAATTTCTGGATTGTATTTAAATGCTAGGGAACCTTCAGCGTGCAAGATTCGGCACACCTTGGTCACCGCCTGACATACTAAAAATGATTCAATAAAAATGTTTTTTTCAAGAACAAAACCACTGTCGTTAAATTACATACTAGGCATTTCAGCCTATATTTTCAATTTATTGTGTCTCGTAGGTTTAAATCGTAAGGGATTTTGCTCAAAACAAAATGTTAACTGCACGCTAAAGACTTGTACCGGATATCTGTTTAAAATTTCAGCTCAATCTGTTTAGCCGTTCTGGAGCGAACTCACTCACTCACTCACAAAAAACAGATCTTGTTGCAAGACTCATTCGCTCCTTCGTCTATTACTATTTATTTCATTTTTTTGTTGAAATCTTACAGACCTATATAATTTATGTTTTTGGATGAGCGAAGCGAAGACTTCAATTTCACTTAAGTTTATTTTTACTTACGTTACGGTACCCCAAGAAAAATAGCTCGGGTGTTTTGTTTTAGTTTGTAGATTATTATCTGTTCACGCTTTACCGGGCAAACGGCATACGCGATCTTGATAAAAATTGGAGTGGACCTTCGAAATCTCTGAACTTAGACCTGCCACGTTTTTGGGTACAATCGAAAAAATATTTCTCATGAATATCGTACTTTTACGATTTTTTTCAATTTTTAATACGATATTTTCGTGATATTTGGGCCGATTCTGACCAAACGGGTGGGGTTACAACGTTCATATTTTACATGGGCATTAAGGTAATGGTGATATAGTACCTTTTGAAAGAAAAAGTTGAAAAAGGTAGCCAGAATCCATAGAAATAAAGGTTTTAATATAAGTTTTTTGAGGTGCAAAAATAATTAACCAGTAACTATAGAAACTTGACAACAGTCGCCTACAATGCGTACAAAAAGCAAGTCTTCGGACCTCCAGATATTTTACATTCAATTTGAAAAAGTAAAGAGATCCCACGCATACTAAAAACTTACAAAAAAGCTCATCCATCAACGGGTCCATTCGGGTACAACATGAGATACGTTTAATTTTTACGGCGTCGTAAGAACGAAATAAGCTCACAACATCCAGTCCACTTTGGACAATAATGCAGACATATGTAAAGAATATTGTGACTGTAACTAAAATCCGTCCGAAGAGCGTTGCATTTTTATCTTTAATCGGAATTCCTCAATTTTAATCCCATCATACAGTCTACAGAGAAATCTTCCCCGCCGACGTCTTTGTCGAGGGTCTGAAGAGATTCCTATGAATAATGATCGGATCGAACACCGACTGCACATCGCTTTTGTTTGCCAGCGAGACTGCCGTCGTTTCGATCCCAGCCGCTGACAACGGCGTTCCAGATAATGCCTCATTTAATCCTTTCAAATTCAGTCAAGGTTGCAACAATATTTAACAACAATTCTAAACGAACAATCCTAAAGCTATATAATTCAATAAAAGTACGTTACATTGAATAACAATTCCGCTTAATTATTACGAATTCCAAAAAATTATTTTCAAGGACAATGATATAAAAACTAAGTACAAATGACGACAAAATGAAACTAATACAAAAGCAAGAATTTGAAAAACTAATCAATACTGCAACTTTGCCCAAGATAAAATGAGATGCCTAGAAGTGGGGGCAGAATGTATGGTAGGGTAAATGGGAGTCGCATTGTTATGAAAGAGTAATGAATCGTTTACCGAAACGCAAACAAATTAAGCTGTGCACTGTGTAATTCAAGATTTCTCGTTGCAAGACACCACAATGCTACTGAATAAATTACTTGTAAGTATGTGAAAAAATCGAGCAACACGATTCTTTCTTGGGACCATACATGACTGTACCAGGTGTAATTTAAATTTCTCGACTTTGATAGTCGTTAGTCGGGAAACACTCCCGTATGTGGAATTGTAAATATGTTATGGCGTTTTCCATTGGAATGTACTAGGTCAGTGCAGGTTTGTCATTGTTGTTGACCTCCACTTGAATTACATTACAAAACTGAGCAAATCAAAAGACAAGTGGCAATTCAAACGCCAGAAGTTGAAGGGTTGGTAAAATTCTTAAATTTAAAATTTTGAATGTGAGAGCTCAGTGCAATGCTATTCCTGCAGTCATAAATTACTGTAGGTAAATACAAATTTGGTAATTGATAAACAAAACATAAAATAAATACATTCATATCTGAGTCTACCTACTCGGGGACATTAAATTAAAGGGGCATTTAACCGCTAAACACAAAAAATATATTTCATTCAGGCTAACTAGTAATGAATTTAGCAATTAACAGAAAAGTTTTTGGGGCCACCATGACCTCCCAAAAAATTGCCAAACATGACATTTTTCGAGCTAGGTCCCATCGGCAAAAATCTCCCATAAGAAATAACATGGGGACGATCTTTATGCCCCGTGACCTTGGAGGATTTTGATCCAAAAAAATATTGGCCATTATTGACGTACTCTACAGCCTTTCTGTAAATCTCATATATTTGTTTTGTAATTTGGGCAAGTAGTTTGGTCAAAATATGCTGATAACCAAGATAGGGTGTGATTTTGGAATGCATATTTTTGCGTATTTGAGGGTATATTTGGGCACAGTTTCAAGACACGATGTAAAAAATGGGCATTTTAGTTTAATACTATGCTTTAGTATCTATGTGGACTAAAAAAGAAGCAGGTTAAAGTGGATTTACAAAAATTCCCAAAACAGCAATTTTCACAAATTTCTGGGTCAAAAAATTTGAAAAATTCGTGTTAAATCACAGTTACAAGATATAAATTTTTAAGCCGTCATTTTAGTGTAGTATTGTGCTAAAGATCATGTGGTAAAAAATAATTTTTTGAGTTAATAGCCCTTTAAGCAGACCTAGCCCTATTGTCGATGGCATCATCGCGGGCATCGACGAGCGAACAATGACCAATAAGCTGGACACGATAATCCGCGGGCCACGTCAGAATCAACAAGTCAAATAATTGGATGAGCGTAGCGAGTGAAGCGAAGATTCCATTTCACTACACTAGAGAAAAAATCCGGAATGTTTTTTTTTCTTTCTTTTCTTTTTGTATTTTTGTGTTTGTTAACACGATTCCGGCTAAACCGATACTTCAATTGCGATGAAATTTTCTGGAGACCTTCGAAATCTCTGAACTTAGAACTGCCACGTTTTTGAGCGCAATCGAAAAATTATTTCTTATAAAAATCGCAATTTTACGATTTTTTCGATTTTAAAAACAATTCTTCGACTTATAACACCTACATTGCTTTATCCGATTGTAATGATTTTTTCACAGAACCTTTATTTTATAAATTTATATATTCGTGTGCAATTTGAGCGTAATCGAAAAATTATTTTTCATGAAAAACGCAGTTTTACGATATTTTTCTATTTTTAAAATTTCTTCGACTTATAACACCTACATGCTTTAGCTGATTGTAATGATTTTTTTTACAGAACCTTAATTTTATGAATTGATATATTCGTGTGGAATTTGAGCAGAGTCGAATAATTATTTCTCATGATAAACGCAATTTTTCGATTTTTTTCGATTTTTTAAATTTCTTCGACTTATAACACCAACATGCTTTATTCGATTGTAAAGATTTTTTCACATAATTTTAATTTTATGAATTAGTATATTCGTGTGAAATTTTAGCGTAATCTAAAAATTATTTCTCATGAAAATCGCAATTTTACGCTTTTTTTCGTTTTAAAAAATTACGCTCATCCAACAACGCGCCTGAAAAAGCTTTTGCGAAGCTTCCTGGTAGTAATAAGACGAAACAACCTTAGGGTTTATAGCGTGCCTTTATCAAGGTGCACGCGTGGCTCCGCTTCCACTAAGCGCCTATTACCGCACGCCTACATTATGGGAGATAGAAACCTGCAACTTGCTTCAATCGATGGGCTTTTACTATGAGATGACCCATTTCAAGTTTCATCCCGATCTGCTGATGCGTCTAGAAGTTATTGAGACGCCAAGATCGTTCAAAAATACTTTCTTCTTCAACTGGGTGGGTGGGTGGATGGCTGACTATTTAGCTAAGGACGTATCAGTTTGTGGGGCCTCAATGGATAATGTTAGAGAAGCCAAAATTTGCACCGATGTCAGTCATGTCAGTGGCCATGTGCTTTACAAACGGTAATTGGATTAGATGACCGGAAGCTTAGAGAATGCAAAAATAACAAATTATTTAATTCGTGTTTTGTTGAGAAACGGATTGGCGTGGGCTCCCAATGGATAAAGTTTGAGAAGCCAAATAACTAAGCTTAAATAATTTGATCTTTATTGTAATTGACATTTGAGGTGCATACGAGTGGTTCTAAAAAAAAAATGATATACCATACAAAAATGCAAAAACTTGCAAAAAAAAAAGGGGGCCAGGTCGAATACGAGGAAGATACAAGTAGCTCAACTGCATAAAGTGGTGAGATCTAAAAGTGTAACCAAGCCTATTATTTTGTTTAAAATAATAAATTAATAATATATCAATATCCATATAATTATCTAACCATAATTATGAAATAAATATATTTACAAAAATTACATAAAACATTAAATAAATTTATTGAAACATTTCATGTGGAAATATCAAAATTCACAGACGCCATTCAAAATTACAAGCTTGGACGATGGATTTGGATTGGTTATGTTGACCAAGTTAAAAATTCATCGACCAAGCTTTTAATTTTGAATGGCGTCTGTTAATTTTGATATTTCCACATGTAAAAGTTTCAATAAATTTATTTAATGTTTTATGTTATTTTTGATAATATATTTATTTCATATTATAGTTAGATGATAATATAGACATTGATACATTATTAATTTATTAAGCGAGCGTTTTCATTTGACTCTGCCGGAAAAAATAGTCACTGTTTTTTTCTATAAATAATAATATGTCTCGCCATAATATCGAACGGAGGTTCGGATCGAGTTGAAATTTGAACCATCCGCAAGCTTCGATCTGGATTGAATGCCATTAGTTTTGTGGTAAAATCGTTCAAAAAGTTACAAATATACATTAGTAAATTAATCGAAAGTGTTTTTTTTTAAATAAACGGCGACAAAATCTGAGGTGGCCAAATCATTTAGTTAGAATGTCCGTCCGGTCACGAATATGTTAATTTTATTTTGATCCGATAAGTAGTGTAGATGGAAATTTCATTTTAACAATAGTATCATAACCATGGCAACGAAAAGTCGCACGAGGTTTCTGGCCACTATGCACTGCCACCTAGAAGTAATCAAAATACTATCAAGGAAGCAGTGTATTATTTGTTACCAAAGAGTTAAAATAGTTTTCCCCAGGAAATGATGTCAAGGTCCTCTAGATGGCGGTGGATCCACAAAGTAAAGGTTTACCCAAATACCTTGGCAATAATAAATAATATTGGAAACATGGCCCCGTGAACAGCGAACGTCGCAAATTTTAAAATTTTAAAAAATGTGCAATGTCCAACTGAGCGTTTCCTAGTTTATTATTTTTCTAGAACCAATGAGCATGAATTATTAAAACTCATGAGACTTTTCGAATTCAATGTCAATGATTTGCTGATTAATTAATAATTATCGTAATCCAGACGACATACAAAGCGTTATAGAGCTTATAAAGAACAATATCGGCACAGTTTGTGCTCATTTTAAAGAATACATTTAATATCTTCAATAGGATTTTATGGCTCGCCGATTATTGTATTGTATTGTATAGTATTTTATTGCAGTGGTTGTATTACATTTGGTGATGTCATAACAAATATACGAGCATATATATATATATAGAATAATATAAACCTTGTCACCTTCGTGTGTGCGTGATGCATGGAAACTTGCAAGAAACGTTATTATTTTATGAAATATAATTTTAAACTTTCAAAATTTCAATAAATGAAGATGTAGTTTTGGTAGTGTTACTTGGACTGTACAATGTAATTTTGAAATACGCGGGTCGGAAATCTCAACGCCTTTTTACCACACGCGGTGGCAATCAGCCAATGAGGAGCATCCCCTACAGACTGTTGTTCGTAACTTCCCTCCCTGTCCCGACGGCTCCCGCTCACTGCCTGCCCTGTCAGTGTCTTTCAGTTTCAGTCGGCTCCTGTTACTGGAAGACGGCGGACGTTCAGTCAGTGAAAAAGTGTTGTTCTAGACTAGGCCCTACCACGTGCTACACCACACGATCGTGATTAAGGCGAGAATTCGTTGGAAAGGTAAGGTGATGCATAATCTACAATATTATAATTTCATCTACCATAATAGTGTGCCATTGTAATATTTATTTTCCATACGGTATACCTACACTTGAAAAGCCCCAGCCCAGCCAGACACGTGAGGACGGAGGTGACCAGTTCACATGTCTAGCCAAAACAAAACCCAAACACAGACCATGTTCCGGACAGGTCGGTACATCCGTACATGCACACATGGATCACGTGTTACATGGAACATATTATTGTGGTGCATGTTTCAGAATCGAATATATGATTTGTAGCTGTAGGCCTATACAATAGGCCGAACACCAATATTATACACTTCGTTTGGGCCCTTCCCTTACATATTATACTAAACAATTCAGTGGCGTAGAAACCGGGAGGGGGAGCCTGCTAAACATAAAAAATATTAGATTTGCGCTGGCATCCTTTAATTTTAATAGCGCGGTATTATTCTCTTTGGAGACCAGAAAGATTCGATTCTAGTTTAATTTTATAATTTTAAAAATTTAACCGTCTTTCGCTATTTAGGGTTCAATTTTTAACAAAAATCTTCAGCAATGGTTTTGGGCCGGGCCAGATAGCAGATTTCTGTACAAAAATCGCAAGTTTCCGCCAACCAAATTTAATTGGAGTGTTGGATTCTCTACTTTGTTTTCGGGGTCTTTTCTGGGTTCCCTTGTGCCTTGTGGGTTACTTCAAACTAAATTCTGTGTGGTCTTGACTAACAAAAGTGTAGATATATTTATAGTTTTTACTACTACCGGTACCAAAGATTAGTCATGTGCCAGTCGGTAGGCCTACTAGTTTACGCTTCTATATGCAGTTCGACAAACAGCATGGATGTATCTGTAACTCAATACTTTGGTTAGGAGCTATCTTCGAAATTCGAAGAACTGAACAACAATCATGTCCCACCGAGGCAATCGTGAGCGAAGCGATATCATATAGAGACGGCCTTGGCACCACACCACTTTTCAAATTAAGGGTATACTAGTATCTATGATAGTACTTAACATAACAAAAACTTGTAACAATACATCCAAACCTTTCACACTCAAAAGAAATTAGATCTAAAAAGGGCCAAGCTCATCTACCCTTCCACATTTACGCATTCTTATTCTTGCGCATTTCTCATAAACGTACAGTGTCTCGTAACAACATCCTAGAAAAGCTTGGCAAAATAGAATTTGCAACTAGTATTAATTTAAACATAATAATTCATCCAAATTCTTTTCTTCTAATTAATTTAAACGTAATATCATGCAAATTCTATTTTGCCAAGCTTTTCAAGAATGCTGTTACGGGACACTGTACGTTTATGAATTAAGAATGTGCAAATGTGGAAGGGTAGATGAGCTTGGCCCCTGTTTTTATATCTCATTTCTTTTGAGTGTGTAAGATTTGGCTGTATTTTTACAAGTATTTGTTATGTGTGAGATTTCATTACTTTTTCAAGTTCTAATTGCAAAATTATTTGTTAAAATATAATAATTTTATCAAAGTCGATTTAATTGCTGTGGTATTACCAATTAACAATAGAATGTAAAATATCTAGTGGCCCCAAAACTTGCTTTTTGTAAACAATGTAGGCGATCATTGTCAAGTAACTATAGTTACCCCTACTTGTTGATTGTATGCCTGTATAAGGCTTACCTTGAGTTGTGCTGTGCCAGCACGCAGCATAGCCGCATTTTCATGTCAGTGTTTTGTTCTTGATATTTTTTTTAACAAGCGTTAGCAGAAGATAGCGTTTGGACGACTCAGCCAGCCTTGTCTGCGATTTAAACTAAACAAGAGTTCTGAGTTTGCAAAGTAAACCTATTAAAATTAACTATGTTGGCAATGTTGAAATACTTCACTCGGCGTATCATTAGTTACTTTTATTTTTAAAGTTTGTGATGTATGTATTATGTAGGCCTATCAGTGGATCACTATAAGAAAGTTGTTTACAAACGTGTAAAATTGGGAGTAAAAATTTTTAGGCGTCTACAGCGCGAGGCAAAGGCCTGGGGCTGCGTTTTTTTTTTTTTTTTTTTTTGGGGGGGGGGGGGGAATCAAGGAAAATTCTCCCAACTCTTTCTTATTCCCCCCACCCCATTACTTCAGAATGCTAACCACACATGGATTAGGTCATTCATTAGGATGACAGAGAAGCTTCTTCCTTTTTTCCAAGTAAAGCATTTTATTTTACGGCCCACCGCCCACCCCCACTACACATACTCGAAGAAGAGTTCCTATATGGACGTGTCTGACCTATGTTCTCAGTCTCATTCTCAGTCTCACGTATAACTTTCGGTCGTTTCTTGATGGAAGTATCAACAATGGTATCAATCAAAACAAACAGACGAAAAGCCATTGAGTTAACACGTTCTCATGCAGCTGGCCAGGCCGACTGATTGCTATCTTAACTCGATCTTACAACAGTAGTTTTAACATAACGTTTCCATACCAAATTTGAGTCTGTACTATCTAGGGCGACGGTCGTTCGCCCGCAGCCAAGCGCACGCGACTGCTTATAGTCAAGCGGATTAAAGGACAATACAAGAACAATTAGGAGTTTTGTGGTAGAGCCGTGAATTTTTTATTGAATACCGCAGAACAATATTCTAAAAAAATTGCCTCGAGGTGCCATGACAAAATTCGTCCGGTTAAGGGGGTGGAAGGGGGTGAAAAAATGGCATTTTTCAAAAATTCGAAAATTCAAATATCGAACTAAATTTAATCCTAAGATTACAAAATTAATACATATTGTAGATAAAAGTCCAAAATTTAATAAAAAAATATGTATTACCATATATGTATATCTAACCAGATTTTGCACCCTTTGACTTTTATTAACAAATTTTCTCACTGTGCTGGGAGGATTGGCCTACCAGTCGTGAGTTTTGTGAGTGATAGGGCCGTGAATTTTCCCTAAAACACTCAGAAGAATGTTCTCTAAAAAATGGCTCGAGGTGCCCTCAAAAAAGTTGCTTGCTTATAGGGGAAAAAGGGGGTGTACTAAAAGGGGTTGATAACACTAAAATAAATAAATCTGTATTCAAATATAATATTAAGGACGCCAAATTAACATTAATTGTAGATTAAGAACTAAAGTTTAATTTAAAAAATTAAAATTTCAACATAATATGTAAATCTGATCAGATTAGCGCCCTTTGACCACTTTTCATAAATTTACTCAATATTAACGAAAGTGTATCGTGTGACCACTTGTTTTGTCCCAAATTGTTCCAATATTACGAATTAGGTCGAAAAGAACATTTTGCCATGCCTTGGGTACATTTTCACACAATGGACTTTTACCCATTTTCACACATTTACTCAAGATTAACGAAAGTGTATAGTGTGACCACTCGTTTTGTCCCAAATTATGCCAATAATACGAACTAGGACGAAAATAAGTTATTAACAACATCTTTGACTTTAATCCCAAATTATAATAATACGAATTAAGACGATTTTTAACTTAAGGGGTGGCGCGGGGGGACGCGGGGTGGACAGGCCTGTGCTGGTCAGAACCAACCACAACCGTATAGGGAGGGCTGGGGTTCCCCCACGTCGTGGTCGTCTTCGTCTTTGTCATCGTTCGTCCGTGTTGTCATTGTCGTCGCCGTCTGGGAGGTAGTCAAAGGGAAGGAGAAAGTTCCCAGACGACGACCCAGACCTCGCCATTAGTTTCAGAGAGTGATTCTCCCCTACTCACGGGCAGAGTTGGGGAAGTTACCCAAAAATATAACTTTTTAAAAGTTAAGTTAGTTGACTTTAAAAGTAATTAGTTAAAGTTAGTTCAAAAATAAAGTAATTTAAAAGTTAAGTTACCATAAAAAGTAATTTTTAAAAGTTAGTTGCGGCATTTGCGGCTGAAATGCTAATTTAACAGAAAATAAAAAACCTGAGGCAACTTATAATACCTATATATTAAAATTAAAATTTGCTCAGGGTAAAACGTTTTCACTTTCACTTTCGCCTTCAGCTATAGTAAACGCATAACGTAATTACGTACGTACCGTACGTTTTTATAACACACGAAAATTCAATCTAACACAGAACAGAACACTACACTATACACTAGCAGACTGCAGACTAAGTGCGGCGCACAATTGGCATAGCATAAGCGCAGCACAACGCAAGGGCAACATAAGCGCAACACAAGGAATGTAGGCGCGCACAATTGTCATAACGGAAGCGTGGCGTAAAGAAACTACAAGGCTGTGCAAAGTTTTAGAATGCTTTTTATCAGATGACTGCATGTCAACTTTGCGTTTGACATTTCGTCTTTGAAACCATTTGCAGTAGCCTATGATGCGGATATTGCCTAAAATACGTAATTAGCAGCTCGTCGCTAGACGTCGACTCAACTTCATACTCGATAATTACGTCGTCTTCTGTAAGTTCGTCCATGATAAATAATTTTACACTGACACAAACAACAAAAGTTGTGAATTTGATCTGACTGAAAATGGGCGTTTGTGTTGAGCCGTGTTGTTTCTGGATTCCTATTGGTCAAACGTAAGCGCAAGCATAAGAAATATAAAATATAACCATCTCTTGCGCTGCTCTTCCGCGCCTACGCTAGGCATACGTGAATTGTGTGTTCAAGCAGTCAGGTGCACTTGTTTATATTTTCTTGCGTTGTGCTTGCGTTGTGCTACGCTAAAGTGCTGCGCACAATTAGCATAGCATAAGCGTAGCGCAACGCAAGCACAACGCAAGAAATATAAACAAGTGCACCTGGCTGCTTGAACACACAATTCACGTATACATAGCGTAGGCGCGGAAGCACAGCGCAAGAGATGGTTATATTTTATATTTCTTATGCTTGCGCTTGCGTTTGACCAATAGGAATCCAGAAACAACACGACTCAACACAAACGCCCATTTTCAGTTAAATCAAATTCACAACTATTGTTGTTTGTGTCAGTGTAAAATTATTAATCATGGACGAACTCACAGAAGACGACGTCATTATCGAGTGTGAAGTTGAGTCGACGTCTAGTGACGAGCTGCTAATTACGTATTTTAGGCAATATTCGCATCTCTATGACAATAGGCTACTGCAAATGGTTTCAAAGACGAAATGTCAAACGCAAAGCAAAGTTGACATGCAGTCATCTGATCACGAGCCTTCTAAAACTTTACACAGCCTTGTAGTTTCTTTACGCCACGCTTCCGTTATGACAATTGTGCACGCCTACATTCCTTGTGTTGCGCTTATGTTGCGCTTGCGTTGTGCTACGCTTATGCTATGCCAATTGTGCGCCGCACTTTATGCTATGCCAATTGTGCGCCGCACTTAACAGTAACAGTGATGAGTGAAAGGGAATAAAAATAAAATTAATTAATGATAAGATAACAAGAAAAACGCGAAGAAGAAGAACACTGAATGGAACGCACAACACTTTATGACGATTTGACCCTAGAGGAAACACCAAACACGTACGGGTTGCAAATTTGCGATTGAAAGTTGAAACAAAAATGTCACCAAAGTAAGCAATCTTGCTGCCGCACGTGATGCTAGGATGACCGTAATGGAATTGGAATGCCACAAAATATGCACATGCCAACCACAATACGTAGGCTTGGGGGGGGGGAGAGGGGTTGCCATCCCTACCGGACGGCTGATGCGAGAATTTCTCCTCGGAAACGAGGCTTTGACAAGAATTCCTCTTATATAAAAACATTTCATTATTGGGAAAACCGGATTCGAGATACATCCTCATGAATGCAATGGTCATTTCTATGAAGTACAGGCTGCAAAACAAAAGTAACTTTCAACTTAACGTTTTTTGAAAGTTACTGAAAATAAATATCAGTTACTTTAAAAAGTTACCGATTTTGAAAAAATAACGCGTTACCCTAAAAGTTACTAAAAAAACTAACGCGTTACTTTCGTTAAGTTACTCCCCAACTCTGCTCACGGGCCAAACCACGAGACGATAAGGTTGCGCCAAACTTGATAAAAACACACTTGTACGTATTTAACAATAATTAGTGTTAGCTAAATACGTACTAGTGTGTTTTTATCAAGTTTGGCTCTCAGTGATAAGTAAATAATCACATTACAAAATCTTGTTTCGTCCTTTTTCAAACTTTTTCTAGGTTATGTGACCAATAAAATGTCACAAAACATATTTTTTACCTCAAAATCATACTCAGCAGCTCAATATACGTGTAGAAACCGAAATTCAATCAAATCCGTTAATAATTGACAAACTCATTTTTTGGCCACCATCTTTAATTTTGAGAGGTTTCTGATAGAAAAAGGTAATTTGAACCTCAAATTTATATTCAGTACTTGAAAGTACGTGCGTAAAGTGAAAATGAATAACAAAGGACCATAATTTTTTAAAGTTCGGCCATGTTTGGACGCCATCTTTGATTTGAGGGGTTCCTGGGTAAATTTTCGATTGGCTGCATTTCCTTAAATCATCAGTAGGGTATGTCCGATCATCATGCCAAATCTCATGCTTTTATACTAAGATTGAAGTATTCCGTGGATTTCTCCAGGTATGCCGCCTGACTATCCAATAGTATAGTAGTGGGTATAATGTTATAGTTATAGGTATGGAAGTACGAAGTTGGAGAAAAGTATGGTATACAAAACAGGCATTTTCTTTACTAGGAAAACGCCAACGTCGTTGTTAGACGAGTGAGTGACAGAGTGAGCCATGAGTTGAGTACCCGGTATCATTCCCTTTTCTCCCCCTATACCTAAGACTGGATCTAGACCACTGATCTCTATATACTTATCTAGACAGCGTTGATCTTTTCTCCCTAGCCTATCATATGCTAGATGTGGCGCATTATGGCCTTACAGTTGACGCGCGCTTATAAATAAGTAAAATAATAAATAAGCCTAAACCCTATCATTTATAGCTATATATCAATCCACTTGTATGCAGATGTTCCCACGTATTCAACACATGACTCGCTCACTCGTCTAACAACGACTTTGGCGTTTTCCTAGTCTAGTTGGATAAGGCACCCTTTTACCCGGTATGTGAGAAACCAGAGTTCAATCCCCTGCGGGAAAGATTTTGTAATTTTTGGATTGTATTTAAAAAAAATATAAAACATGTTTTGAAATGCATATAGGCCTAACGCAGTGTAGTCTATCATTAATTGTGACAATACTATGGAAAACATAGCCAGTTCGATAATATATATAATAATAATAATCCTCATTCGCTTCACTCACTCGTCTAGCAAACTTCAGATGATATAATTATTTAAAAATAATTTACAAGATTTTTGTGACCTTTGGCAGGATTTTAAGGTGAACTTTCGTAATAGGTCCCATCCACGTATGGGACCCGTATATATACCCGGGACCGGCCTTGTTTATCGGAGTGTGTCAAATCCTTCCTACGTCCACAGGAGTTGAACATGTTACATCCGAAACCAGTGATGAGTATAGGCTATATTTTGTTTTATAATTTATTTCACGTTCCATTATTTCCAGATGGACGAAATCATGGACTTTGTTATGGGTATTGTGCGTGTAGATGAGCCAGGCGCAGTTATATCCAAATTCGGTGAATTGGGAGTGTGTGTCATGGACGATTTGCAACATGTAAATTTTGAATCCACAATGCTCTCGTGCTTCAAAGTAATTCCAGCAAGACAGCTACAACGAGCTGTCGGTAAATACTTTCACACAAAGTCCTTGCAGACGCCTTGCACTACCCCCAGTCCCAGCCCCGGTCCCTCCACATCACGTGCTGTGGATTCTACAAGCGATGCTTTGCAAAACTTCAAAATACCTTACCACAGATTCCTCGCCTCGCTGAGGAGAAAGATGGAAGACGGAAAGCGAGCAACCTCGTCGGAGATTAATCACATGGTGAGGACAATCTGCGATGAGGTGTGGGAGATCAACCGGGCTCCAGGCAAGTCGTTTTGCACTAAGACTGCCAAGGAAATTGTTCAAGAATACGATGATACGTTTGGAGACTCGGACGACAGCTATGATAGTGATACAGTAGGGGCCTGTGATCTGATACAGAAGAAACTTCAAAACAGGTTCCACAGTATGACCTTTCAAGCTAAGAAAAGAAAGCAAAATTTAATTGAAAACGATGACGACGAGAATGTCCCGAACCAGGCACAAATTAAGATGACCAAAAAAGATAAATATGGAACGAAAAACTTCCTACCGAGCCAGTTCCCTCCGTTGGAGACACGCACAACCCAGAACAAGAAAAAGATTTGGTTGAAAATGGAGTTTAAAAAAAACAAAGAAGAGAGAAATTACGTTGAAATCAAGGAAGCTATGAAAGTCACTTATTATTCGCAAAGGATTATGATTGCTGCCCATTTACCCATCAAACAGATCCGAGAGGAGTGGCCCTTCTTATTTGAGGTACGTGATACAGTGTCTTAACTTCATATTTTAACTTCAGCTGATATTTATTCTAGTTGTATTACACACTTTTTAAATGCTCATCCCACTCAAGACCAACAATATGCAATACTATCTAAAAGTTCCAAGTGTGAACTAAATAGTTGCCCAAAGCCTCAATAAACACACTGATAATTTTATTTTTTTTAAATTTTCTGTCCCCCACTGAAAACTCTTAAATATTATTTATTTATTATTTATTTATTAATGTGACAACCAAAAATGGGTAACTATTTATTAGACAACTGAATAGCACTGCACTGCAGTAGACATGGCCTTAGATAATTTATATTCTACACCTAGCAAATACTGTCTTGCAGCTCAACACACCCTAATCTCACTTACCCACATGGTCCGTCCACTTAACATAGATGTGGTGTTCCATAAAATAGGATGATTTTAAAGCCCTGTTCACATGACTGTTCACAAGTGACATAACATGGACTAGGTACCGGTACCACAGATAATAGAGTACACTATGTGCCGGTACTGTAAAGTATACTGTAGGTACCTACAGTTCCGTTGTGTGTTAATGTATGCCAGATTAAATAAGTTCAACAAATGAATTTCAAAAATAACCCTAATCATTTTGGCTTGTTTTGCATTTGCTTACTCAACTGTATTCGTAATCAAAGCAAAAACCAGAGCTTCGTATATTTGGAGTAGAAAGCTACCAAATTTGCTTTGTCAAAATGATACGATTATTTGATATTTTTGCCTTGTGCCTCCCATTATTTAACTACCACGTTAGTTAACAAAAATGAAACTATATAACAAAATGTATTATTGTTAAAAATGCAAATCATTGGACTATTCACTGTTACAAATTTTTCACTAAAATAAAAAGTAAAAATAATAAAAATAAAAAATTCTTAACTGTGAATAAAATAGACCAATAATTTGTATTGTAACGTTATTTATATAATTTGCAGAAAGAATTCTTTCTGGATCATTTCTGCGAGTTAATGGGCTTTGACCTGGTTGAACGGTCACAGAGAAGATCTGCTGGTTACCTCCCCGTCCTTCTGAAGTACTTCGATATGAAGATCTCTACTCTGAACGAGAAGACCGAATTGAACGCTCCTCAGTCGACTAAAGATCTGCGCGATCAGATCTTCTTAGTAGGCAAGGAACCGCTGACCGAGGGGACGCGGTTGGCGCACGCTTTCTTGTGTTTGATGGCGCTTTGGAAGAAACCGTCTGAACGTATATTCATGGTCTACCAGGTTAGTTGAGTCGGATACCATACCGTAACTGAAATCATTGTTCGGCTTTTCTTGTGACATTTACTTTTGAAATGTTCAGTTCACAGATCAAATAATGAACCATGCTAAAATGTTATTAAAATTTACAAACTTGATTTTTAAATGTTCAAAATAGTACTGATTTAAGTTATTTAAAAGGTTTGCTCGTGGAAAAATGTAGCATTTGCTAAAATAATTTAATATAGTAAATTACAGATTTGTCCATCAAAATTGGCAAATGCTGATGACACCAACCACAGTCTCACACTTTTTGAATTGTTAAATATCATCAACTCACTGTCACAATTAACCTTTGCTACCAAATTTTTTTACATTGTGCACCCTCCCCCTTCTCATGACTGTTACTACATAGTTAAATTGTTTTAAGAATTGGAATTCCAGCGAGCAATCATTTTTGAAAAGTTGGTCCTGTTTTGTGTTGTCAATACAAATTAAACCACAGTATCTTCGTCTCCCCATCATATTTTGTTTGCTTATGAAAAACATTGAATTAATGTCTCAATTTTTTGTTACTTCCTACTATTATTGTTAGTTTTATGTCATCAAACTTTTCAAAGTGCTGATTTCTTCTTGCATTTATCAGCATTGTGTTTGACAACCATATTAACACGAAAACACCATTAATCTAGCCCAAAAACGTCACACGTGCATGTGTACTCTTGGAACTAAGTCTTCACATTTCATTCGATCATGTAAATGTTTTATGCACACACAGAAAGGTGATTCCTATCTTACGTACATGATAAGTTTTTCCAGTATTGGTCCCATTTGGTCACACTCGCATAAAATATGTCAACGAGCACCAAAAATAAAAATGTGTTAAGACTTGTAAGGAAACACGGGGAAAAACTGTGATTTAAATGGGGGGAAAATATCTAGTAGGCCCTATATGACAAAATAAGGATTTATAATTTTCTGTCATAGGGTGAAGGTAGTAAAGTTCTGGACCTGATGCTTTGGCTGATGCTTTGGCTTACAAAGGAAGGATTATTCGTCAAAGGGAATAGAATCATAGAATATTAAACCACTTGCAAACCGTGTTTATTTTGAAAAACTGATTATTTAGCAAAATCTATGGCATTATCAAGCACTTCACACTTGTAACCTGCAATTTCTTTAGAATCTTCCACAGAGTCACCTGAGTCCAGGAAAAGGGAGACAAAGATGCACCCACTTATTCCGTCTGACGGCCAATGCCAGGGGATTAGGCCAAACCATCAGGTCAAGAACTATATGTAAAAATATATGTATGTTGATATTCATATATTTACATCAATTTGTTTGTAATTAATAGTGAGTAGTGAACTCAACATTTCCATTCACACTCGTATTGATTGTTAATATTGTTAGTTCCACCTAACCGATAACAAACGAGTCTGTGAAAACATTTACAGTATTAACATTTATCGTAGGATAATACGAGCTACGAGGAAATCCTAGCGGAGGCAGACGCACCAGATCACCCCTACGTCGCCCTGATGGGCGACTCCATGCGGAAGGATGAACGAACCTGTTTCCCCGTGGTCCAACACAACTCGATGGAGGAACCGATGAAACCCAGTGAAGCACTTCTCTTCTGCTTTGCCATGTACTACGTCTTCGCAATCCAGTACCCCTCAGACCTGGCAGCACCACTCGAGTTTTTGCAATAGTATGTATTGATTTTCTATTGATTTACAACTCTTTGGAGGTGTTCTTCAGAGTTGGGAACCTGTAACTAGTTGTACATGGGTGGTAGGCCTACTGGTTTAGCCTAACAATCTATTATTTTTTTTTTGTAGAAGCGTGAATTATAGTGAAACATTATTATTTGTGTATGTAAACGGTAAAACATTGATGAATGTGGGACCCCAGGGGGAGGTAAAATAACAAAACATAATGTACATTGTGACTTGCGTTAACAAGGTAGAGGTAACATAATTATGAAATCGTTCATCTTGATTACTTTTCGCCCCATCTGGAGAGGTAGAATTTGGACCTCTGACCATGAAGGCAAGTAAAGAGGCAAACATAACTAAGCTACAATTCGGTAATACATTGCAATAATAATATAATATATAATAATTATGAAATAATAATTAATTAACCATCAACCTAGAGCATTTCTTTATCAGAAAGAAAAAAACAATAGTATTTCAAAGCTAATCAAAATTCTTCCTCAGGTTATAACTGTCTTCATATTTTCACAACATTAAGCAACACCGATGTATTGATGCAGCTTGGTTGACTGATTGCATTTGAATGGCACTTGAATGGCAATTGATTAATGCAGCCTGATTGATTTTTCTCTTTGGCATAGTATTTCTTCTTAAATTTAAAATTAACTTTAAAAAAACACATTGTCTTCACATTGGTCTACCACTCTTACTGTTAATTTAATGGGTTGGTGTTCATGCAAGACATCTAAAATGTTTAGACTATAGCAGGGGTTGCAACTAGATTGTGTATGGGGCCACTAACCAGGTCTGCTTGACAGGTGAGGGGCCGGGCCCATAGGTAGAGATGTAAAATTAAATTACCGGTCACAATAAAAACGGTAAAATTACCGAGCAGAGTAATTTTTGATATCTTAATATGATATACTATTAGTCTATTAGTATCAGTCTGTACACAAGACAGGATTCCTGAGGAAGCCGACATAATTAGGTAGACTCTAACTACTTGTCAAGTTTAAAAGATGTTGTATATTGCAACCAATTGAAATAAATGCAATGAATAAGATTGTACTACTAGCACCTACTTTCAAGGTGTTCGGAACTGTGCTGGGTCCTGAACACTAGTGCTAATTTGGTATGTACAGTAAGATCTACTATAGGGAACTGTCCTTCATTACCAAATTTGAATATGTCCCTACTAATAACCTCAAATACCGACCAGTACAGTTTATTATGCGTCCGGCTTTTGTTAGCGCTAACTGTGAGCGAGGAAAAATTTGAACCGGGCTTCGCGCCGGAAAACGGTCATGCGCCATTGCGTGATCGTGAGGTTCGCCGAGGCGGCGAGCTGGCAGTTCTGCCAATCAGCTTCCCCTCCTCACCTCACGATAACGTCACAACCAAAAGAGCGCGGACTTAAGTCTTTGCGCGGGAAGTCAAAACCCAGGTACTTTGAACATGCATAGAATTCACAGATTTTATTTTGAATAGTTTATTTTAATTGCGATGTTTATTAAATTGAATGTTACAAATTACTAAATACGTGTAAGATATATTTGAAACCAAGGCCAGTTTCCTATTGTATAAAAACACCGGGAGTGCAATGATACGTTTCACACTAGACAGACACAATGAACAATGGAGGAAACTATCCCCTCCCCCACATTCCACACATAACGCATGTTTTTCAACGAGTATAAAATATCGTATCACTTTTTGTTTTAAAAAATAAATTTTGCACTGGCCTACACACTCAGCTAGATACCTAACTAAATTAAATAGTATCCAAACTTTAAAAACTATGATTTTCACTTTTCTGAAAAATTACTGAATGTTTCAATGTGACCAAAAACTGGGTACTATTACTATAATATTACCGACTCTCATCACTAGCCATAGGTCATCCAGGTGGGTCGGATATTTTTGCTAGTGCTAGTAATTACAGTACAACCAAACCCGAAGTAGGCTACGTCTTGCAGGTGCTTGTCGTGGATTTTGGATCCTAGTTACTTTTTTACGCTGTTTATTCTTAAAATGATGCTTTGCTTATAAGTATTTTGATTCAAACATAGCACACAATGTGAATTGAAAGCTTTCACAATACTGAGTATTTTTTGTTTGAAACCTATTTTGCCCAGAATACTTGTGTGGGTGTGTCTGGCGGTGAATAGTAAGTGACATGTCCTCTTGGAATTCAATAATTTTTAGCTGAAGTTTTGCTTGTGATCAGTGGCGAAGCGTCGGGGTAGGCATTGAGACAGTGTCTCTACCCTACTAAACAAATTAATCAGAAAAATAATATTCTAAACATAGTTTTACTAGTGAGAAATGGTTTTCAAGCGTACACGGGCAAAGCAACGAATGAACGCGTTACCATTCTGCGCGACCATGGTCTATTTCCATGCCTGTGCACAATCTCTTGAGACAACTAGGATTCTGTTTTTGAGTCTTCCCCTCTTACACCTATAACTCTAAGGCGCAGTACTTGACCACCCCCCTCCACTTCCCCTCCTTCTTTGCAAGTAGAATAGGCTAATGAGACATGTCTCGTCACGCTTCAGGTCGGTGTTCGGGCACCATTTTTAATTTTTGCGTGCATGGATACTATTATACACTTGTTTGGTTGTGTGTGAATAAGTGTTACAGCCTTACAGCTCGAGTTGTTTTGTTATATTTAATATACTAGGAAAACGCTAAAGTCCCGCCGCGTTGATGGATGAGCTTTTTAAAATTTTTAGTTTGCATGGGATATCTTTACTTTTGCAAGTGCTTTTTTGCTGCCTACGCATTGTAGGTGATTGTTGTCAAGTTTCTTTTGTTACCTGTCAATTGGTATTATTTACCGTAAAAAACTTATATTAAAAGCTTTATTTCTATGGATTCTGGCTAACTATTTCAACTTTTCTTTCAAAAGGTACTACATCACCATAACCTTAATGTCCATGAATAATATGAACGTTGTAGCCCCACCCGTTTGGTCAGAATTAGCCCAAATGTCACGAAAATATCGCACTAAAAATCGAAAAAAAATCGTAAAAGTACGATATTCATGAGTAATATTTCTTCGATTGTACCCAAAAACAATACACCTCTAAGTTCAGAGATTTCGAAGGTCCCCTCAAATTTTTATCAAGATCGGATATGCCGTTTGCCTGGTAGAGAGTTAACAAACAGACAGAAAAACAAACAAAAAAAAAAAAACAAACAAACAAAAAAAAAAAAAAAACACCCGAGCCAAATTTTTTGGGGGTCAGTGAAATTGAAGTCTTCGCTTCGCTCATCCAATTATTCTGATTCTGACATAGCTGCAAAATTGCAAAAATCTAATAGGGAGGATCGAGTAAAATGAAGTTTCCACTGTTCAAAAACAACGATATTTCGGTATTGCTTTCAGACCAATACTTTTTTCTATACCACACCAAATGCATTCTAAAACCTTGATTTTCAAAATTTTCTCATGCAACGCTAATGTTGGCCCGAATCCCCGTGCCTGGTACCTTTCCCACGAAAGTACCAGTACATGTATGTACCCAAAAGACACATATTTTGTATCTGTGTCTACTCTGTCAAATATTTATGCTTCACCACTGCTTGTGATACATCGAATAAACTCGCAGCTACCTTGCTCCACTCCACTCCCCAGTAGGACTCGGTGCAAAGGGATATTTCAAGATTTGAGACAATTGCTCAATTAAATCAAAATCGTGAAATCTTGTTTCAAGTTCAGTTTTTAGTTTTGCAATGAAATAACAGAATTCAGTAACATCTGCATAATGACTAATAACATGATAAACCCAATATATTAATTGATATCTCACACCGCCTGTCAGCATGTCACACACAATGCTAGTCACTCACCACAACGCGTTATAAATGAAAATATAAACTGAGAAACTCAAACACTATCTGTCAGCACGTCACACACGGCAATTTAACGTTGAATGAACTTGTCTTTATGCAGGTTGTGAACATCCTGTTGGAGGTAATGGAGAGTTAGCTTGGTTAATGAATAGTGACAGTGACACGCCAAAGATGCAACGTGACTTAGCGTTACAATATCGTATTTTCCGAAGCAGTTCAAATGGGCAATCAAATTAAGTTGTGCATAACAGTCGTTCAGCATAGGGCCTACGAGTAGCATGAATGGCTTAAATTATTACGGTATTTAATAATATAGTTTAAAATTCATTATTTTTAATTATTGAAAGTAGGAGAAATGAATAGCAGTAATTTTTGTGTTTAGTCATACATTAGTGGGGGTCCACAAAAATTTAGCAATGTCTATGATATTCAAAATAAATGTCCTTGGATATTGTTTTGTTTTTTTTTACAATCATAATTGTACTAATTTTAGGTAGGTAGGATTAAATACTATTCCACATGTAATTTAAATCTAAGCTATAGTCTGTCATGCGTAGTCGATAGATAGATAGATGTTCTTTATTTTTGTTGTACAATGAATTACAGATGAAACAGAAGGACACACTCCATAGGGTATATTATATTAAAATACATTTTTAAGCGAGCGAAGCGAGAGTTTCCATTTGACTCTGCCGGAAAAATTAGTCACTGGTTTTGTATGTTTTTTTGTTTTTTGTTTTTGTTTGTTTGTTTGGATGTCTTGCCATAACGTTCGAACGGAGGCTCGGATCGAGTTGAAATTTGGACCATCCGCAAGCTTCGTTCTCGATTGAATGCCATTAGTTTTTTGGCAAAATCGTTCAAAAAGTTAAAAAGTTACATTTAAGTTAATCAAAAGGTTTTTTTTCAAACTAAACGGCGACAAAATCTGAGGTGGCCAAATCATTTAGAATGTCCGTCCGGTATCGAATATGTAAATTTTATTTTGATCCGATAAGTAGTGTAGATGGAAATTACATTATAACAAAGTACCGTTACCATGGCAACGGAAAGTCGCGCAGCTTTTTTGGCTCATGATAGCGGTCGAACGGAGCTTCGGATCGAGTTGAAATTTGGACCATCCGCAAGCTTCGATCTGGATTGAATGCCATTAGTTTTATGGCAAAATCGTTCAAAAAGTTAAAAAGTTACATTAAAGTTAATCTAAAGTTTTTTTTAAAAACTAAACGGCGACAAAATCTGAGGTGGCCAAATCATTTAGAATGTCCGTCCGGTCACGAATATGTTAATTTTATTTTGATCCGATAAGTAGTGTAGATGGAAATTACATTTTAACAAAAGTAACGTTACCGTGGCAACGAAAAGTCGCACGAGAATTCTGGTCTCTATGCACTGCCACCTAAAAGTAATCAAAATACTATCGAGGAAGCAGTGTATTATTTGTTATTACCAAAGAGTTAAAATAGTTTTCCCAAAGAAATATTGTCAGGTCCTCTAGATGGCGGTGGATTTTATCCACGAAGTAAAGGTTTACCCGACGGGTTTACCCAAATACCTTGCCAATAATAAATAATATTGGAAACATGGCCCCGTGGACTGCAAATGTCACAAATTTTAAAATTCTAAAAAAATGTGCAATGTGGGTCTAGCTATAGCACGTGCTCGCTTATCAACGCGTCCAACTGAGCGTTTCCTAGTAAGGTACCTATAGTAAAGACTACGTACATATCATAATAATTAAAATAAAAAACACAATTGAACGTTTCGTGGAAATTGCACTTCACTTTTTCAAAAAACTGTTTATTTATTAAACAAAACACATGTCAATAAAATGTCAAGAAGATTCAAAGAGGGCAACAAAGTAGACAATAGGAAAGAAAACATTATTCAAAATTACAAAATTTTAACTAACCAATGGACCAGTCACAAGAAGCCAAACAATGTCATCATCACAAGTCACAACCAAATCCAAAAATACAAGTTGTTACCAGTAATCTATAAATAAATAAATAAATAAATAAATTGTAATTAGAGTCTACCCACTCAGTTATATAACTGATTTTCAGTGGGGGACAGTAAATCAAAGCGACTAAGCCTACCCTGTAGGTCCCGACGCAATCGACGAGTGAGCGATAACAAACCAAAGATCAACTTTTTTTTTAATAGAAAATATAGCAATCAGTGGTATGGACAGTGCAAACAGAATCAACAAGGCCTTTTCAGAACAACTCTGAATAATCGAACCCTGGAACTTCTGCATTGGAAGCAGATACGCTAACAACAAAACCAATGAGCCACACAATCGCTATCAGTCGCCAGAAGCCGTACAAACTTACAATAATTTGAAATGCCAAACACAATAGTTTAAAATTTCTTACTTTTTAAAAATATTTTTTTTCCTACACTTTTGTTGCTCTCTTTGCATCTTCTTGACATTTTATTGTTATGTGTTTTGTTTAATAAATAAACAGTTTTTGGAAAAGCGTGGTGCAATTTCCACGAAACGTGAAAATTTGTTCTTTATTTTAAATATAATAATATGCAGATGCTCTCTTGTGTTTAGTTGAGGGTGTAGTGCGAGTGCCCGCAAAAAGAATGTAGCCCATGCAAAAATAGGTGTAGCCAACACAAGCAAGATTTTATCTGTGCTAGATCACAGAGTTCCTCCGGGTTGAGCAGTTGTTATGTTGGGAAAACAATATCAAAGCTACATGAATTCTTTAGTTGGATCTACTTTAATTGTGACTGATACATCAATATATGATTTGTTTCAGCTTCATCCTGGACATTAATGAGAAGGGTAGCAAGGTGAAAAGTGGCAGAGGCGTGCGAAATGAGATTACTTCAAGGGTGCTATCCCTCAGTTATAACGTTAACGATTTCAAACGAGCAAGGAAGCTTTGAGATGAGAAACACGCGACTGTGAGAAGTGGCCTTTTTGAAGTTGTGTTTCTTATTTTATGCATTTTAAAGTACTGATTTTATGTTGTGTACATTTGTAAATTTATTGGAAATTATTTCCAGTAATTTATGTACAAAATAGTAAATACACGTCATTAGAAAATAAAAACTTCATATAAATTCTTCAAATTATTATGTTTGCCATTGTTTTAAAACATAACACTATGTACCCAGCTATACTTGATTACTGCTTTAGTATAATATCACACGTCACTACACAGATTAATTTTCTGGGTAAATAATATAATATGACATGTAGGGCACTTTACCTAACTTTTTTAAAGGTGCAGTCATGTGAGTGAATGTTAGTGATCTCATTCAGATTATGTTTTGATATTTTCCCTGTAAATACCTTTGTATGTGATGTATACTGGCATTGTTTGTAAGTCAATTAAAACAAAATAGCAATAATATTCTTTGTTTTCTTTTCATCCTCGTTATTTCTGTTAGTTCATGGATAATAATGAAAAGAAGGTAGGCTTATATTCAAGACAATACAAATATATTTTCGAACTGCTGCTGAGCTGGAATGCAACTTGATGCATTCCAGCTTGAAATTATTGAGAAATTATATATGTATGTATTTTGCAGGTAATTTATCTATGGTCAATTACTTTTTAGTTCTGACGGATCGTCAAGTATAAAAGGTGATCGAAAGCAAAATGACGAAAATAAAAGGTTATTATTAATTATTATGACAGCAAAATTGCCCAGAAAATTACATTTGTTCATAAAAAGGATATATAAGATAGTATAAGATAAGATATATTTTAACAACAAAGGAGCTTATTTTGAAAATGTAAACCCTTGTTAAAGATTTGGGTCTATTTGAATGCCTCCCCCAAATAACGTTTCAATTAACCATCATGAAAAAAATAATCATGAAAGTGATGAAAGTGTTTAACACAATGATTGTGTAAATACAATAAATTAATGAATACTATTTGTTGAACACTTTCATCTTTCTCGTGATCAATTTAATAAATGCTGGTTAATTGCAACATTATTTGGGAGAGGCATTCTATTATTGGTGTTAATTTGCTTTTAATTTAAACTGAGGATTTGAGAGTTCTTGGTAATTGAGTTGGTTACTTAACCCTTTTGTTCCTGGTGAACTATGGACATTAACTTTCTTAATTTAAATGCGGGTAAATGATTTTTTGTTAATTTGACTTAGAATCCCTTTTTTGTGGATAAGATATAAATATTTTTCCCCTCTGTCAATGGTACTAATTGGACTTTTTTTACAGAAGATTGAAAATACATTTTAAGTTAAAACAACAGCTAAAAACGAGAAAATGGTGGTTTGTCTTGGAAGTTTTATATATTTTTAGTATTGCTTGTCCTATTGCTTTATTAAAATATAGCTTTTATTCAACATCAAAAATTTCTAGAGATTGATTAAAATTCATGATAAAAACCCCAAAACGCTTTGAAAGAAAATGCTTCATTTTAATTGTTTCATTAAAAATACCTAATATAGAAAAAAAATTACTCGGTAACGAAAGGGTTAATAAAGAGTAGAAATATTGATCAGCTGATGATTCTAATTTCAAAATGGCAAAATTAATTTTTAAGTAGGCCTACCATATATGAGGGCCTTCTTTAATTAGTAACAATAACACTATAGAGACCTACATGCCATTTGGCTAAGATGATAATAAACATTAGAGATGGGAATTTTGGTCCCGACTTTCGGGCCGGGCTGAAATAGGAATACCATTATAATACACAATCTGTTGTCTACAATGACGTCGGCAGAGCCTCTGCCGAGTCAAAAATCCTCATAATTTCTATAGTCTTCGAAAGAACTGGGTTTCTGGGCTTACTTTCGGGCCTTTCGGGCCGGGCCGCCGTATTATTTTAACCAGTCTGGCCGGGCCGGACCACCGTTTAAAAAAAAAAAAATCACATCTCTAATAAACATGATATTAGTTCATTAGATATTTGACCCGGAGATACAATGTTTGTCGAGTGATTTTTTTAAACTCGCTTATCAAAGCTGAGTAGGGAGGAAAACACAGACTTAGTTGAGTTTAAAGAAACACACTCAATAAACATGATAATATTATAAACATGTTAATTTAATGTTAATGTAACAAGGATTTTCCTGAAACAATCTTTGCTGGACTGTGCTGCAGTCAGAATGTCCCCTGGGCCTGCAGCTGCCCACCATGGGCCAGTCAAAATAAACCACGGTCTTACCTGTGTACACAGATAATATACATTACAGTACTGTTTTTGCAAAATCAACGCGCTTCGCTAACGCTTTTTCCAGTCGCGTTGATGGATGAGCTTTTATGGTTGATTATCGTTGCCCTAAAAGCACGATTTCTATGAGAAATATTTCTTCAATTGTCCCTAAAATCATAACGTATCTAAGTTCAGTGATATTTAACGTTCCCATAAATTTTCATCAAGATCGAAGTAGCCGTTTGCTCTGTCGCGGACAAAATATCACGAAAATCTCCATTAAAAATCAGAAAAGTACGATATTCATGAGAAATATTTCTTCAAATATACCCAAAAACTTGACAGATCTAAGTTCAGAGATTTCAAAGGTCCCTTTTCAATTTTCATGAAGATCATATTATGCCGTTTGCCTTGTAGAGAGCGAACAAAAGACAAAAAAATAATGGTAAGTGAAATTGAAGTCTTTGCTTTGCTCATCCAAAAACCAAAACCAAGTTCATTTGGAAATCACAACCAGGCCAACAAAATTCAACCAGGTGTATTGTGGTTGGTGTATTGGGTACATAAAATGTTAATTGGATGAGCAAAGCAAGGACTTCAATTTCACTGACCCCCAAAAAAATTAGCTCAAGTGTTTTTTTTTGACTTTTTGTTCGCGCTCTACCGGGCAAACGGCATATGCGATCTTGATGAAAATTTGAGGGGATCTTTGAAATCTCTGAAATTAGACTTGCCACGTTTTTGGGTACAATCAATTAAATATTTCTTATGATTATCGTACTTTTACGATTTTTTCTTTTTTTGAGTATTTTTGTGATATTTGGCCAGCGACCGGGCAAACGGCTACTCCGATCTTGATGAAACTTTATGGGAATGTTTAAAATCACTGAAATTAGAAAATGTGATGATTAGAGACATTTGAAGAAATATTGCTCATAGAAATCGTACTTTTATGATATTTTTGTGATATTTGGGCCGATAACCAACCCATAAACGCTCATCCATCAACGCGACTGGAAAAAGCAAAGCGGCCTAGTTAATATACTGTGACTAAGAGATTCAGCCTCCAAACCCACTGATTAATAATTCATCTCTTCATCTTGATTATTAGAGTAGGTACTATAGGATGCAAGATAAAACTACTCGATTCATGTTGTATAAAATATATTTGATGCATTTGTTGTTCTATTGTATCCAACTTGAGAAAGGATTGTTTAGTTATCTTTTATTTCAAAATTTTGATTGTAAACATGCAAAATAATGTTATGTTCAGTTACAGTTGCAATGGTCACAACTTGTAATCGTTAACAAATATGCTAACTCTTCTTTGCTGCATCTTACTTAGGCATCTATATCTTCACTCCAATTACGTTGTAACGAAAACTGAAAAAGATTAAAGTATTGTCTTACTTTAGGAACATTTTCATTTATATGTTACTGAGAATGGGCATTTGTAGGATTTTACCAGAATGGGCTATCATTTCAAGCACATGAATGTCTAGTGCCACAATTGTTGACCCCTTTGTGGCATGAATGCTTGAAATAAATAAAGTGATGTTTTTTGTATCGTCAAATGACTTATACCATGGAGGCAAACATAGCTACGCACCTGTAATGTGATCTATACAAACAAACAGAACATGATAGTTGTTTGATTGTTATTGTCAAATGCCAAAACACTATTTAACGGCTTTTGGAAAAGGAAATGTCTGACAGAAGATAAAGAAATAATCTTTTAACTCAACAGCTGTTTAGCTGATCACAGAGATATACTAACTATAGGATCAAGGAGCATGAAATAAAATACACACACAACAAAATTATGCAAGTTCTTTATTTTGGGAACAAGCTATAGAAATAATAACAAACTTGACACGATTCTCATGTTTGCATAATACAATAATCAAAGTTAATTCATTCACTTAATAATTTTTGGTCTCTAATTTATTACTTTTATAATACTAAAATGTGTGAGCTTAAATTAGTTTTCACACTAGCAATGAATGAATCACAGGGGCGATGACACTATATTCAACATGCAGCCACACTCACTCACACATATATGCGGCCCTCAAAACGCTCGAGGTTGGTAAACGTACACATATGTATATGAAATTCATTGTAAATCCCAGCAAAGCGATAGCTGGGATATTTACAACTTGATCTCCAAATACATCCTATTTAAAATGACTGCAGATGCAAGTATTCACGTAAGACAGCCACAAACATTAACGATGGTCCACTCAATATATGGTTTCGAAGAGCATATTACACTAGGCTTGGCATTACTGATCACTGGTTTCTTTCACAACATGCATTTAATATGGTGGACATGTGTTCCTATAACTACAGAACATGTACTTTTATTATTTCATAAGAAAATCCCCTGAGAGTTGGAAAATAGACGATAACACATACGTTGCTTTACTTTATGGAGTACAAGGGTAGACATTGTGTATGTGTATTGAACTTAGGTTTAAATATTAGACCACAATTCTTAGAAAATGTACCAGGTGATCAGTCTCTTGTAATAGCCTATTGTATGAGCAGTCATCAGTCACTCAAGACATCAGGTATATGAATAGCAGTAGTACCTGGTATATCATAATATATCACACATTACTCTTCACGTCACATCCTTACCAATCATATATCCAAGAAAACATTACCCAAAAATAGTGTATTTTTGCACTTGTTCACTTAATATCCACACACTAGTAACAGAAAAGATACTATGTATTAATAATATATATAAATTATACACTGTGGCTGTCTTTATAAAAGACTTGCATTGAGCAGATATTGTAAACTTGTAGAGTAGTGAAAAAGCCAAAAAAAACACTTAGAGAAAATAAAGTGTTTATAAACAATAGTACTAAAAAGCTTTTAAAATACGTAGTTCAACATTAAAAAACACCTCAGTAAGGTGCGATGTACAGAATTACCCGATTTAGCCTTAGTATTATTACCTTAACTTTGTTGTTTTTTTTAGTAAGACTCGTTGAGCTAAATTTTATTTGATGAATAATCTGCCATAGTGATTGAAATGTCATCACGGAGCCCAACCTTGTGAAAGTTTTACATCGATATGAAAGTACAGTATGAACAATACTAATTTTACATCGATATGAAAGTACAGTATGAACAATACTAACAGACTACCTATATTGCAAGAAATAAGCCTGTGCAGAAAAGCACTATAAACAAAGTATTATTGGTAATTGAACTCTTTTATTTAAGTAAAGCCTAAGTCACCATGGTTTAAACTCAAATGATTTTTTTTAAATGTAGCTTCTTATAGCTAACAGGCCTTCAATGTCATGTTTGGTTATACTTAACAACCAGTTTGAGCCCACAATTTATAGTTAAGATGCCCCTCAGCCTGTGGTTTACTCAAGGCCCATATGATATTAAGACAAGTTTTTATTCACTTCTTGGCCAATAATGGATGCGGTAGATATATATATATATATTATATATTATGTTAGTACTTTAGACAGAAAAAAAATGACTACACCGGGTTTTTCTACTTTTCTAAAAAAAAATCTGTCTAAGTACAAACATAACGTCATAGTCGCCTACTACAAATCCAAGGTTAAACATATATTTATATATATATATTCTATACTGAATGTTATGATTTAAATTCTTGTTTAAGAATGTGCATTTTAATTATTATATGTTTAAATTGCCTATGCCCCGGAAACAATTAATTCTTGATTGCTCTAAATTACACCAACAGTCTTATTTTGTGCAAGGTGCTTACTCTGAGGGTGCATCCCCAAGCTCGCCTTTGCAGTGGAGCCAAGTCACAAGCAGGTGGCAGTGGTGCTGCGAGTGACTGGCTGTGCACTAGCAGACTAAATATTAGTCTGCCTGAAGAGCATTGGGGTTTGTACAAAATAACATTTTGGTGGTCTAGCACAAAGCAAAGCAAAAAATGTATTTGACAGGAAATATAACTATTTACTAGGAAAACGCTTAAGTCCCATCGCGTTGTTGAGCGAGCACCGGTACGTGCAACTCGACCCGAGTACGACATTCCCATAATGTTACATACCAATAAGTCTTTAAGGTCTTGACTGATTTAGCTGAAAATTTGTAAAATAGGAGAGAATGTTGTACTTATTGACCCTGCAAAATTTCACAACGCTCGGACATTTATATATATATATATATTTTTTAATTTTATAACCAACGATCGGATTTTGTTCAAAAACTATACAGCAACCCGCATAGGTGGTATATATACACGTGTGCAAAATTTCAGGTCGATCAGAGAAACGGTGCGACCTGTACCGAAGCAGTAAGACAGAAAAAAAAGGGGAAAAAAAGAAAAAACAGACATTCGAGCCATAAGAGTCAAGTGGAGATGCTCACTACGCTCGCTCAATTACCTTATTATTATCTATGAACCCCTCCCTCATCCCTCCCTCCAGAAACACATTGGAAAATTTCTTGTGAATTAAAAAGCTATCTACTAGGAAAACGCCAAAGTCGTTGTTAGATGAGTGAGTGAGCCGCATGAGTCTTTCCTCCCTAGTCTATCATAGGCTAGAGTGGCCCATTATGGCCTTACAGTTGACGCGTCCTTATACCAACTAAAATCAAAACCACATTGTTTATACCATATCAATCAACTTAAATGCAAATGTTCCCGGGTACTCAACACATGACTCGCTCACTCGTCTAACAACAACTTTGGCGTTTTCCTAGTCTATAGTCGGCTAAGGCGCCTTTATACCCGGAATGTGGGAGACCCAGGTTCAAACAACGGTTGGGATAGATTTCTATTTCTGGAAAATTAAAGAACGTGTTTTGAAATGTATAAACAACACTATGTAAACATAGCCAGTACGAAATACAAGTAAAGATGGCAAGGTTTTTCCGAGCGGAATTTCGGGATACTTTAAGCGTGCAAGATTCGATACAACTTGGTCACCGCCTATATTCAAAAAATTATCAATCAAAATTATTTTTTTAAGATCAAAAGCATTGTCGTTAAATTAAATCCTACACATTTGCAGCCTATTTATCAATTTATTATTTCTTGTAGGTTTAAATTGCAATGGATTTTGCTCATTTTGTTAGTATTTCTCAGTTAACTGGTCAGGGATGTTTGTAAAATTTCAGCTCAATCTGTTCGACCGTTTGTCCGTATGGGATCGAACAGATATTCTCACAGTGAGTGCCGTTCTACCTGCATTGTAAGACTCATTTGCTGTGCACACTCCCCCAATTAGAGAAGGAGATGTAGTTTTAAGTCAAAATTCACTTTGTAAGGGTGACCTGTGTTGAATATTCCATGAAGTAGATTTAATTTATCTAGTTAAAACTGGAAATTTACTAAAATAAATTTGAAGATCAATGAAAAATGTTATCTTCATCATAGAAACATACAAGAAAATATGCACATAATTAAACTTTACATTCCTTACATGAAACCAAAACTCTGAATAGGACCACTACACACACCATAATACTACACATAATCAACTGTTTTGAATATCATCCAAGTTTACCCGCATCCACCACCGACCAAACAGTAAATTTCTACTACAAATCAATCACAATTATTATACCGGTCTATCAATCAATCCTGTGAACAGAGAGTCGAACCAGGAAAAATTAAAAAATACAAGCTAAAATAAAACAGGAAAATGCATAATTGAACTGGATAAAACAAACAATTCATCAGTGCAGTTGTTCTTTTATAATCTTAATACAAATATGCAGTCATCGATACGCATATTCAACTAATAGTCATTTAACTTCATCGTTTTTACTTACTAATACAGCGCTTACTTTATTACTATGTAATTTAAAAGACAATATCACATACTGCTCCTCCATTCTGACTCTTTTTTTAAACGTTTTTAAAGTACAAACTTGCTGCTTACCTATCTACAACACCTGTACAGAATCTGTTGTTGGTTGTACATCAAATAATGTTTGGCATTTAATTTGCTGTGTTCACAAATTTTCAGGGGCAAAACAACAAAGGACATACTAGTTGGTTATGTGGGAATGAAAACAGAAACAACGAGAAAACATACAACATACTAGACTGAAAGAGGTACAGTACCTAAATACAGTACCAGTACCTGGTATACAAAAGTAACTAAAAGTGCATTAGATAAATAGTAATACTAGCAAAGCTCGAAATTAAAGGACATCACAACCCTGGTATTTCCCGGTAATGTAAACAAACTAATTGTTTTTAATAAATTATGGAGAAGACTAGAAGTCGCTAACTTGCAACAGTAAGTAATTACACATTATTTAATAACAATAATATCGGTGGATGCGCGCGCAGATGCTAACAGCGACGTAGATATTACCAACCCGTAAGGTCCTTGCAAACGGTAAAATATTTGACAAGCGCATTAAGGTAGATCCACATAAAAACATAGCACATAAGGTTTCAGTTTTAACGCGTAGTTTGTAAGCGTGCCGGTTGACATAGAAACGTTAGCACAAAGAATTTAGGCCTAGATAATGTCAGTTGTCTTCCAAGTTCTTTGCAGAGTGAACAGAGAGAACTTTGATTAAAGAAGGATTTGAAGGGCAGACAAGACAGAAAGAAATGGAGAGAACAAGGTAGTGGAAATGCTGGTCTTTACAGACAGCGAAGAAGATGAGGTGCTGAGCCTGGCTAGAAAGCACTGACAAACTGTAGCCGGAGAAAATGGTGACACGTCATCCCCCGACCCGACGCATGTTGGAATAGTAGTCTAATTTATTATTATTATTAATTATATAATTTTTCCAATCGATGTTGATGCAAATAATGCTCCAAGTCCTGCCCACTTTATATATTTATTACGGAAGCGTAGTTGACTGTAGTAGTCAAGCCTTTCAAAGTAGATGTTAGTTTGACTCCAACTTTTTCGCACATAAGGTTTTGTCGTAAAGTTGAAAATCGTTCAACTTTCTTACGCATTAAAACTATGTATTAAAACTAGGGCATTTGTGTGAACGCCAGTACGTGTTTCCCATGTTCCAACATTACGACTACGCGTTAAAACCTTATGCTTACGTGTTTGTTTTTGTGTGAATCCGCCTTTAAAGAACAGTCTCTGTAACCAAAGATATAGTGCTAAGACGTCATAAACCAAAGGTACCATCGTGTTCCGTGGTCTTTCTTCTACAAGCATTATGTCAAAGTAAACATTATTGTTGAAAACTAAACATACTTTTGATTTAATATTTAAATGACCTGCTAAACACATATTATTATAGTGTATTTTTGATGACCTCCAAACCAAATAAGATTGAAAAATTGTAGAGATATTTTCACACTAGCATATAGTTCTATGCACGCAGGACATTTAAATATTAAATCAAAAGTGTGTTAGGTTTTTAACAATAATGTTTACGTTGACATCATGCTTGTAGAAGAAAGGCCACGGAACACGGTGGTACCTTTGGTTTTTGTCTAAGCACTATATCTTTGGTTATAGAGACGGTTCTTCAACGCGCTTGTCAAATATTTTACCGTCTCCAAGGACCTGACCTACAGGTACGCAATATCTAGACACTATTCGCAGCTGCGCGCGCATCCACCAATATTATTGTTATTAAATCATGTGTCATTACTTACCGTTTCAAGTTAGCAACTTCTAGTTTTCTCCATAATTCATTAAAAAAAATTAAGTTGTTTACATTCCCGGGAAATCCCAGGGTTTTGATGTCCTTTAAGATTTTAAAACATTTTGGCAGCCCTGTCAAGAATTGAGTAGGCCCGATTTTTTAAAATTATTATTTACGTTTTATTACTTAATATTTGAACTAACAAATATGTCTGTTAACTGTAAATTTGTTTTTTTAATTGTAATTGTCGACATCGTCTTCTCTATCACCACTCATCGTCTCGAACAGCCTTAGTGCAAAAGAGTAACATGAATGATTATGATACAAAATAAAAGAGTAATTATATGGATGCCTATAGTGTACGTGGCTCTTTGGTCTTATAATTAGCATCTCTGCTTCCAATGCAGGGTTCCAGGGTTCGATTCCCGATTAAGTAAGAAGTTTCTTTCCTTCTGATTTGGACTTACGTCCATCAGTTCTTGTCTTAGGAATTTGTAAACGGTGACTTTGGAGCCGTCCTAGCAACGAGGCACATAATGAATTTAAAGTTGTTCTGAATCGGCCTTGTTGATTCTGGCATTGATCCGCGGGTGTTCACACTGTCCATACCACCGATTGCTATATTTCACATTAAAATATCGATCTTTGATTGGTTATCGCTCACTCGTCGATTGCGTCGGGGCCTACAGGGTTGGCTGGTCGCTTGGTTTACTGTCTCCCACTGAAAATCAGTTACATGACTAAGTGACTTGAGTGGGTAGACTCTATAACTACAAATTTATTTATCGCCCGCCTACAAACAAATGCGTATCTTATACTGTCTTGCCTAGTACATCACCGCGCGGCTGTGCCACCGAGGCTTTAGGCCAATAAGAAGTTTTTAGCCTACTAGGCTATAGTGGCCGCTCGAAAAATTTGTCTTCAAATGTCTCATATGCTAATCTCATGAGTCGGATGAGCTAACTTATATTTGTTAATTTGTAAATATATAGTGTTAGTTGTGCAATTAATGCCTTTAAACAAAATTTTATCATCAACTATGTAATGCCATTTGTAAGGGAACTTACAGGCAGCCTCGGGATGCCGTTAATTTCAAGCTCTGAATACGCCTAAATTTCTGGCGGAACAATACAGTCGGCAACTTTTTTCAAAATTCATTCAAAATTTAAAAAACAACTTCCTATCACGCTTTCGCACTACCCGGTGGCACAAAAATAAGCTTTATATTGCATGGTTATACTTATTTCAGCTACAAATTGGGCCATCAAATTCCAACTCGCAACCTTCTCGTGGTTTGGTCCGTGGGAGAGTTTTACTCCCTGCAACTAATGGCGAGCTCTGGGTCGTCATCAGGGAACTTTCCCCTTCCCTTTGACTACCTCCCCGACGGCGACGACAATGATAACACGGACGGATGATGACACAGACGGAGACGCCCACGACATGGGGGAACCCCTGCATCCCATACGCTTGTGGCTGGTTCTGACCAGCACAAGCTTGTCCCCCCGCGTCACCCCTTACGTCCCTCCCTTCGTCTCGATTAGCCAAAGTGCATACATATGAGACGTTAAGCAATACCCCAACCAAAAAAAAAAAAATCACAGCTACAAATTCACCTTTAAGTTGAAACGCGTTTTAGACCATCAAAAATAACGCAGGATCAAAAAAAAAAATCCCTTTGCCCCAGGCCCTAGCTTTAATGCACCACCTTGTACAGGTTCAATTCCGTGTTCCGCCACCTACTTTTATAGAAAAAAAGCACTGAGTAATACTATAACCATTACTGACCCTAAAACACAAATTTACGAAAATTAACTTTCAAACTGATATTGGTTCGACTCCCCGTGAGTGACCGGCTGAACCTAGAGGATCTCATATCTGCTGATCTGTCTTATAAGGAAAGCAAAATAATGCCGTCGAGTGTTTAGCAGCATGGGTAAAACACAAAATGAATTCAATCATAAACTTGAAAAATGGAAATGGTCTTAGTGAGTACAAGAATACAATTTTATAGCAATCAAAATTTTAAATGGGCTGATCACATAAGTTATGCATAAGAGGTGTTCCCAATATTCAGCACTGGGCTAGCACTGACTTAAGAGTCGAGTAAAATTGATGATCCAATAACCTGTACACTAGTTGGAAGAGTTCCATTGAAATGCACTAGGCTAGCGTTAACTTTGAGCAACAGCGAACCAATCCTTGACTAATAAGCCAGATGAATTTAAGTCAAGAATCTTCATTAATCTGAGGTTAAGTTGTCAGGTGGAAGAAATTATAAATTTCAATGCTCACCAGCCATATTATACCTACTGTAACTGTAAAGCATTCCCACAATGTAGTTTTATCAAAATTGGATAACATAACAACACTTGGAATGTCTATCTTACACAACCACCGAGTTTCGTTCGGCTAGAAACCTAGTAGCAGTGGCTCCATGTACCTGCAAACATACACTAGTAGTGTCATTCTGACAGTGCAACACATTGCACAGATAGGTACATTGTAATCAAAGCTTCAAGACAAGACTTTGAGACCAAGTGCCAGTGGCTCCTGGTACATCCGAATATACACTAGTAAGTCATTCTGACAGCTGGCTAGCATATCTTTTATGGTAAACAGAACAGTCACAGGCACATGATCTCCTACCACTTTTAAAAACTGAATGGAAAAACTTATTGATTTACTATTAAGTGAAGGACAGCATGTACCTAAGTATGTCGATCTAGTCCAGCTGATATATAGTCAAAGTACCAGTACATATTAGGGTAATCGAGTTGCTCCAAAGGAACTAAGCAACATGTGTAGTTCAGGGTGCAAATTGGCGGTAGTAATTTCATCCCTGGCTCTATTTTACTGAAAGGTAGGCCAGGATGGCTAAATCCCCACCTCTGGATACCCATCTCATCTCAAGTGACTTTATCTCGTAACGTTAATAATTAATAAGTAATGTATCAATTTACACATTCCTAGACAGGAAGTGTTTGTACATTAATAAACCAAACCAATGGACTCTTCAAGGGCAATAATAACCCCCATTTTTTTTTACCCAGACCCTTTACAGCCCACACAGATACTATACTTGCCCCCCCCCCCCTGCCAAGCCGTCAATTTGCACCCTGGTGCAGTTAGTATGTAATTTTACATTAGAAATTATCATGTTATCAGTGCTGAATATTTGAAAGTTAATATAATGTGATACTGATTTAAAACTATTCCTTGGCATCCATTTGGAAAAAAGTAAAACATTAAACATGATCACAACAAAGATGAAAACCTTTAAATTAATCCATGACATTTTCTGCCACTAAGAGAACGCAAACCACGTCAGCCTCCCTGAAGCAGTAAAATATAACATCCTTTCATGTTCATAGCTATTTGTACGATCTCCTCATCCATCCCCCTAAAGTGCGATGTACTAATTATCAACCGCCACTGAGCATGTAATACATATACATTTTAAAAACAACTTCTTCTTCGAAACAATTAAATTATACTACACTTCATATGAGGTAGAACAAGGATAAATTTTAAAACTAATATTTATTATTATTTTAACTTCAAAGGGTATGCTAATCCAAAGCAAAAAATTTAAATATTCATAATCACTCGCTATGAGAGCTAATGAAAACACCCCCTAAAATGTTGATCTTCTTATGTGAATAAGAATAAAAAAGAACCGCCTACTGTTTTGAGCAATGTTACATATACTAAACCGCCCAAGTTAGTCTCCCTTATAGGACAATGAGATCTGATTAATATTTGTGGTTGAACAACAAATTCCTCACAAACGTCATATTTCAAATTTGCTACAGCAAGATATTCTATATCTTTGGATATTCCTTCAGTTGAAGCATGTAGGTAGAAAGAAAGTAGAACTGCAATTTCTATAGGGAATGCTACACAGAACTACCGAAGCCAGTAGTCATGGAGCCGAGCTACGGTAGGTAGGGCCTATAGGCTTCCTGCTTAAGCTTCAACTTGTGAGAACAACAAGGTCTTCTACTACAGGGCCTATAGGCTTCCTGCTTAAGCTTCAACTTGTGAGAACAACAAGGTCTTCTACTACAGGGCTTATAGGGAATGGAATGCTCTTCCAGTTGATTTAAGGGAGATTTGCTCATGTGTCACTTCAAAACGATCCCCAAGCATACATGTTTTTACACTTGTAATAATAATCTTTTTTATACATTAGGTGGTGATAATGATGGATATAACCATTTCATTAATCAAACTTAATATTATCCATTCCAAAAATTAAAGTTCATCAAATCCATTAAAATTCAGTTCATTAAATTTAACTTATCAAGTTCAATTCAGTATGTAACAACTAATGAATCATCAATGATGATGATGATTCATCATCGATCCATTAGTCCAATATCACTCAATAGTGCTATTTTGTACTGCTATATTTCTATCCTAGGTACTAAAAGTTTTGCTAGGTTTGTTATATTATACTTGTTCTTATCTGGTTGACAGTTACTAATGTGTTTGGAGCTGTGCTATTTTCTGCCAACATCCTTGCAGTAAATAGTTTTTGTGCTCAAAAACAAATAAATATTATGGTGTCAGCCTTTAACCAGTTTCCAATGCTAGGCAAAGCTCATGGACCATTCTACCCCTAGATTCTTCTTAATGGCAAGGCTTCTTGAGTACCACATTTTTGGAAATAATTAGGCATTACAATTAATAATCATAAGCCTTACCCGGCCAAAACAAATATATGTATTCAAAAAACGACTGCAATGGCCTGGGGGCCTACCGTATTCTCAAATTTGAAGCAAGTTTGTGAAAGGGGTGTGGCTTGAGAGTCAAGTCACTTCTCAACTCGTTTCGACCGGTTGCTATTCTCCAATAGCAATGTTGCTTGTTTTGAGTGTGAACTCACTCACTTACTCACTTATATGAAACACCATGCAAGACCGGCCTTGTTGACTCACTCACAATTTGACATTATTGAAAAATGGCAGTAGCCTTACATTCATTTGAACTGATTGAAGACAAAAGTGATAATAAATACTAATAATCCCAGTGTGCTAGTAGGCCCTCAGCCTAGCCTAGGTAGGTCTAGCTCTAGGCTTAATGATTTGGGCAGGCCTAAGCCATAACCCTAGCACAACACCTAGGCCCTAGGAGGAGACTGACTTTTGTTCAATCAAAGGCTTAAAAAGGCATAGGGCTTGGCACTACTATGATTAGCAAACACAATTAATACTGATAAATAAGAAACTAGTGACTGGGCCCCTTCGTGCAACGACAATGGTACAACCTTGGAGCCAGCACAGCTTTTGATCAACTTTTAATTTCATAGTTTTACATGCTTTATGAATACAAATGAGGAGCAATGATGCAAAACGCAATATGTCCATCGAGTAAAAAAACAATTACAACAATAACCCAGCATTTAACAGGGACATATTGCGTTTTGTAACAAAAACCCATGTTTTTCATCAAATAGCATGGTAGATATTGCGTTTTGCACCAGCAGAAAGTTTGTACTAATGGTAATATCTTGATTTTGTGATGCTGAACTGCAATTTATATATTTTTTTAAATTTGTCAGTGGATATATTGCATTTTGCAACGTCACTCCTCAAATAAGTATTTACTATTTACGTCTAGCCCTACTTCATTTTATTTATGTTATTTTGCCAAATGCGCTAGGGGGCGCCTAGGGGGTACCTCACTGCTCCACATTCGATATGTGCCCACTATACGAGCCACGTGAGGGACACTATTGGCCGGCTGAAAAGGCGCCGTAAAGGATTTGAATCCTGCTGGTTGAAAGTTAGCAAAGCATTGCTAGCCTCGGGCTGGGTCCCTGTGAGAGGCGTTTGAATATAGCCTTCTCAACTTGATTTTGATGCATTATGTGACTCTCAAGCCAAAATGTGCGAGTTCATTCGCTTAACCCGAGAGTAGTCGCGTGTGGTCTTTTAGACCGACTTTTTTTTTCAACAGTTGGTATTTGTACAGCGCGCATGCGTGGCTTGTCTAGTTCTGCTACCTTCCCAAAATAGATTTGTGAAGCCAGTGTGCAATACGCGATTCAGTGTTCTGCAGAACTTCAACTAAGATAAGAGGTGCTGTTCGGTTGCTTGGTCTTTTCGACCGCTGCACGACTACTAAGGGAGGCAAAAATATGCATACTCAATCACTATTATGAGACATGTATCTTGTTATTGTAGGTTGATTTTTCTTCAACATACGGTGTTGGCATAATATTACTGTCTTGGTTTACTAATAACTCGAACTACAGGGTGTTTCAAAACATGTTTTTATACCTTTTTGTAGGTTTGCAACATTCTGTGTTTGATTGATTATTGATTGATTATTGATTGATAATTGATTAATATAACCATGTATGCTGTCACATATATGATAAATTATCTTATATTGGTAATCAAAACGTCATCCTAACGTTATTAGCCCATAATAAATAATGCGGTCTAAAGGACCGGGCGCGACTACTAACGTTACAAACAGGGGCGCGACTACTCTCGGGTTAAGTAGGAAATTTCACATATTTGGAGAAGAGGCCCCCTGGTATCTAAAGCAGCCCAAAAAATGTTTATACTGTAATTTTTTAATTTAAAGAAAAATTATTTATATCAAGCCTTAACTATGGCTTCAAGTCAACATTTTGAATCTTTGTAGGCCGCCTACATCAAACTAAAATCAAATAACAAGAAAATACGGCACTGAATGTTTTAAACTTTTGAGTACCGAGAGATGCTTAACAATATTTAGGAAGGGCCTATTTATGATCTTAAGTCTAAAGGTCTCACAAATGTAAATGATCATGTTTTTTATATAATATATAATGTTTTAAAGATAAATTAGTATCACATTTGGCACTTCAATGGTAATTTCTTGTTGTTATACAAAAGGAAGTTTGTCATTTGCTTGTTGCCTAACACAGTTTATTTATTATTATTAATGCGACATTGGCTACAATGAGACAAACAGCAAATCTGTGTGGAACTATGTTCTTCATCGGAGCAGTAGTCCCTAATGTTTTTTAACGTAACGCCATATAGTCTGTGTTTCTAAATGAAGAACTCCACTTTTAACTTTGCTCACAAGAATGTTAAACGTTATTGTTTAACTAACAAAGGACAAATCCTAAACTTTGTTTAAATCAATTCTAGTTTGTACTTGATTCGAACAAAATTGAAGCATCGATAACACTGCTATACACAGTCCTATTAGATTGATATACGTCATACAAAAATCGACTAGCCTCAGCTAGGTCAATATCAAATTAGTAGGGCTATGTGTATAGGGCCTATGTCAATAGATAGATCACACAGGTAAACAATATGAACTAAATTGTGTTCATTGTGATCATACCAATAGAACTAATTGATGTAAGCTACGTTGTGAGTTAGGACAGTACAATAATAATGTAAATACTTAATGATAAAATTGAGGTTTATTACAACATAAATAACAATGTTAAATGGTCCTTTGACAATTAACCAAACTCAATTGATATCCTAAATTAGTCCAAGACGTAAGCTACAAGCTTGTGAAACACGGCGAGAATGTTCTTGAATAACTAAAATGAAATAAACTAGGATTGTGATGACACAAACTATGATGACCAAAATATGTGTGACAAGCTACAGGGCATTGTTGCTTATAAAATTTTAACTTTCTATTTATTTCCAACTGTTCTTTAACCTATGTGATTTCATAAGCTGGAAAACAACTGTAATCATAAAACTCACAGAGCTATGATACAAGTTGACAATATCAATGAGGGTGATGATGACAATGATAATATGGCAAACATGATACATTAAATGGGTCGTGTGAAGATGATGGCAATCTTATCAGTCTAATTACTCAGTTTTCTCTCAAAAGCAATATATACATAATATAATATAAAGGTCTACGAAAGTATGTACGAATGAGAAGGCTGCCTTAGATCAAATCCTGTGTAAAACCCTAGCACTGTAACTAAGAATTATGTAATCATCTTGCAAGCATGGAAACTATTACAGGGCACAGATACCTAACTTTATGCTCTTTTCTCATAAATGTTTCCCTTTTAGAAATATTTGCATTACTATTCTTGTTATGTGTTTCACAAGACTCCAAAGTTAAGATACAAGTTTTGAAAAAACAAGACTTGCAACAAGATCTCCATGAAGAAGAGTAGGCCTAGTATCCTTGCCAGTTTGGCAGTTTGTTATTCTAATGTACCTAGTTCTTGAAGTTTATCATAATTTTTAAAGCATCACAAAGGTATTTGTAAAGCTAAAGAAAGTATTTAGTATAGTGCTAAAGGTATCACAAAGGAACAGTGTGTACAGCCTTCTAACGATAATGGAAAATTTATTGAAGTCCATTGCAGCAAAATTTCACCATTTGTTTGCCTATAAAAAGCACAATAATTAATAATGATTAATTACAACTAAATCGGTTTGTATCGATAACTTGTGTATGCATGCTGTTCAATCTTGGACTGAGTAACATGAAGGTAACCACTAGGAAATAAAAATAATGCATAAAACTGTCTGGAACGGAGCACGTCCGTGCTCGCTTGCGCTCAATGGTACAAACTGATGGCAAAACACAACACATTGTCTTAAAAACGAAAACACCGAGAAAAGAGCACGGCAAATAATATGTACAAACTAGGTAACATTCACTTAACAAAACTGAGGTATCTGACTTCACCATGGACACCCAACAGTTTTCATTAGTAGATTTTGCTCCTAAAAGAGACTAACCTGAATAAAGACAATAATCTTACTGATTCATCTTTTTCATTACAAAAATTATATAGGATCAGCAAAAAATTATAAAAATAATTTAAAAGCTTAATGTTTGTTGGTGCCAGTATAACAAATTTGGCATCCCTACTACATTCTAGATTTTGTGTTTAGTCGCCGGATGAAACAATCACTATGAAGTCATCATATCATTCATGGTCGCTGTTGTCATGTTGGGCCCCTTCAGTGAATCGTTGATATCACGTCGGAACATAGATAAGTTTTGTGTAAACCTTAAAATAAAAATGGTAATATCATTAACATTAGTTGATGGATGTAATTTGTAATTAATAAACATATAAATATAAGCAATTTAATGTAGGCTATACATACTTAATGCATAAGATATGTAGAAGGAACAGTACACAGTAATTAATACAAAACATGCAAACTGAAACAAATATCTACAACAATACCTACTGAATATATAGGTTAGCATACCTATAAGTCTATAACAATATAAAAATGGTAACTTAATAGTACTTTAATAAGGAAGGTTTTTTATTAGGGGAGAGTGACATTGTAATTGAACAGGGAGCCTGATAACCTCCCAACATATTATCTCAGAGTCATATCAAGGGTTGGGATTTGATTATAAATTCGTATTCGATGTCAAACCATGGACTTATAATAGTAACTGGCGTTGTCAAACCAATAATTTCGACATCACATCACATCACATCGAAAATAAAATCAACATAAAAATAATTATCAACATAAAAAACATTTTTAAATCTATTTTTTATTTTCCCCCCTTTTTTAATTTAAAAATAAAATAGGTAATATTATAATGCAAAAAGTAAAATAGTATATAGTTTTTAGCCTACATAGTTCCAAAATCAATTTTCCATTTTTTAAGATGCCAAATCTATGTCGAATCGAAAGCCAATTTTGCTTCGACATCGAGAATCGAATAATCAATGTCAAGTCCCAACTCTAGACTCATATCTATAATAATCATCATCATATTCATAACTCAGTTCCAACTATGTCGGGTTGAGTAGTGGTTTTCCACCTTTCATTATCTAGGACATGAAACTGTAAATACTAAGCTTGCCAGACTAAGTGTTTATTCCTCATCATCTAAACTCCTTCCTCTCCACTAATTTACTCCACTCTCTTCTGTCCTCCCACAGCAATAATAAATAATATTAAAAATTATCTGATAATAATAATAATAATAATAATAATAATAATAATAATAATAATAATAATAATAATAATAATAATAATAATTATTATTATTATATTATTATATATTATTATAAATATTATTATATTCAAGAATGGTGGAAAAGGCCAATTGGCTAGTTTAGTTTGGCTTGAAGAAGAGATGACAGGTTGGAAAAAAATTGAGGACATGAAGCACAGTCTGGGGACTATGGACAACACTTTTCACCTGCTGATCTAGGTTGCCCGTTAGGGCGCCGCAGCCAAGCCGCGGTGCGCTACACACTCAAGCACCTTATACACCAAGCAGAGTTGGGGTGATTTTCGAGGTGTTACCCAGCCGTCATGTAACGTGATGTGAACTTGAAAACTATCACAATCGAGGGGATTTAGGTACCTGACAACACATGCCAAATTTTATTGGGGTACGACCATTCCTTCTTGGTGAAAAAATGGCTTGAAACATGCTCAAAATCACTTTAAGGATGTTAGCTACTCCTACTGCTACTACTGCTACTTACATCTAATACGTCGGCCCGCGATTCTGACCAGACGGGTGGGGCTACAATGTTCATATTTTACATGGACATTAAGGTTATAGAATGATAGTCTCTTTTGAAAAAAAAAGTTGAAAAAGTTTGTTGGAAGGCTTCCAAATAAAGGTTTTAAAATAAGCCTTAAACACTTGGCATATAATCAACAAGTAACCATAGTTACTTGACACTTGTTGACGGTATAAGCAGAGTTAGGCGGGAAAGTGCGATACGTAAACAAATGGCGGACATTTAAAATTTTTCTTCTTTGTGTGGAACGAGAAAAGGTGTCATTATACTCTCATAAAACAAATCAGAAACCGTCCCTGGCCTAGGCCCAGATGTAGAAAATTATTTATAATACAACAGTGTAGGTCTAAAGTTCCATTAGGCTATAGGACTAGATAAATAAATACTTACACTACATGTTTGACAAGCCCTAGGCCTTTCTTAGCCAACCCTAGGCCAGCACTTCCTTGTTTTGACACACTTCCCGCACAAATAACTAGTTTTGATTACTACAAGCCTAATGCAGATAAACAATGGTATGATAGTCCTAGGCTATTCCAAAATTTACGGCAATAATAAGCTTTTTCTTTACTTTAATAACCTCACGCAATCTCCTGTCACTTTTAATAAAAATGTAAAACAAAAGATGGTGAAAATTTTCAATATTCTTCTGATTATCTGATGATTTACATGGCTGTGGGTCAAGGCCGTCTAGATATATCGCTTCCCTCGTGTGGGTGCAGTGAAATAGGTGTAAAATTACATTAGTTGTGCGTTTGTTGTTACATGGGAAAGTTTTAATAGGATGTGAGTTGCCTAGACTTAACCAGTCCTTATACCGTCGTTATACCATGGTTATACCACCTATACCCAGGATGTACATGAATCCGGGCCTAGATATTTTACATCCTATTGTTATTGCTAATACCATAAAAAATAAAATCAACTTTGATAAAAATATTATATTTTAACAAATAATTTTGTAATGGAACTTGAAAAAGTAATAAGATCACACACATAACAAAAACTTGTAGAAATACAGCCAAACCTTACACACTCAAAAGGAATGAGATCTAAAAAAAGGGCCAAGCTCATCTACCCTTCCACATTTGCGCATTCTTAATTCATAAACGTACAGTGTCCCATAACAGCATCCTCGAAAAGCTTGGCAAAATAGAATTTGCATGTTTACGTTTAAATTAATTACAAAAAAAGAACTTGGATAAACTACTACGTTAAATTAATAATCGCAAATTCTATTTTGCCAAGCTTTTCGAGGATGCTGTTATGGGACACTGTACGTTTATGAATTAAGAATGCGCAAATGTGGAAGGGTAGATGAGCTTGGCCCTTTTTTTAGATCTCATTCCTTTTGAGTGTGTAAGGTTTGGCTGTATTTCTACAAGTTTTTGTTATGTGTGTTGATGACTACAGTTAATTAAAAGTTGTTCGTTTCCTTAATCCACGACGCATTTTGTCCTTCTGGGACTCATCAGGCGGATGGTAAGCGACCTAGTCAAACATGACGGTTCTAGAGTAAATTTGGAAAACTACCATAACACATCATGCCGTATTTAAATATGGCGGCTAGAGGACCAACAATATGGCTGTGAACTTTTGAGTTGTCAACTTAGAGTGTGCCTACTTGTAGAAGAACAAAAACCTATTTTAATTTTAGCAATTAACCTATATATATATCCAAGTACTGGTAGAGATATAATTATTAGGCAAGGGAGAACAGCGACTGAGACATACAATGGAACACAAATGGGACTCTCAATTTATTTTTATGTGTGTTGTCCGTGTGTTTGTCTGTTTGTCAAACACAGGTCGAACCACTGAACAAATAACCCAAAACATATTTGTGGGTGCTGTTAACATTTACAGCAAATCCGACACTATTTAAACCTACGAAATCCGAAGAAATAATAGATCAGGTAATTTTTATAACTCATTTAACAGACCTACATAATGCATGCTTAACCCTAACCATCCCTAGACCTACTATTTTCTGTTTTATTAGATCATCTTTCAATGTGCATTTTAATAAATTTTCCTGATGCATTAACTTAAAAATAATTTTTGCTATACTGTAGGCACTAAAAAACACAGCTTCCAAATTTATTTTTACAATAAACACACAAAATGAAATGATTGTCATATTTCCATAATCCAGTAAGGCAGTAATAACTAATAAGTAGGCCTCCTAGATGACTTCCTGCCTTCGTCAGAGATCTGAAATGTGTTGTTATTGGCTTGCTAACACTGGTCCATTTAAAATGTGATTTTAATCAAATATAAATACTAGGCCTATATAGCTTTGTAGTTTGTACACAAATGTCAAGTTAAAAAATATGTGACGTGAGTAAAAGTTTGGATAGTATTATATTTTATCATAGACCCTAGATTGTAGGCCTATAAGCTTGTATACTAGTTATAAATAAACAAAATATCAGAATGAAAGGCTGCGTGAAAGGTGACCATTGGAACGATTGAAGGAGACAGGAGAAAGGCACCTGTTAAAAAGAGATTACTACTTTAGTGAAATATACAGCATATTATACAAAGTGGAAGAAAATGGACAAGACAGGCTGGACTGTGGCCTGCTTGTTTTTGAATGTTTTGCCAAAATATGTGATTGATAGGTCTAAATTTATTTAATACTAACAGTGCTACTCTGTTAACAAAATTTGTATTATACTCTTTGAACAGGATATGTAGGATTCAAAACACAAGTGTAGTGGCTAGGTATTTATTTCCAATCGGGGAGATTCACTTCTGAATCTACGGTCCTTTTCATCACGAGATAAAAGCTGGATTTGTATACCACACTAAAGTAGCATCTACAGTTCTCATGCCGAGTTTGCAGGACATACATTTCCCTATTATCTCAATGACAAGACCCTGTATACATAACTGCAAAGTGTAAACTGTGCATGAACAATTTAACACACTGTAGGCAACAGGCATCTATCAATCAACTTATACTATTCAAGTAGGGAATAATATGCTTTTAGTCAAAAGTTGTTGGATTTTTCATTGTACATTTTCAAAATGTGAAAGTGGCAACAATTTTCCATCTTGGTGACAAAATCAATGAGAAACCCAAACTTGTTGTTACAAAAAACACACAGTAGAAACATACAGTTTACAAATAATAAGTTAAGCTAATGATTAATGAAAAAAATTAAAATGGACGCTCACCTGTCTCTATTCTTTGTTAAAAGATTTCTCTCGATGCCGTCCATGAGATTCTCAAACCACTGAGCCATGGCTGCTTGTTTATCCGGAGGCTGACTTCGAATTATGTTTTCTCTCAGATTGTTGAAGTACTAGAGAAGAAACGACAAGGCTGTTAGTGTTAGATTTAGATAGTGTGCTAATAGGTACTAGTAGGTGTAATATTCACCTCTATTTTATCATTACAACACTGCCATATTAAAGAAGAAATAAAAGTACAGTATTGACTTTCAAAATGGGCAAAGGGCATGTTGTCTATAAGAAATATAAAAAATGTTGCCAACTTGAATGTAAAAAATATACCTTAGTAGGCCTAATGCCTATATAATTTTTAAAAAAATATGAAATAAAGTCAAATCATGTTTACTGGGGATAACAATTAGGGTTGGGACTTGACATCGATGTCGAAGCAAAATTGACTTTCGATTCAACATCAATTTGCCATCTTAAAATTTTAAAAATTAAATTTAAAGGATAATTGAATTTGAAACCATGTAAAATCATACATTTTTGTTTTTGCATCATTACATTACCTATTTTTACATTAAAAAAGGAGAAAAAATGGGGGGAAAAAAAAAACATTTTTTTCTTTTCATTTTGACGTTGAATTTTTTTTCGATGTCAATTTTTTTCTGTGCAATGTCAAAATTATTGGTTTGACATTGATTACAAATTTATAATCGAATCCCAACCCTAATAACAATGTTGAAAAATTACACGAGACTAAGAAAATGAAAAGTACAAATAAAATAAAGGTAGATGGAACAAGTTGCGAAAAGTAGAAAGAGAAATAAAGTACCTCTTCGTTTAGCAATATGAGACCTAGGAGCGGCCTGGACATTGACCACTGGTTTCGACAATCTTCAAACATAATAACATTGAGAACTGTGCTAAGGATTTGTTGCAGGATCTCTGGATGCAGCTCCAGAACTTGTAGGAACATGTCGCTAGCGTTCACGACGCCACGGCGAGTCTTCTTGCCTGCACACAACACAACCAACACTTTTATTGTCGCATTAGTCACTAGATTACATGGATAAAGGAAAAACAAGACATTGAATATAAACATATATGCATGTATGTCCTTCCAATAGTAATATAGACGTGCATAGATAGAACTAAATTATTTGTAGATTAAGCATTAATAATAAAATAACAATAAAATAATATCAACGAAAATAGTAGACACGAACATTATGTAATGTACATATGACTGATAAATTAAAATAAAAAGTAATGAGCTAAAATTAGGATAAAATGGATAAATCAAACCCCTACCGCTAAGTTATCAGTCCACACGGTTATGTTAGCGGTACGAGGATGTCAAATAGTCTTTCAGGCTAAAGAATGATCCGGTCAGCAAAAACTGTTTTAATGAGGACTTGAATGAAGTAAGATTGTTTATTGTTTTTAAGTGCATGGGTAAATTGTTGTAAATGAATATGTAGTATGGACCCCTGCTGGACCCCGATTCTATAACTCCGATCGAGTTGGATCCGTACGTTTTCAACGGTAATCGTTCCGGTTGTTGTTGGTCAAGGTCGAAAGGATTGCGATATTTTTTGTTAGCCAAAATTTGTTTATGTTTGACTAGTAAAAATGGTGAATGATAAGCCTTGGCCTACACGTAAACACAACCAGATTATTTACTTTCTCAAACATATAACAATAGTAATATGCTCAAAGAAAACCTACCTTTATGTAAGGGCCTACCTCTAAAAGTTCTGTACGTTCCCTTTTTCCTGAAATAATACCATTTAAAACTAATTTCTCCCCGATTGAAAATAATACACACATCTATGTAATTTCGGAGATTTGACAACTAACTGCAAATCATTTGTTCACATTTGGCCGTACACTGCCTTGTAAATAATACCTTTCGACCTCGACAAACAATAACCGGATCGATTACCGTTTCTCCGGAACGATTACTGTTGCTCCCGAGTCGATTAATGTTGCCGAGTTGAACCCATAAAGTTACTGAATAGAGGCCCTGAACAGTTTGATTTGAGGTTATGGTCTAACACGTGGATATCACAGTGGCTTCTAGTGTAGTGGTTGTGGAAATCGGAGTTTCTGATAAAGAGGTTCTGGTTCGACTTCACAAATATGGCGGCTTGCTGTATAAGGGCATTAAAAAGAAGAATAATATGGAAATACCGCATAGATAACTTTCAAATAATCTCCAGTGCTCATTGGTTGTCCAGTACTTCAAACTAGCCAATACGAGCTTCTTGTGGCAAGTTTACGGGTTGTGATTTGTTCTCCTAGTAAACAAATTGGCCAATATAACAAGTTATTGATGAGATGACATTGGCCTACTTCTGTTATGCTTAGCCAATGCACATTTATTTTGCTTTGCAAGCCACTGTTGCACTGATTACTGATTAGTAATTAACACATTTATGGATGTGATGTGATGATGGATGTGATATGATGTCTTTTTAACTTGAGATGGATTAACTCGACAGCCTAAGTCGTGGAATAAAAGTTCTCCAACAAAATCTACCAATACCATTTGAAAAACTAATTTAACTGTAAAATAAAAACATTGTCAAGGGCCTTCCGGCACAAGTCTTTATAAGCCAAGCCACTCAATTAATTTAGTCTGTACCACACAACAGCCTTGTATGCTGCACAAGACCTAGCAAGCATTAAGTTATGAAATCATTAGTTTATGTAAGTGGCTTGCTGTTGTGCCAATTCCCAGATTTTCACATTGAACTGTAACTCTAAAAAAAGTTTAAATATAATAAAATTAAAATAAATGTTTTTCTATAAATTGAGTGTTTTGATTTTGAAATGTTGGCATCAATTTTGAATTTACAGGGCTTCCACTGCATAACCTTTCCAAAAAGGTGATTAAAGTGACAAAAAAATTTCAAAAAAGTGACAAAAAAGGTGATTGAAATGTGTAAATAAGTGACAAAAATCGACTTTCCAATTAAAATTTATTTGTCATGTTTTCATTTTTGAGATTTCAACCATATGTAGGCCTACTTAGAAATTCACTTTACCACAAGATTAATCGGACAATATCAAGGTAAAATTCAGATATTTAAGGCTATTGTACAGCCTCTGGCCGATAATTTGAAAGTCGAAGAAACATGTCTGAAAAGTTTGCTGAATGAAAGAAGGCCTTTAAAATAACAGAAAAAAAAATTGTGATTTTTTTTGGGCGGGACATAACCTCACTTTTGGAAATTACATTTAGATTTTTGGACAAAAGTGTGATATACAAGACTCGTTCAAAATTAAGTTTTGAGAATCGGTTTTCTGGACATAGTTTCTTAACACCTTTAGCTACAACTTGACTATAGCTAAAATAGTTTTCTGAAAATAACAGTTGGTGTACGAATTTTTTTGTCAAACGGTACAAATACGAGTTTTGTTTTGACAACCAAATTCATTCAGGTGTATGCGCCTCAAACAGGAACACCAGTGGTTGAGGGAGATGAGTTTGTGGCAAAATTAGAAGCAATTGACGACTGGTGATGGGCGGAGCGCTAAGTCACGTGACGAGAAGGTGGGATAAATCCTCATTTCGCAAGTTGACGCCTGCTGAACAGGGCAACACTTATCACGCTCTAACTTTGTTTCCATTCGACATTTGGACAAAACCTTTAGAATAGTATGTAGCAAACATATCATTTCTTCTCATAGTGATTATCTCGAATTTTTAGACACATCCGTAAATTTGGTATATCGATGTACGTATTATACATGAAAAAAATATCAAAGATTATAACTTTTCTCATCTTTAATTGACAAAAAACTACTGTTCGGATTTCGACATATCTTTTTAAATACGCATCAGACTATCTAACAAAGAAATAAATCAACTTTCTAGATAGAAAGTGCACTGAACAAAAATTTACAGCATAGAGTAATATGCAGAGTGTAGTTTTTCACGGCTCACCCGCACGTCAAAAGTGCGTATTTGTTATGAAAACACGCACCTTGCATATAAGTCTATGCTGTGAATTTTCGTTCAGTGCACTTTCTATCTAGAAAGTTAATTTATTTCTTGTCTTAAGAGTCAGATGCATACTTTGAATGAGGTCTTGTTGAAATCCGATTGAAAGTTATTTGTCAAATAGAAGTTGACAAAACTTATAATTTTTAATATTTTTTCCATGTATAATACGTACATCGATATAACAAGTTTACGGCTGTGTCTAAAAATTTGAGATCATCACTTATAGAAGGAATGATATGTTTACTACGTATTATTCCAAAGGTTTTTTCCAAATTATGAATAGAATAAAAGTTAGAGCGTGATAAGTGTTGCACCGTTCAGCAGGCGTCATCTTGCTGAATGAGGATCTATCCCACATCATTCTGCCACGTTGCTTCGTGACGTCAGGGGGCGGGTAAATCACTAGTCGAGTTGTCAATTATGACATCCAATACAATTTGTAGTAATGGGGGATTTTAATGCAAGAATAGGAAAAGATAGAACAGGATTTAAAAAGGTGATGGGCAGACATGGGATAGATATAAGAAACAGAGATGGAGAGAAATTGGTAGAAATGTATGCCAGGAACTCGTTAGTTATAGGAAATAGTTGGTTCAAGAAACGTAGAACCCAACAAATAACGAGATATGGCTATGGTAACGACAGGTCAAAGACAGTAATTGACTATTCATGCATAGAAAAGGAAGTAATGAGATACCTTGAGGATGTGAGGGTAATGCCATCAATATCATTGGATGGAGACCACAGGCTGGTGTTGGGGAAGTTTAGAATGATGGTACAGACACAAAAGAGAATAAAAAACAGGCACAAACGACTAAAAGTGTGGAAACTGCAATCTCCGATATTGCAAAAGGAGTTTATGACAAGAATTAGTGACCAAATATCCACAAATGAAGTGGGAGAAAAAGAAGAAGAATGGCAACACTTTAAGAAGGCTTTTGTGTCAAGTGTAGAGGAGCTGTGTGGAAGAGTCAGTGAAAGGAGGAAAGAGAAAGAAACACGATGGTGGAAGGAGAAGGTACGAGATGCAGTTCGGGAGAAGAAACTAGCTTGGAAAAAGAATGAAAATTGCAAGTCTGCAGAAAATGAGTATGAGTATCTTAGGCGAAAAACTGACGTGAAACAAATTGTGAGGGATGAGAAAGACATTGCAATGGAAGAGTTTGCTGGTAAAATAGAAAATGACTTTCAGGGAAATAAGAAAATTATAGGCCTATATGGACTAGAAAAGACAAAAAGACAAGAAAGGGAGGAACAAAAGCTCATGGTATATGAGAATGGACAAGTAACAAACAACACACAGGAAATACACGAAATGTGAAGGAAATATTTCAAAGATCTGCTAAATGTACAAGTTAGTGGAAATTTAAACGTAGAGAAAGAAGAAGAGGCAAGTGGAGAAGATGAAGAAGATGAGATAACGGAACAAGAGGTGGCACGGGCATTAGGAGCCATGAAGAATGGTAGAGCTCCGGGAGTGGATGACATTTCTGTGGAAATGATCAAAGCATCAGGAGCGGATATTGCTTAACGTCTCATATTTATGCAACTTGGCTAATCGAGGCGAAGGGAGGGACCTAAGGGATGATGCGGGGGAACAAGGGGTGGACAGGCCTGTACTGGTCAGAACCAGCCACAAGCGTATGGGGTGGGAAGGGTTTCCCCCACGTCGTGGTCGTCTCCGTCTGTGTCATCATCCGTCCGTGTTGTCATTGCCGTCGCCGTCGGAGAGGTAGTCAAAGGGAAGGGGAAAGTTCCCCGACGACGACCCAGAGCTCGCAATTAGTTTCAGGGAGAATAACTCCCCTAATGACGGGCCAAACCACGAGGAGGTTGCGAGTTGGAATTTGATGGCCCAAGCATCAGGAGCGAAGCGGAAGGAAAAAGATGGTTATTTTGAGTAATAAGTGCTGCGTGGAAACAAAAGAAGGTACCGGAAGATTGGAAAAGAGGTATTGTACCGTTGTTTAAGAAAGGTGACCGGAAGAAATGTGAAAATTACAGAGGGGTGTCATTAATGTGTCAGTGTGCAAAGGTTTATGAGAAAGTTATAGAACAATGTAGAGTTTTGACTGAAGGAGGTATATGACACAGATCTAAGAGAAGAACAATATGGGTTCAGAAGTGGACGTTCTACTATTGATCCAATATTTGCTATAAGACCAACAATAAAGGGGAGATGGCAAAATGGGAAAGAAATGCACATTGTGTTTTTGGATCTGGAGAAGGCATATGATTGTCTGCCTAGAGAGAAAGTATGGGAGTGTCTAGAGATAAAAGGAGTGGGAAGAGGTTTAATAGACAGGATACAATATACGTATCAAAGGAGTGAAAGTTGTGTACAGACAGATATGGGTAGGTCAGAGTGGTTCCAAGTAAATGAGGGCTTGAGACAAGGTAGTGTGTTATCTCCAACACTCTTTACTGTTGTAATGGACGAAATTATAAGAAGAGTGGAACCAAATATAGATGGAAGGGACACAAGAACATTAGTGTTTGCGGACGATGAGTTGATTTGGGGAGAGAGTGCCAGAGAAGTGCAGGAGAAGGTGGACAGATGGAATGAAGTTACTACAGAGTTTGGTCTGAAAATCAATCAGAAAAAGAGTGAATGTTTGCGTATGCAAAAGAAGACAAAGGGCAGGCCTAGAGACCGGGAAAATATTGTACTCCGTGGAGAAGTCTTAGAAGAAAAAGAAGAATTTAAATATAAATATTTGGGAAGTATATTGACAAATGATGCAAAAGTGGGTAGGGAAATGTCATCTAGAGTGCAAAAAGCAGAAGGGTTTTACCAATTTGTGAGAAAGCAACTATGGAATGAGTTGTTCCCACAAAAATGTAAAATTTTGTTGTACAAGGCAATCAAGGCATACTTTGTACCTATTCTAACATATAGGGCAGTAACATGGGCAGTGGAAACAAAGGAAGAGAGTCAGTTGAGTTGGAAGCAGCAGAAATGAAGTTTTTAAGAAGTGTCAAGGGAGTTACAAAGATGGACAAGATAAGAAGTAATGTAATCAGAAAAGAACTGGGACTGGAGAGATTGAGGTTTAAACTAGGAAGAGAACGTTTAAGATGGTTTGGACATATGAAAAGGATGGGAAGAGATAAGATTCCAAGACGAGAATTTGAAGCAGCATTTGAGGGGAAAAGAAGAGTAGGAAGGCCAAGACAGAAATGGGAAAGATTAATTCAAGAAGACGTTGGAAAACGGGATGAAGTGTGGGAGCATGTGACAAGAGTCAAGCTGTGCCGACAGAAGAGAGCGGAGTAAATTGGTAGAGAGGAAGGGGTCAGAAGATGAGGAAACACTGAGTCTGGCAAGCTTAGTATCTACAGTTTCATGCCCTAGAGAATGGTGGAAAACCACCACTCAACCCGACATAGTTGGAACTGAGTTATGATGATTATTATTATAGTTGGCATTCCAATGTAAAATATTTGCACTAGGATTGAGCCAGCCGGTTCAAAATTCGAACCAACCCCAAACCCGTATGGTAGTTTTTTTATTAACTAAGTCTTGAGCTAATTTAAAAATTAAGCCAATCAAGTTATTGAGCAATCACAGTTTGAGTGCAAGCACGACTATAGATAGCGAGGTATGGTATTCTTGCATTTTATGTCACTGCATAGTAGTAGCTTAATTAAGGCATGCATAGGCACCTTGTTTGGAAAATTGTTCCTAGTTTTGCTTTTGAGAAAAAAATTATATTGATTTTTTTATTTGACAAGTAGAGACCCAAGAAATGTTAACCTTTCTCTGAAGTGCTATCTTTTCGGGAATTTTACTGGAGCCACATCATATCACAAATCTAAATCTTGCTTTGTACTGCCCATGGAGAAATAGGAGGGGGGGGGAGGGGCAGATGCCTGTGATGAGTGGTGGTCGCTTCAAGGTTGCTGGCACTGTTCACTTTGTGGTATGGTGTGGGCGGTAAATGAATAAACAGTGAATCTTGTTTATACTGCTGGGGGTTTCATAATACTGTATGGGAATGTTTGTTCATCTCTGATTACCGTACATTGATCGCTGAACAAGTAGCATTGATTCATGATAATTGGTTACTAGGGATGTGCAGACATTAGAAATTTGAACTTGAACTTAAAAATAGTTCAAACCAAGTTCGGTGTGCGGGCACCTATTATTTGACATGTCAAAAAATGGTTTCAATTTACAGGTACAATTAAAAAATACAAAATTGGATGGTGGAGGAGCCGGTCTAAAAGTTAGGTACTTTCTTGGTGGAGGTGCCGGTCCAGACTTATCATTATTTTACCTACTAAGTAGGGAAACGCCAAAGTCGTTGTTAAACGAGTGAGTGAGCCATGTGTTGAGTACCCGGTAACGTTCCCTTTCCTCCTCCTACCTAAGGCCTCCCTAGCCTATCATAGGCTAGAGTGGCGCATTATGGCCTTACAGTTGACGTGCCCTTATACCAACTAAACTCAAAACCCTATTAATTATACCTATATAATTATTATCATCAAACTTAAATGCAAATGTTCCCGGGTACTCAACACATGGCTCACTCACTCGTCTATCAACGACTTTGGCGTTTCCCTAGTAGGCCTATAATCATTGCACAAACATTTGTGGTCACAGACCCTTTTTCAACAGATACACCCCAGGCTAAATGGAACGGCCAGCTAGTGTACGACTCCTAGACTTAGTATAAATACTGACTCCAGCGTCAATGTAGGCTTATGAAAAATTTAAGACAATTTAGGTCTATAGCCAGACCAACAGAGAAAATGGTTTTTACTTTTTAGTTTATTTGGTTTCAGGGCACGTTAACCGTTCGGTTTAGGGATGACATTGATTAAGGTTTTAGTTAACCGATTAATCGACTGTAAAAACCGGTTTTTAATCAATTAATTTTAAAAAAAAACGCTTAAAATCACGAATTACGAGCGCGAGTGCTCTAGCGGGCCAACTAACACTGCAATAGAATCTCAGTCACGCTCAGCTCCGCCCATTGCAGGTGTCACCTCAGCCGACATCGTCATCCACGTCCAAACAGCTAGGAACAGGCTGTTTGGCAAATATAAATGAATACAATAGCCACATAATATCGCTGTTTAAATAATCGGTTATTGCCCGTGTAACCGGTTACAAAAATTAATCGGTTATTAATCGGTTAACGATTAATCGTCGTCATCCCTAGTTCGGTTATAATGCGCCACTCTAGCCTAAGGGATAAAGGTAGGAAAATCCTATGCTCGTCAGAACCAGTCACGGGTAGGTGAAAGAAACGGGGGGTTGTCACGTCGTCATCGTCTTTGGCATCGTTTGTGTTATCATGGTCGTCGTCGTCGTCAAGGAGGTCGTCAGGGAAGGGGTAGAGGTCCCCGACGACGACTGCCAGAGGACGCATCTTTTCAGGGAGTAGTATATACTTCTCTATTATATACTTACCAGCTGATGTTTGCGAGATGGACTTTTCCTCGTCTTTTACGATTAGCAGAGCCATGCTCTGTGCCATAGATACTAATATAACCCCCTCTCTGTGCCAAATGCACGACCATACGGCTTAGGCCTACGTAAAGCATACACATATCTAGAATCTATGGCATAGGCTAGAATAAAGTAGGTTGTCTAGTCTACGATTTTAATTATACCTTTATACGGCGTAATACAGCGTAGGCCTATATATTGCGGTATTGCACTGTTTCTTGTGGATGGTCATCATTATTAATTAGTTGATAAATCTTTAGCGAGAATAATGACATTACCTTTAGAGAATGGCATATTGACATAAAAAACAAATGAAAAGACACTGACTTCGAGATATTTAAAGTTTAAACTGATAGCGACTATCTGAATTGTTTTTATATCGCAGGCTGTGGCCTATTTTACAAATGGAAAATCTAAACAATTGCTACCGATATTTTAAAAAATCACATTTTTATTTATTGTAGGTTTAAATCGCAATGGATCTAGCTGATTTTGTTAACAGTTCTCAATAAACTCGTACCGGATGTCTGTTTAAAATTTCAGCACAATCTGTTCAGCGATTCGGCTGATTTTCAACGTACACACACGCAGAATAACAGAATAAGGGCCGTTTAAGTCGAATGGAGATCACTCCGTTCGCTGCGCTCACTCGTTTAATAATTGTTTGGTATCCCTTTAAGGTCAATTTGAGTCCATTTCAGGTTCAGTTCGATATTTTATAGAAGTTCGATGATCAACCCCTCTAAAAGTTTGAGTTTGGTTCAAATTAAAAATCCAGGTTGGCACAACCCTAAATTGCGATTGGTTACTACTTAGTAGGCCTACTTGCTAGGTAAGTATTGTAACCAATTTCTATTTTTCTGCACAACAGCAAGTTTTCTATGAATGGTGTGAAACTAATAACTACCGTATTTACTCAAATATAGGCCGCCATCGAGTAAAGGCCGCACCCTTATGTTGACCACTGTAATATACAAGAGTAGGATATAATGACAAATGGCTTCAAAATGGCCGCACCCCACTTTTTTTACTTAATAATTTTTAATATACCAGAGGCCTATACTCGCATAAATACAGTAAGTAACTAATAACTTATAACTATCTCCGGAAATAATAAAGAGAAACTAACAGGTTTCGATTATTTGATGAACATTATTGTAACATATAAAATAAAACTGCTTTTAAAGTTTAAATGTCATCAATTCTTACCTTCTATTCTTCACTTAATAAGAGATAGTAAGCCTAGTATTATTTTATTATTCAAACAGCAAAAGATTCAAAGTTCAGTTCGAGGTTCCCCCACACAACCATATTAAGTTATTAACCATTATTACTTATCTATTAATTAAAATTAATTTGAGAAATTATTAATTTGGGGTTTTTCTTTTATAACATACCTTTTTGGGTAAGCTGTTTGAAAAGGTATGTAACAATGTGATCTAATGTCGCACAGCATCCCGTACAAACCATTGTATCTGGAACAAAAGAGGAAACACACGCTCTCTAGCATTTCAGTGTACAGGCAACCTGTGCCTTGCACACTGAGCTTGCTTCAAGACATCGTTAGGTCAATACCAAACACACTCTGTCACGACTCGCTAGTAGAGTTGCCTCAAAGTTTCATGGTCAATTATTATGATTATGATTATTATGCAGTATTAATTGATTTTGAGTATATTTATTATAAACAATTATTTAAGTGCATAATTACAAAATATTTTGAAGGTTTGTAGTATTTGTTACATTGCTGAGTTGTGCAGTGCCATAACAAATGAAAACACACACGCACAGATTTATTATACTATTGGAATTAAATTAGGGCCTACAAAATGTAAATAAGATTTTTTGATGTCATCACTAACACCAGCACATACACTATATGCACAAGAAGTGATAGATTATCATAACTTTCGTAGTAGGTAAAAGCAACAAATTGGCAAATATGCCGATTTCTGACTATAAATAGAACAACCAGTATGTACTAGTCAGATTTTAGATAGCCCTACCGTAACCTAGATGTATTCTTGCACTTTTTATTTTCCAACACATTGATTTAAGGATAGGTAAAAATACCAGATATCACAATCAAATAATAATTGCATAGTATCATCTATGAGGCAACTCTAGGTTTGAGAAAGTGAACAATTTAAATTAAGACAATGAAGCATGCATTCAAATTTCAAACCAAGAGTTTAATTTATAAGTAGTAGGCCTACACCTACTACTGTATGTAATGTACATATTAGTGTTAGTGCTGTGTGTGTGTGTGTGTGTGTGTGTGCGGTGTAGATGTATTTATTCATATTGTACGATAGGGGAGAGAAAAACATTCAAGGTATTTTCCAAACGAGAAACAAAGAAACAAATTGACGGAACATCAAATAGACTTTTAAGAATAATGAGACAAAGATATGAAATAAACTAGAAAAGCCTGATGGGCTTCTCCTTCCGTCTAGATACTAAACCGAGAAATACTGTGTGTGGTTGTGTGTGGCAGTTGCTGAATGAACAGGCACTGGTATTTCATGTACGCATTAGCTACAGTTTGAAAAACATCTAGGTACCGGTACCTTGCTAAATGAAGTAGTGTTATCAAAAATTGTCAACGACTATTGAAATAACTTGAAAACCAAGTAGTAGGCTTGAATTTAATATCCATAATAGGAGTTGACAAGCGAGTAACACAACTCATCCTGGGGACGTTTTTGACTGTATTTTAGCACACATAAAGTAGGTTACAATTTTGCAATAGATTTAAAGGCAAATACTATTTCTTGCAAAAAAGTGTTGTATGCTGGTTTCCATGTTAAGCCACTGTGTGGTTAACCAAGGCCATCCTAAGTCAGTACACTGCTGTAAGTTTGTAAATTAATAGGGCCTATGTGGTACCAGTAAGGACAGTAAGGTCATTATTTCAAAAAACATAGCGGTATGTTACCGACTGTAAAGAATGAAGATTGATTTCTCGGGCAACTTTAAACTTTAAAGACAGAATATTAAAAACTTAATTTAAGTCTTGATTGTGCATGACATGCAAGTGGGTGTATGTGTATTTTATGTCATTGTTGTCACTCTATGGCAGAGATAGTGAACCCATATCAAGACATTGTCAATAAATTAGCATTGGGCAGTCACACATCAACATGCCGATATGAAGATTTCTGCGGGCTAAATATTAAAGACTAGGCGTACTATTATACAGTATAAGAAGAAAGTATTTCTCCAGCAAATTTCTAGTAAAAATCGAGTGTCAACTAAATTCCTCTCTCCTGTGTATGTAATGTATGTACGTTATATAATAAGCAACATACCAACAATGTTTGCTATGGCTGCCATTAGAGTAACAACAGCAGGTACAATCACAGACATGTTTAACTTGACCTCTGCACGTGCATCAGTGAAACATAAACACAGACATTAAAGCAGGTAAATCTCTTCAATCATAGGTTATTAGGGTACACTCGACACTTTTCATTCGGGACTTGAAACGCACGAGGGTTGACTTAATAGCCCTTTAAGCTGTTATCGATTTCTGGATTCAGTTGTCATAATTCTGAATCTACTAAGACTGTTTAAAGAGATTTACCTAGAAAAAAAGCCATACATCAACATCAGTCATGCGGCTTGGGGTATTATAAAGCCTACCAACTTGACGTAAGACCAACACAATTGTACAAATCAGAAAGCAAGTACAATAAGTAAAATGTATTTTAAGGTTGTTCCATTCCAGACAATTTAGTGCCATATAGGTAGCACAATTACAAAAATTCTATAGATGTGCTCATGTGCTGTTGTTCTGGTAGATATGCCTATAGATCAAAACTTATTCTACAAGGAAATTGCATTCAGTGTGGTCTTAAGACTAGTGTGGTAAGGCAGTACTATTTGTATTGTCTGGTGGAATGGTGGCACAGCACAGGGTCTACATATTGCAAAGAGCTTGTAAATCAAGATAGCATACAGAAAGTCTATAGAAAACATCTCTAAAAACTTGATCTCCTACATGAATCATTCCCACAGTTATGTAGGCCTAAGGGTACTGTATCAATTTTTGTGACTGTTGTGTTACAAGAAATAAAACATTCTTAAACTGCTTTATATCAAAGGCAATCAAGTCAATCCCTTTATTTTCTGAACATTGCAGATAAAAAATATTGAATGGAATAAATGCTTAGCTTACCTAATATGTAGTGGTACTAATTGCACATATACTTAGCTACTTAGTATTTCCAAAAGAGAAACAATGAAATTTAAATAATTCTTCAAATAAATATGTAATTAGTAGTGTTTCTTATGAATGAGTTACAGGAGAAATGTCCAATGGATGTAGGTAAAAAAATAACAGGCCAACCATTTACGATAAAATACCATAAAAGAAATAGTATCAATTTTTGGTAAAAAATGGCCCGAAACTTGTAGTTCGTGTTTCCCGCTCTGCGAACCAACTTCAAAGAAGAGTCCCGAGAAAAGACAATAAACTCGGCCTGCAGGCAAATGCAAACACAAGTCAGCCTCTGCACTGCACTAAAGAATCTCGCTTTTATTCCGTAAAAACAATCAGTAATTTTATTCCGTTCAGCTACTTAATCAATCCTCCGTCTTCCTATTGTTTTGTGTGCCCACTGCGTGACCTACAACACAGAGGACAAAGCTTTGGCCCGCAGTGCAGGCAACTTACATTGCATGCGTGTATTGCCTGGCAGAACATTCATCTCACAAGTGTATGATGCGGAGAAGGTCACCGACTCCAAAATTATTTAAGTTGAGTTGTGCATCTGTTTCGTGCAACTAATCTTGTATCGTATTCGTAGGTCAGTCAAGGTCAAGCCTCGCGTCTCAACCAATGCACGCCCCCGCCTCCCTCGCATTACTTCCGTACCAGTTCATTCACTATGCTCCACTTGTTGATTGGATTGATTGGATATTGCTTAACATCTCATATTAATGCTTGTTATCGCCAAACACCAAATACAATTCATGCTGTCACGTACTTTATAAATATCGGATACCTGAAAAGCATTTTAAATGAACGGAACATCAAAAAAATTTCGACATCGACATCAAAATTGAAATAATTGTTTTTTAAAATTTTATTATAATTAATTTCAAACTTTCATATCGATAATCGTGCCAAAATGAGAATAAAATCGCGATAATATTGTGTCAAAAAATATCCTGCCGATACTGTCACTTTGTAATCATATTACAATATATGCTATCAACATAAAACTCGCTTTTCCCGCATTTGCGTCAATTTGTATTGCACGCTGTGTTGGCGCTAGTCGGCTAGTCGGTGTGTCGGGGGTGCATTGGCAGCCACCTGCGACGGGCCCTTTGATGCCCTTCCCACGAGGGAGTGAGAGAGAGAGCGAGAGCCGAGTGCCTTGCCTCGATCGGCGTGTTGGCGGGCGAGGGGACAGGAGGGGTCCTCCGTTGCTAGGCAACAAATACAAGGCCGTTCTAGCGCCAGCGGCGGGCCATTCAAAGTTACGCGAGAAAAGTGTTTATGTAACTATTGAAGAGTAGGCCTACCTCAAATCGCAACGTAACAATTATTGTAATTTGAAATTATCGCGTTGAAATGAAATTTCCAATGTTTTAAGCGGGAATAGGTAAAAAAAAGATACAAAATCGATCATTTTATTTTTAAACAAAATTAATTATCAAAAAACATTGATATCCACACAAAAAATCAATATCAAAATATACTCCCGACATCGATAAAAAATCGATTAATCGATGTTGATGCACAGCCTTAGTAAAATCCCGTTCTGAGCAGATGGGATTTCCGTATGATATTTAACACACCCTAATTGGTTGGATGGTTGGGTACTGGGTAGAATACGAACTGCAGCCACCTCCTCGTGTTAAGTTCTGGATCATTTCATTAAAAAATTGTAAATTGGGCAAAGATTTAGGAAATTTGGTGTTTTTGTAATTTATTCAAACTTAAGGGCCTTTGCGCGAACTGAAAGTACAACGTATGATTTTTTCAATATTTTTCCGTTCATTAGCATGCAAATACGCAACTTTTAAGCTTTATTAGATTTCTATACTCGAAACATTGATTTGTTAATTTTGTCATTTTGTCATTTTCATTTAGGCCCTTTGAGCGAACTGAAGATCCAACGTATGATTTTTTCAATATTTTTCCGTTAATGAGCATGCAAATACACAACTTTTGAGCCCTATTAGAATTCGATACTCGAAAAATCGATGTTTTTGCTCCACCCTACTGTTCATAGACAAGCAGGGGCCTAAGGGCGTGCACCATTTTCTGAAATGGCGGTTCATTATGATAAGGGTTTCATGTAGGACGTTTATAAGGCTACTACAGTATTCAGACATGCGTAAATACCCGAAAACGACACCCAACTCAACCACATCTCCAGGATGCAAACCGTTTCTTCGTTTGGCCTTGAAATTTAAAAATGGCGGCACCAGGGCCTAACCGACGAGTACCACTACCGTGGCATGGCTACCGTCGATTTTCCCACACCCGAATCATGCGAAAACGACCTCTATAGGCCTACTGCACTCGTATTCCAATTTTGGGAAATTTCAAAATTTTAGCCGCCTTTTTGGAAAAATGGCCTAATTCTTAACCCTAAGGGTCCAAATTTTAGATGCTGCGGGTCAAATCACTTTTAGGGTCTTGTAGAACAACTGTGCAAAGTGGTTTGCTTTAATGGTAATATGCTACGTTTTTTCACGTACCCCTCCTACTATAATATGCATCACTACGCACAGTAGAGGGGGAAAATTACAAATGCTTAAATACCATGGTTATTCATATTTAACAGGCCTATAATGTGAAGGCCCACGTCACAGAACAGTAAATTAATACTAATAATCTACTTCTGAAGATAACACGATGTTTTCATGCATGTAGCATTCAAAAAACAACACTGGCGCTCGACTCGACAACCCACACTGCTTTTACCAGCCGCTGGGCATTGCGCTACCGTACAATGCATGCTTCATCTATTTCACTCTCTGCCTTGATCCTAAAGCGCTGTCAGCGGCCGTGTTTCAGTTTCACTCACGTCCGTTCAGTAGTGCTTCGGTTGCCGAGGCATATGCATCACTTCAAAGATGACAATTTTGTTCAGACAAAAATTCAAACTTAATTAATATGGGTCTATGAAAAGTCCACTGGGTAGAATAGGTAAGTTATGTTTAGGCCAATTACTGTGCTCTTAAATGAAGGCAAGAAGTTTTCTCCCCATGTTATCTTGAAAGGAGAACAATGCCAAAAGATAAAGAGGCCTACAGCGGGGCGGCGTGAGATAAATACTTTGCATTTAGAAAAGACTGGATGGATGAAGTGTTGGTAATTAGCTGAAGATGATACAGAGCCTTGATAACATTTTTTTTTTAACTGCACGGGACCACGAAATTACGACGTCATAGGCGCGCTAAAGGCAGACATAAAATGGAATTAAAAATGCATTGTTCTAATGGAAAACGAATGGGACCATTCGTAAGTCAACGTGAAAAGCGGAATAACGTCCAAGTGGTGAATGGAAACACAGAGTTTGTCTGTATTTTGAAGCATATGGATTCTGCCTGTGTACAAGCAAAGTTACACAAAATGTTCAGAGGTAGTGAGCATAGTATACGCATGCAAAATTTGACATGTTTTGTGAATAGTAGGTGAATGAATTATAAAGTGATGTTATCAGTAGCTGAAAACCAATAGATTATGTGACCTTGCAGGAATAGGGAAATGTTCTCAATCTTTTTGCTGAAGGAGAAGAGCATATTAACAACAGCGTGTGTTTGTGTAATACTGTACTACATTCCACCATGATAGGTATAAATTAGCCTAGCTATCTTTTTCATGTGATAATGCAGCAGGGTTTAAGCTCATTACAATAAGCCTGATCAGAGATGTTTTCAGCAGTTAGCCTTGTGCTAGCTATAGAACTTACAATCAATACTGTATTGACAAAAATATTGTGTTATTGACATTGTACTAGGGAAAAATATTTTTGAGATTGTGATAGGCAATATCTCAAAACCAAACTTTGTTAAACTTAAATTCTTAATTCTTAATTCTTAATTGTTCTTAAATATTTTCCAAGTGCAGTACGTATATTGTATTAAATAATTTTAAGAAGGTTGGTGGCATCCAACAGTAAAACTCATTACATTCTCGTGTGTTGGCAACTTGGCATAGAAGGAGGAGCAAGAATTAGTGGTGAACAAAAATATGTCAAGTGTTAATCATATGAAATCATTGATTTTGGTATAAAACCTTGGTTTTAACAAAACTGTGAGAGCTTCATAACATGCTAAAACCAAAAACGTGATTTATCAAAACGAGAGATCAAGCCCTGTAGAAATTTTATTTCTCTAACTAATATAAACCTTCCATATTTGCTCGCAAGAGTGCAAATTATAACTGACGAATTGTCTTGCGAGTAAGGGGCTATGAATTTAAACTTTGCAGAATCAATCACTTCACGCATATTCTATTGGAAGAATACTATAATATTTAGGTCAATACCGTAAATCAAACCATCTTACTACAAAAGCAAGGCTCAAGCTTGGTTTGCATGCTAATCTTGTGGTCTTTACAAACTCTTTGCGTGTGTCTGTGAGTGTACCTGTGAAATAGTTCAGGTTCGCACCTAGAGCGGTGAGGCCCTCGGAGATTGACGAGAGGATGTACAGGAATACTCGGGGTTCTAATGTTGAGAGAAAGCTCATGTGATCTTGCGCAAGGCACTCCAGCAGTACGTAGTATGTCTGTGATAATTTGGGATAATCCTGAAAGAACAAGAGAACATTAAAAGATAAAATAAACACATTGAACAGACAAAACCAGAGCCCTAATATCCGGCCTCAAATTTACGCATCTCTGCTGACCCCACCGGTACAATTTCAAATTTTGTACCGTTTATCGAAGAAAAAAATCGTGCAACCACAGAAACTACATTAAAAGTAAAACCAGTTTCCCTTTTATTTAGGTTGTAGATAAAGGAGTATAGAAACAATATACAAAAAAGGGAAAAACTGATACTTAAAATTCAATTTTGAACTAGCTGGATTGATTCGAGCAATTTGAATATACGTATATTATATATAAAGTTTGCTTAGGTAGTATAGGTACCGTAGTACCTATATATGACTATGAGGCCTAAATGGCTAGGATACTTAAACTGGCAACATGAATAAACATGTTTCAGTGGGGGAAAGGTAGTACAGAAGGATGATAGCTTACCTTAAAAAAACGTTAGGTAGGTCACACAGACACAAATAGATGAGTAGACAAGTTGCTGATATGTTTCGACTAACTAACTAGTGGTCTTGTGTGCGACCTACCTAACGTTTTTTTAGGTAAGTTGTCGTCCTTCTGTACCATTCCTCCCACTAAAACATGTTTATTCATGATCCCAGTTTAGTTCATATATATATATATATTCATATATAGCATGGCCCGGAAAGCCAAGGTCCCGGGTTAGATCCCCGGTGTAGTCACTTTTTTAATTTCGGTCTCAAGTACTAACATAACAGCGTCACAGTCGCCTACTATAAAACCAAGGTTAAACATCATAATCCTCCCAACTCGGGTTAAAAGAGATTTTTTGTAATTCTCCAGTTAATTTCGTACGTAGTTTTAAGGGCAGTCTAATCTGCCCTACACTAGGGCTCCCATTCGTACCGTTTTAGCCGGGACGCCTAATTGTTCCATTTTTTTAGAATGGCGAACGACCGCGCTATTTTTACGGTCTAGCATTTGAATCTCTTCACCCCGACCATGGCCAGTAACCAACCACTCACCAAAAATGAACTATAAAGATTCAAGAAATCAAGGTCAAGATCCAGGCTGCCAACAGTCAGGAGAAAGTGTCATTTTACCGATAAACTATAGACAGATTTTCCATTTTTGCGAAAAAGTAACAAGAATATTGAAGGGATTGTTGAGTGTACAGTATGTTGTGACTTTAATATATCTCCTAATTTTCGTTTCAACGTTAACATTTTCGGGAATAGGCGCGTAGGAAGGGGGGGGGATGGGGGGAATTATCTCCACTTTTTGCCGTGACCCCCCCCCCCCCTACTTCAGAAGAGCAATGACCAACAATTTCGACAATTTTCCATTGTTGTTGGACGTGATCGCGAACGTAATGATGCATTTCAATGGTTGTAACATGATCTATATCGTCACTACCTCATTTTTTTTGTAGTTTTACAGTTTTTACTTCTAAAAAAATGCACTAATTTGGTATCGCATTCAGACCACTTATTTTTTCTAGAACGCACAAAACACACTCTAAAAACCTTATTTTCTAAATTTTCGCCTGCGGCGCTGTAGTTGGGGGGCAAAGCCCCCAAAACCCCCCGTGCTGGTTCCCTAAAATAGTTGTCCCGTTTTTGGGTTTTTGTATTATGGGAGCCCTACCCTACACACGTTATTAACATTGTACAAAACAGACCAAAAATTAGACAGTTTTAAATTGGTGGCCGCATAGCTCAGTTGGTAGCTAAGGTCCCAGGTTGGATCCCCGGTGTAGTCACTTTTTTAATTTCTGTCTAAAGTACTATATATATATATATATAGTACGTATATATATATATAGTAAGACCTCGTTCATCCGAGCACTGATTAACCGAGATGCCGTGTTATCCGAGCTGTTTTCAGGCGCCCATTTCTTTTTTTAATTATGACGAAATGTTATGTTCTTTACATCGAATGTCATGCAGTATGCTGTTTACTACAATGACGTGTCACGTAAGAATTGCACAGCGCGTGAATTGTAAGGGGGATTGGGGGCAGGGGTCAAGGGTAGGGTGCCATAGGGTGTTGAGCCAGTGTCTTTGTGAGTGCTTGCAGCCGCCGCCGCGACCTTGCTCAAAGACGGCGGACGAGAGAGAAGAGAGGGAGGGAGAGAGAATAAGAGACAAAATATGGCCTTGAAGACGACATGATAGAGGCTGGCTATGATTATGAAGAAATAAACATTGCATCGGGACATCCAGTCAATGACAGACGCGGAGATAACCGTCACCCCTCCCCTCCTCCTCACAAGCCACGAACTATGTATTGCCTCACTAAAGTCAGTCAATTGGCTTCGGGCCAAGACTCTTGCCACCGAGTTGTTTTGTTTACATTATGAGATAAGATAATGAGACCACACATTCATTCTATCAATAAAGCAGTCATTTATGTTATGAGATAAGATAAGGAGACAACACATTTATTCTATCAGCAAAGCAGTGGGCAGCCGATGTCATCACTAAGAGGCTGTTTATTTATGTTCTTTTAATGGTATGTATATCATTTTACCATATCAGGCTATGCTACGAGAGCAAATAAACAAAAAATCACGATCATCCGAGTTTTTCTCATCATCCACCATTTCTTTTCATCCACCTCGGATAATAGAGGTTTTACTGTATAATAATCAAACAAACGGTTCCAACATAAGTCAGGTCGGGGGGGGGGGGGATGACGTATCACCAGTTTCTCGGGCTGTGGACTTTCAGTGCTTGCTAGCCACGCCCAACACCTTCTCATCTTCTTCGATGTCTTCTATGACAGGCATTTCTACCAGTTCTTGGGCTGTGGACTTTCAGTGCTTGCTAGCCACGCCCAACACCTTCTCATCTTCTTTGATGTCTTCTATGACAGACATTTCTACCAGTTCTTTCCATTTCTTTCTATCCTCCCAGAATCTTTCTTCATGTAAATATTCTAATGTTATGTCCAGTCATAAAAATTTCAAACAAATAATCTGCTCTTTTAGTAAGTCCCTCTTTGATTCTACAAACTTTTCAGATGTCTTTACTGCATTCTTTAAAAATTATATTTAGGTCTAGGGATTCCTCCTAAATAGCTCAACCAAACTGAGCAAATATGAAACAACATTGCTATATATGTTATCGGGTCCGAAAAAATGCTGTACCATGATCACGCCACGCTTATAATTGACCATTATCATCACTTACGAATTAAGACAACCATACTTGCAAAATGCAATCAAAATGGGAAGGTAAAATAACATAGCTTTAAAATGCTTGAATAGATTGTAATATAGCTCACCAAGAGGTCTGACTGTGGTACAGAGAGAAGCAGTTTGACGAATGTGTTGAGCGCGTGGTCAAGAGCCTCGTCTCCGTACAGTCTGAAAACACCGAAGTTGACGTAACTGCCGCAAAGCGCTGCCTTCAGCATCGAGAAGCAGATGGAGATGCCCTTTAACTTCATGGGGTATATCTGGTCCTTGGGCACTTCCACACTTAATATGTGAGACCCTGTAACAAATCAAAACACTCAATGTACAGTATGTACAAAAGTGCCAATATCTGGCCAGTCTGTGAGTGTAAATTATTGTATAAATGGTATGTAAAGTAACTTTGCTGTTGGTGACAATTGACAACTAAAGTGCAAAATTTACTTCTGGCCGTATCACTGTTTTGGATGTGTGTAGGCCAGTGGTGTAGTGCCAAATTTACCTGTCTGGGTCGAAGCCCCAGCCGCCAGAGGCCCTTTCGCCAAAGGCTTTTTTTTTAAATTGCAATCTACAGTTATTTCGTCATGTTTTAACTGAAAAATGACAACTCAAGGGATTAACATTTTGTTTATGATGGATAGTCAATTTTAGGCGTATAAGCTCAAAAACTAAAACTGAACTTCCTGCACTCGTACTCTGTAAACGATGTTTTACAGCAACTATAAGCGATCTAAAAACTAAAAAATACAACATACATACTCAGAATGACACTTTAGTTGTGATTTACATACTCTAAAAAAAAGATGCTGATAGATAATGTTGGGACTCTATTACATATTTTAAAGTGACCACCGACTGACATTCGGCCGTGTAGCCATCTGCTGGTATTTTCTTATGGTAGTTTTTTATTATAGTGTTCAAGGCTGCCTAGAGAGGGCGTCAGCTGCCGGAGTGGTTGCTAGGCATTAGTAAACAAAAGAATGTTGTTGTTGTGATTGGTTTGGTGTGGGTAAAACATCGTCTTGCTTGAAGTGTTTAATAAATAGTGTTACACTACTTCTCTCATTTTATTCCCCTGGTTTATTAGCAACATTTATTTTTGGTCCTCCGGGCCGCGATATTTTGTGAATATCCGGTATTATTGTGTTAGTTGCTTCTACCTCCCTTGCGGAATTTGTGTGTTGTGAGCTATTTACCCTTCTCGTTTTCCTCTGCTGCAATGGAACAACTCCTAGCAAGGAAACGTGTTCTAAAGTGTAATGTAACGCGACTTGAAAATGCCATTAACAACGTGGATACTAGTGAGTTATCTGTAATCACCATTCATAAAGAACGAGTGCATCAACTTTCGACGGAAAGTGACAGCCTACTTCACGCCGTCAGTGCTGCGTCGGAAGATGATGCAGTATTCGAGCAGTATGAGACTGAGATTAGCGACGTGTTTCAAAGGTTGGTGACAATAAGGACTAGATTATTGGACGTAGGAACCAATGACGGAGGCGCTACGTCGACCACGTCCACCGATGGTAGGCCTAGATCCAGTGATGTAAGGTTGCCTAAGCTGCAGATGCCGACGTTTGATGGCAACCTGCAAGCATGGTTGTCATTTAAGGATCTATTTGAGGCTGCCGTACACAACAATTGTCATCTTTCCGGAGCTGAGAAACTACAATACCTCAAGGGGTCACTTCATGGTGAGGCTGCAGCAATACTCCGGTCAATCCCTGTGACCAGTGCGAATTACATTGAAGCATGGGAATTGCTAATTTCACGCTATCAAAACAAGCGGGAAATTATCAATTCTATTTTGAAACGCATGTTTTCTCATCTTGGTATTCAGCATGAGTCTGCATGCGAGCTGCGCAAGCTGCTAGATACCACATTGGAGTGCACGCGGTCCTTGAAGGTGCTGGGTGAACCTGTTGATCAATGGGGCTCAGTCCTGGTGTTCCACACTACTGAGAAGTTGGACGGCGAGTCAAGGCGGCAATGGGAGTTGTCGCTGACCACCAAGGAGCCACCAACGTTTCAGCAATTGGAAAACTTCATAGAACATCGTGCTCGAGCTCTCGCTGCTGCTGGTAGTACCCCTAAGCTCAAGGGTCCTACAACAAGCAGCACAAAATCTAGTGGACAGAGACAGACTTCCCACACCCACAGTGTCCAGCAAAGTTCAGCCATGCATAAAGTGTGCAGGTAACCATTTGCTGCATAAATGTCCTGACTTCATAAATGCAACTGTCTCCGACCGGCATTCGTTTGTGAAAGGTAATTCTTTATGCTTTAATTGCATGCGATCAAGTCATTCGTCGAGAGACTGTAATTCAGCAAAATGTCACATATGTCACAAACGTCATCATACATTACTACATTTCATTGATCCGAGTCCTCCAAGTGGCCAACAGGATGTGGTTGCCTCTACTGAGCATATTGTTTCATCTCATTATTCATCGGAATCCCTTCCCTCAACGGTGCTACTATCAACTGCTATCATCAATGTGCGAGATAAACAAGGTATCGTTAGGCCATTACGAGCATTGTTGGATTGTGCGTCTGAAGCTATCTTTGTCACAGAAAACTGTGTACAGAAACTCGGCCTACGAGCACAGACGACCCAGGTACGTGTGTCAGGGCTGGCCTCCAGCAGTGTTGGCAAGTGTCGAGGCATGTTGGAACTGAACTTCACTTCAGCACTTAACAATTGGGAGACCTTTGGTGTGAAGGCCTTGATTCTACCCAAAGTGACAGGTACATTACCGAGAAGTCAGGTCAAGAAGGAAAGTAATTGGTCACATCTCAATGGTTTAAGTCTGGCAGACCCAACATACAATGTGCCTGTATGTGTAGATGTTCTCTTAGGAGCTGACGTGTATCCAAGGCTCCTGCGCTCTGGCCGTTGCTCCGGATACAGTGGCTCGCCTATCGCTCTGGAAACAGCTCTTGGATGGGTACCGTCAGGTCCCATAAATGCATTTGGTCCGAGGTCACCAGTAACAACACTGCATGTTCAGTGTGACGTGGACAATACACTGCCAAGGTTCTGGGAAATAGAGGAATTACCGACAGCAAATTTACTGACTCCAGAAGAAAAGTTATGTGAGCTTCAGTTCGAAAAGTCTCACTCGAGAGATGAGTCAGGAAGATTTGAAGTTAAGCTTCCATTTCGGGAAAACAGTCCAAAACTCGGGCTATCTCGTAATGAAGCAATTCATCGGCTCACATCCCTTGAGCGACGTTTGAACCAACCTCCGAGACGGAAAGTCGTCACAAAGCGCACGTTGCTCTCTGACCTTGCCAAGGTATTCGACCCCCTAGGGTGGCTATCGCCAGTGATAATCACAGCCAAGCTTCTCCTCCAATCATTGTGGCGACTTAACTTAGGATGGGATGATGCCCTTCCAGATGTCATCTGCAACGACTGGAGGAAGTATTGTCAAGAGCTGCCGTGTATAGAAGAAATTAGAATCGACAGATGCAGTCTTGCACATCAACCAACAATGCTGCAACAAGTAGGTTTCTGTGACGCATCTGAAGTAGCTTATGTTGCCGTAGTGTATCTACGCACGCTGTATTCCGACGGCTCTGTGTTCGTTAAAACTTGTAGCCGGAAAAACCAAGGTTGCTCCGCTACGTCAGACAACCATTCCTCGTTTGGAATTGTGTGGAGCTGTATTGCTAGCAAAACTGTGTGTACTTGTACAAAATGCTCTTTGTGTAAGGCCGGAGAACGTTTTCTTGTGGACAGACTCCACAGTCGTGCTTTCCTGGCTAGCAGCACAGCCTAAACGCTGGCACACGTTTGTCGCTGACCGAGTAGCGATGATGCAAGAACTCGTTCCTCCTTACCAATGGTGTCATGTGATAAGCAGTGACAACCCTGCAGATTGTGCTTCGCGTGGTTTGACCCCTGCTGCCTTGCCTAATCAGTCATTGTGGTGGACAGGCCCTGCCTGGCTTCGAGAAACAGTGTTACCACACTCCAGTGGAGAACCTCCAGACCAGCAGACAATGCAAAGCGAAGAGAAGACAGTTGTGACGAGTACACACACAAGGCTCGATGTCTCACTGCTAGACAAGTGGTCTTCTCTTTCAAAACTTCAACGTGTGACAGCGTGGTGCATGCGCTTCATTTCAAATTGCAGACTTGCTTGTGACAGGCGTTTACTGCAATCCTCGTTGACAGCAGTTGAACTCAACAATGCATTGTTTCGTTGGGTGACCATCGTCCAGATGAAAGCATTCAGCACAGAGATTCAATGCCTAAAGAAAGGAAAATCGCTACCACCGAAGAGCCGAACTGTTACCTCTGAACCCATTCATCGACGAAAACAGTGTACTCAGGGTGGGCGGCCGCCTTCAAAATGCTCAGGCAAGTGAAGAACAGAAGCATCCTGCACTACTTCCGCATCATAATAGACTGACAGAGTTGATTGTGATGCATGGGCATGTAAAGCACCTCCATTTGGGTCCACAGCTGGTGCAAACAATTCTGCAGCAACTCTTTTGGGTCATGCGTGGTAGAGATCTAATTGGGCGTCACATCAGAAAATGCATCAGATGTCATCGACAGCGAAATGCAACTTCCAACCAATTGATGGGTCAACTCCCGTAAGCACGAGTACGTCCTGCTCGTTCCTTTCTACATTGTGGTGTGGACTATGCCGGCCCGTTCCTTCTGCGGAACATGAAGGGAAGAAGTCGAGTAACCTACAAGGGATATGTCGCCCTATTCGTATGCTTTGCTACAAAGGCTATCCATCTGGAGGTAGTGAGCGATTTGTCTACACCAACCTTCATTGCAGCCTTAAGGCGTTTCGTGTCTCGTCGTGGGAGGCCACATGACATCTACAGTGATTGTGGTAAAAACTTCGTGGGAACTGCTCGAGAACTTCAAGAGTTCTTCAAACTCATCAGAACTTTGGACCATCAAGATGCAGTGGAACGGCAACTAGCTGATCAAGTTACCACGTGGCATTTTAATCCCCCTGCTACCCCTCACCAAGGAGGGCTTTGGGAAGCGGGTGTAAAGTCGATGAAATACCATCTCCGGAGAATTGTTGGCAGCACCACTCTGACCATCGAAGAGATGTCAACCATTCTGACACCAATTGAAGCCTGCCTCAATTCCCGTCCCTTGACTGCCATTTCCAACAATCCCAATGATCTCTCTGTCTTAACACCCGGCCACTTCCTGACTGGAGACTTCCTACTAGCCGTTCCCAAACCAGACTTGACATCACTCAAGGTTAACCGGCTTTCAAGATGGCAGCTGCTCCAACAGACGACTCAACACTTCTGGCGTCGTTGGTCCATGGAGTACCTATCTCGGCTCCAACAACGACCCAAGTGGTGGGCCACACAAGCCAACATCCAGCCTGGCGCCATGGTGCTTCTCAAAGACGAAAGGCTTCCTCCGCTTCAGTAGAAACTTGGCAGAGTCGTGAGTACCCATCCTGGTTCTGACAGTCTGGTGAGGTCGGCAACAGTGAAAACATCAAGTGGAGTTGTGCACAGACCTATTGCGAAACTATCCTGCTTACCTTTTAATGGAAATTAACTTTCATGTGAATTCTTAAGTTTTTGTGTAATCTGCCTTCAGCTCATTGTGTGTTTTGTTTCTTATTGAAATCTATGTTTCAAGGTGGGCGGAATGTTGGGACTCTATTACATATTTTAAAGTGACCACCGACTGACATTCGGCCGTGTAGCCATCTGCTGGTATTTTCTTATGGTAGTTTTTTATTTTAGTGTTCAAGACTGCCGGAGTGGTTGCTAGGCATTAGTAAACAAAAGAATGTTGTTGTTGTGATTGGTTTGGTGTGAGTAAAACATCGTCTTGCTTGAAGTGTTTAATAAATAGTGTTACAACTACTTCTCTCATTTTATTCCCCTGGTTTATTAGCAACAGATAATGTACAGAAAGAGGAGACATATTTGTTCTGTATGCCACTTACTTCGTTTGCAGACTTGTTAGATTTGGGATACGCGTCTTCAGTCCCCACTTCTCTATCTAAACCGATCAACACACCGGCACATCCGCACATTGTTTCTTTTAAAGCATACCGAGAAGTTTAGCTTTAGCTTGTCTTTTCATTTTCGTTAAACAGCTACTAACACAGTATTAAAGCTACACACAGAAACTCATAAGGTTTAATAATTTTTTGTTTTGCAAAAACAGTTTTATTATTTTACAAAACAAACTCCTGCACTCGATGGAAACCACTAAGAAACTAACAGTCTGCAGAAAACGCATCCCTCCCTAATTCCCCTGAAAGTAGGGGAAGGTATAAATCAAGCCAATTCGGTGCCTTGAGCCTAACTACGTGTTTTTGGAAAAAGGATTTGTCAATTTTCAGTCATTCCTTGACATGTTGTTGTTGTGTTACTTTCGGCGTCAGACGGTCAGACTAATAATTGATCAGTCAGATGCATTATCTCCGAGAGGGCGTACGATAATTCAATAACCAATAAGCGTTAACCCCTGCAGTGGTTTAAAACATCTATATCATACTAAACATCAGTGAATAGAAGAGTAAAAATTGGTCAGTCTGTTGGAGCGAAGAAAGGTGATGAGGGAAAGACAAGATAACCAATAGTTTGACAAAAGAATAATAGACTAAAAGTGTACTGATTAGGTCTTTTTTAAAACCATAGTTACGGCCGTATCATTGCGTATCACAAGCAAAACCAGTATGTATACGAACATTTTCTAGCGCAAGCAGTATGTATACGGCATATACGCACCACTACACCACTGGTGTAGGCCTAGTAATTTTTATTAATTTGTTTTTTGTTAATTTTTTTTGTTGTTAATTAAATTGTTCCCACAGAAATGTAAAATTTTGTTGTATAAGGCATATTTTGTACCTATACTAACATATGGGGCAGTAACATGGGCAGTGGGAACAAAGGAAGAGAGTCAGTTGGAAGCAGCAGAAATGAAGTTTTTAAGAAGTGTCAAGGGAGTTACAAAGATGGACAAGATAAGAAGTAATGTAATCAGAAAAGAACTGGGACAGGAGAGATTGAGGTTAAAGCTAGGAAGAGAACGTCTAAGATGGTTTGGACATATAAAAAGGATGGGAAAGAGATAGGATTCCAAGACGAGAATTTGAAGCGGCAGAGGAGGGGAAAAGAAGAGTAAGAAGGCCAAGAGAGAAATGGGAAAGATTAATTCAAGAAGACGTTGGAAAACGGGATGAAGTGTGGGAGCATGTGACAAATAGTCAAGCTGTGGGAGGACAGAAGAAAGTGGAGTAAATTGGTGGAGAGGAAGGAGTTAGATGATGAGGAAGAAACACTGAGTCTGGCAAGCTTAGTATCTACAGTTTCATGCCCTAGATAATGGTGGAAAACCACCACTCAACCCGACATAGTTGGAACCGAGTCATGATGATTATTATTATAATGTACTAGTTCATGATTATTATCTATTTCATTGATCAGGAAACACAACCAAAGTTGTGATTGATTCTATGAAAATCAATCGAGAAACAAGAAAATCCATCTCGATCTCAGGTCCGAGGTCTCCCATTTGCCAGGATGCATCCGACAGCCAATCGGGAGACCCAAGTTTGATACTCCATTGTGAAAGATTTTTTTAAATTTCTGGATTGTTTTCCATATATAGTAGGCCCTAAGTAATGTACGGTAGTTCAGGTTCCCTATTGTGAATGGATGAAAATGATGTGGCAAGTCAAAGGAGAAACTAGAATGAATCACCAAGCTTCTATCACGATGACTACGCAACTGCAAAATTCAAAATGCTCAGTGTGGCGACGACTGCCAGCAGTCTTCATAGGTCATAAACTTTGAACGCACAACAGAAGTAGGCTAATGGCTTTGGTGAACAAGAAATAAATGGTTGCAAGGTAAAGTTATAATTTCTTAATAATGCATGCGAGTTACTTACCATAACTGCAGATGACCTTGCTGGCTTCCCTAAATAAGAGTATTCCGTTAGGTGACGATACGTCAAACTGTAACCGTTGTGATCGATTTTGAACTAGTTCTGCAAACAGTTTGAGAACAGGAGTTGTGACTTGAGGGTCGTGGTACCATAGTTCCACTGCATGCAATAGGATTGGAGTGTAGTTGGGATATCTGTACGTGATTAAGGAAAAGAAAGATAAACCAACAGTGTAGACTACTACTTCTATGGATCACTCAACTTGAACTCGATAATATTTCAGTTGACTTGTCAAAACTACAAGCCAGGGTTTTTCATGCATATCACTATCAGCAACTTGTAATTTTGTTGAGTATCAGTTCAATGACAAAATATAAATTACATTATATCAGGCAGCACTGTCATCTAAAACTATAACAATGTCCAGAATATGAGATTAATTTTAATTCCAAGTAGAGGTGCGGAATGAAATTGATCAAAACGCAAATTAACTCACAAAATGTTACCTTTTAGTGTGCAAAATGCAGGGGGTGGTGGAGGTGCCGGTCCAGACCGAACGCGAAATTTGGGTTGTTATTAGGCCTATTTGCTTTTTGCACAGCATACTACATATTAACATAAATCTTTGTATTATTATTATCTATTAAGACTATTTTCAATGTCTTAAATTACATAATACATACTATACACATTCCTGGCAGCAAGAGTAGAGCAAGGTCCCTTAACACAATGTGCCTTACCACCAGTTTATGATCGCAACACAAGTCATTCATTTATCTTCGTTGTAATTACGTTTCAGGCTTACAGGTTCGTGACACTTGCGCAATTAGTGATGTACTCTCTGCGGTGACTCCTTCTGGACTTACAAGTGAAAAGCAGGAAACTGGTCGACGGGGAGGATAGCGGCCTGAAGGGAGAGAAAAAAGGAAGACAGCTGTCGCTACGTCATCACGAGCTCTGTGGAAATAGACCGCAAGAATAACGGCGCATAAAATTACACATTGTTGCATATCAAACGAGCTCGAAAGTAGAACCATGTCTTAAAAACAGATAATTTTAGGATTCCAGTACCCGAGTTACCTGGGCACCCATATTATTTGGTTGTTCACTGAAATAGTCATCTGTTAAAGTCCACAGGGGCACTGCAATCTTGGCTTTAAATGAGCCATTGTCATGCAGTTGCTATGGAATGATATCACACTTGAACAACATATAGAAAGGATACATCCAGTCGAAGAGCATCATGTACGATGTTTTGGTGTTAAATGCAAATGCCAATCCTCTGAGATCTCTGGCCAATCCAATTAAAGCTTTCTTTGCCTCCTCGGCTGCATACAGTGTTGAGTCACCAGACGCTAATATTGTGCCGATTGATTCCAGTGCCGCTAAAAACAAAACAAAACACATTAGAAAAAAGATTTATTTAGCCAACTATTGTCTTGAACATACTGGGAGGCATAAGAGCCCCGAGGGGGAACACTTACTGTTTAGAAAAATATTATCTCAACTCATTTGGTGACAACTTATTTGGTGATGTACATAGAATATTAATATGCATAATAACTAATTATTAATGCATTTTTAATTAACACATTTGTTCAAAATATAGCTGGCCAATGTTAAATGACTAAATGTATTATATTTTGTAGATTCATTGCCCTGGAATTCAATATACATACAAGGATTTAAAAAACCAACAATCATGGAAAAAGATATCAAATGTCAAAAACAGAGATTTAAGTTCCGTGGTATAAAAAAAAATTAGCTTTGCGAATTTGCCTCCGATGGCCGCTGTGCAGGGCATCTGACCGATATTTGTTTATCATTATGGAAAATTATGCCCCCCCCCCCACCAAATTCTAGCCTATGGGCACCAGCATGCTGCAAGGTTTCAGTCGAAATACTGAATAATAATAATAATAATAATAATAATAATAATAATAATAATAATAATAATAATAATCATAAAAGTCTTTATTTTCGACTTGGCGAAGCCTAAGGCCACAAGGCCTTTTGTTCTGCTTGACCAAGAATACAGATAAAAACAGTACGCACACCCAGATGTAAATATAAGTCAATTCATAAACTTCATTGAAACAGGACGGTCTCTCTAGTAGGTGGACTTAGGCCTTTTGAATCAAATTGATTGTATGAGGTCGATTTAAAACATCAAATCGATCATTATTTTTTCAATCAAAACAGAGGAGCCTAACTTTTTCATTGAGACAACCTAGACCTATTTTAAATGTTAATTAATTTATTTAAATATTGAGAAGGCAAAGTGGGCTTTTAAAAAATTCAGAAATACCTATAATAAAATTTCATTCTAGTTTGGTTTAAGTATCATGTAATTCGGTTGAGTTTCACCACAATAAATAAAAATCTAATTGTATATATTTTATCGATGCAATTAAATATTTAAATAACAGCTGTGAGCTTACGAGGCTTGTTTGGGTAAATCTTACAAACACCATCAATATTGAACTTAATTAAAACCTCTTTGGAATTTGCAGCGTTGTGATTGGTCGAGATCAGTTTCCTGGTTTCCGTTTGGTTTGGCGGTAGCCATTGTGTTTTATTTCCGGAGTGTTAGTGTGAAGCTTTTGCCGTGCGGGTGTGTGTGTGGGTTGGGTCTGCAGTTATTCGGCCAAGAACGTGTTGGAGATACGAATCCTGGGTTAAATACAGGTGAAGTGTGAAGTTGGAAAAGTGCAGCATCGAGAAGCTAAGAAATCCTTCCTAACTTTTGGTTAGTTTATTCGTTTGTTTATGGTTGGTATTTTGTGGGCGCGCCTAACGTGGTAGGCTTTAAAGAAAGTCTATTGGATAATTTTGAGAGAACCAGTTTTAGTATTTTTCTGCTTCGATCAAGTGTGGGTTGGGCCAGCAACGTGGACTGTTAGTTCCATAGGTGCCGTTTCTTCATATCAAATACAAGTAAATAAATTTAAAATATCAAAATTGACTGCCAAGTTGGCTTAGGTAACTTAATAAACTTCATATAAAATCCAAAATCCAAACATATTATGTTTGTATATTACAATTATTATTAAAGAGTTCTTTATTTCGCCTATAGAGAGTGGCACATCTACGAGGGGGGGGGGGGGTTATACTAGTATCTATGGTCTGGTGGAATAGCACCACCTTTTTGTCTCCATCAACAAATCCATCACCATGGTAACTAGCTAATAGTTGAAAGTCACAGCCTCCTAGATAAGTCAAATGTCAGGTGTCCAATAACAGATAAAGTAGGTCACTAGGCCCTACAGACTTATGGCGTTTTCCATTGGCCGCACTCAGGTCGCACTAGTGCACACTGGATTGCCACTTGTCTTTTCATTTGTTCAGTTTTGTAATGTTATTCAAGTGGAGGTTGACAACAATTACATCTCTGCACTTGCCGAGTGCATGCCAATGGAAAACGCCATAAATGTTTGAAGTTTTGAACATGCACTAGAAATGCACCGACGGGACACCACTGTTAACCATATACCAAATGGATATACCATAGGTCTACCACATATAAGCTTTATATACAAAATGGCAATACTATTACAATGTACACAACACATTTCCTGTTACCTGCACAATAAAGAATTAAGAGAGGATAAAAATTAAAAAGTAGTGACTAATATGTTTATAGTATAAATAAATATAACTAGGAAAACGCTTAAGTCCCGCCGCGTTGTTGGATGAGCGTAATTGGCGCATTGAGCTGCCATGTGTTATGCGAATTTCTGTTGTTCTGTGGAAAAACATTATTTAATTGAATTTTTTTTAAATTAAATTAAATAAAATAAAAAAATAACTTTATTTTTTAATTTTTTTTAATTAATTTTTAAAAAAAACGTAAAATTGAAATTTTTATAAGAAATAATTTCTCGATTGCGCTCAAATTTAATAATAATATATTCATTCATAAAATAAAGGTTCTGTATAAAAATCATTAAAATAGATAAAGCATGTAGGTGTTAGGCCTAAGTCGAAGAACTTTTCTAAAAATCGACAAAAATCTTAAAATTGCAATTTTATGAGAAATAATTTTCCGATTGCGCTAAAAAACGTGGCAGTTCTAAGTTCAGAGATTTCGAAGGCCTCCATTAAATTTCATCGCAATCGGAGTATCGGTTTAGCCGGAATCGTGTGGACAAACAGACAAAAATACAGAAAAAAAAAACATTCAGGATTTTTTTCTCCAGTGTAGTAGAATGGAATCTTCGCTTCGCTCGCTACGCTCATCCAAAAATATCAAGCTACAGATGGATAGTCATGAACAATATTCTGGTTAAGTTAGTACCAGTACAATGTTACGAATTGCTCCCTTACCGGTGGTTCCAGTGAGTGGCATCATGAAGGTGTCAAATCTGTCCTCATCTTCTCCAAGATCAACCATTAACAATCGTCCTAGTGAGGTGTAAAACATGGAACGACACCTCATTTCGCTAACTGCTACACTGTTGCCGAGGAACGGAAAGTGTTCACTCTAAAAAGTAAAAACATAAATATCACGTCGCACAAAGTTCTGAAAACAACATACAGTAAGAACTCTCTTATCCGAGTTGGATGAGACCGGGAGCACCTCGGATTTGCGAAAAACTCGGATGGCGCGGTTCATTTGTTTATTTGCTCTCGTAGCATAGCCTGATGTGGTAAAATGATATATGACACTTGTAATGGATAAAGGAACATAAAATACACACGATACACTTCATACAGGGTATACTAATGATTTAATAGCTTTTTAAAACAGCTCACAAACACACGTACACAATTAGGCCCACATGTCGCAATAAAAACGTAAAGTCTAGGCCTAAGCTCGACGCAGTAGGTCTAGGCCTACAATGCAAACATGGCCTAGGCCTAGCTCTCTTTCTCATGTGGGAAAACCCCTCACTACTATGCCCGCGCTGGGAAGCTCTCGACGCAAGATAAGTCTGGGAAAAAAAATAAGATGAGCCCAGGAATAACAATTCCAAATGCGTCGGGATTACGAATTTCGTGAATCGGTTGAAACATGATTTCATCTAGTTCCACAACGACCATCTTTGAATAGCTGTGTGTGAGATGGTTGGATCGTATGTGCACGCGCATGCGCGCGACGCACACTGACCCTTATATGCTCAGTGACACTGACGCTTTCCCGGCGATGCGCCCGACGCACACTGACCACTGAACCCCTATATGCTCAGTGCCCTGATGCCACTGCTCGAAAGTCGAGATATATCGCCGTCTATCTTTTTTGCACTCCTCGTAAGGCATGCTACAAATGTATGCGAGTACATTTAAATAAGTGCGGCGGGGGCGTCTGAATTTATTTTTATGTTTTATTTAGTATTTAAAACTTTATTTTTTTTTTATTTTTTTTTTGTCGGCTCGGTTTACACGGTACATCGGATAAGCGGAGATCGGATAAGAGAGTTCTTACTGTAATTTAATTATGTAGGCTAAGTGGTGGATGTGCAAGTCCTGATTTGTTTTGGAGTCTTGTCTGACCGAGTACTAAAAATTACCTAAACTGAAAAAACTGATTTTCTGTCTATAAAATAACATTTTAAATTTTTATGCAATCTATAATAATTAATAATGATTAAAATTAAAGTAACCACAGGCGTTTCTAACTCATTTATTATTGTCTGTGCATAGGCCTAGGCCCTTGGCAACTTTTAGGTTATGATGGTCACAAATATAAACATCACATTACGCCATTTTCATAATTTGATCAATGAAATTTAAAGTTTTTTTGACTTTTAAAATAATAATTGCGGATATTTAAAAGTCCTTAAAAGGGTTAAAAAAGTGGCAGTGGCAGCCCTGATATAGCCTACAAAAAAAACACTTCTTAAAATTTTATTTTGAACTAGGTGGCTTGAGTGACAAAATTTGAATTTAACATTAACTGCTGATAGTGAGGTTATGACTGTGATGTCCCGCTAAAATCTAAAATCTTCTGCCTTTTTTAAACCCTCTTTCTTTCTACTAACTTTTTGGACATGTTAAAGGTCTAGAGATTCTCCTTCAGTACCAAATACTAGGATTGTGGGAACCATGTTTTTTACATTTCGAACCAAACTCGAACTTTCAACTGCAGATAGTTTGTCAAACTTCGAACTTCAATAAAAATTCGGATCGAACCTGAAACAAACTTGAACTCGAGCCTTAAAAGGTTAAACCTAGGCTAGGGTCCCAGGCTTATATAGGTATATCTACTATCTAGGTATATATACTAGGAAACGCTAAAGTCCCGCCGCGTTGTTGGATGAGCGTAATTGGTGTATTGAGCTGCCATGTGTTATGCATATTTTCTGTTGTTCTGTGAAAAATCATTTCTAAGTTGAAGATTTTTTTAAAATTAATTTAATTAAATAAAAACTAAACTTTAATATTTAATTTTTTTAAAAAAAAATTGGGCTAATCGTAATTTAAAAAAGAAAAAATCGTAAAATTGCGATTTTCATAAGAAATAATTATTCGATTGCGCTCAAATTTCCCACGAATATCTTAATTCATAAAATTAAGGTTCTGTGAAAAAATCATTACAATCGGTTAAAGTATGTAGGTGTTATAAGTCGAAAAAAGTTTTTTAAAAATCGTAAAATTGCGTTTTTTATGAGAAATAATTTTTCGATTGCGCTCAAAACGTGGCAGTTTCTAAGTTCAGAGATTTCGAAGGCCTCCATGAAATTTCATCGCAATCGGAGTATCGGTTTAGCCGGAATCGTGTTAACAGACAAACAAAATACAGAAAGAAAAAAAAAAACATTCCGGATTTTTTTCTCCAGTGTAGTGAAATGGAATCTTCGCTTCGCTCATCAAATATATATTTTTTTTGTTGTCCTCCTTTGTAAATCAGTTTTTATAACTGAATAGGATAGACGTTAAATAAATAATAAAAATAATTGGATGAGCGTAGCGAGCGAAGCGAAGATTACATTTCACTACACTGGAGAAAAAAATCCGGATTTTTTTTTTTTTTTTTCTGTATTTTTGTCTGTTTTCCACATGATTCCGGCTAAACCGATACTCCCGATTGCGATGAAATTTTATGGAGACCTTCGAAATCTCTGAACTTAGAACTGCCACGTTTTTTGAGCGCAATCGAAAAATTATTTTAATGAAATCGCAAATTTACGATTTTTTTCGATTTTTAAAAGATTTCTTCGACTTATAACATCTACATGCTTAATCCGATTTTAATGATTTTTTTACAGAACCTTTATTTTTTGAATTAAGATATTCGTGTGAAATTTGAGAACAATCGAAAAATTATTTCTCATGAAAATTGAAATTTTACAGGTTTTTTCTTTTTTTAACAATTCTTTCACTTATCACCTACATGCTTTATCCTATTGTAATGATTTTTTTACAGAACCTTAATTTTATGAATTATTATATTCGTGTAAAATTTGAGCGCAATCGAATAATTATTTGTTATGAAAATAGCAATTTTACGATTTTTTTGTTTTTTTAAAATTACGATTAAGAAAAAATAAAGGAATAAAGTTAATTTTTTATTTAATTTAATTTAATTTAAAAAAAATCGACTTAGTAATAATTTTTTCACAAAACAACAGAAAATCTGCATAACACATGGCAGGTCAATGCACCAATTACGCTCATCCAACAAAGCGGCGGGACTTAAGCGTTTTCCTAGTAAATAAATAAATATCTTGCCCAATAATAATGTTACAAGAATCAAATACAGTGAAATGTCCAGAGATTGTTCTGATATATGTTTTATTCATGTGGGGAAATTGCTTTAGGCCTAGAGGTAGGAGGCCCAGGCTAGCCAACCAACAATCAACATCACCTTCTGATGAAAAATCATAACAAGATCAATCAAATAAAATGGCAATGCCACTTTCATAGCCAAACCTGAAGACAATACATCAAAACCAACATTAATATGGGTTTCTTGAGATCTTAAACTGCTAAAAAATGCGCATCTTGGTTAGGTTGCCCTAGGCTTACAGGATTCATTTGGACCATCAATATCACCATCACTTTCCGATGAAAACTCATTAGTAGATCAATAAAATTACGTGTCAATGTCATTTTAATATTTTTTAACTGAAGAAAATCCACCAGCATCAACAATAAATAACTATTTCTTAGAATCTCGTATCCAGAAAATACGCGTAAAGTAAAGTCCACCATTTTAAGATTTTGCGAGTTCTGTGGAAAATCATGAAAATATATTTTTTCTTGCCAGAGCAATTTTGACTCCCCGTGCCAACCAAACGGAAAATCGATATGAAGAAGAATGTAAACATAAATTGAATACCGTAGGTGGAAGACGGTTGGCTGCACTGCGCTTCGACTTTTGATACGTTGACAGGACGTAGCCACACCACGCACACATAGCGGCGAATCAAGACATTTCAATTTTGAGCGGGAAGTTCAAATTAACGCACAAACTTTGATATTTGCAAACTTTGAACCCATTTTTCGAAATCAAACCCAAACCTAACTGTTCCAAAGTTCAAGTTTGAAATTAGTAAGTTCGCACAACCCTACCAAATACTCGACTCGGAAACCTCCTATCAAAGTTTGTAATAAAATGTTGATATATTGATTTGATATTGATATCAACATTTGTATGTGATGAATGATAGCCCAGTCCTATCAACATTTTAACATTGAGTTTTGGTAATAGGCCTACATACCGTGTGGTTGTTAAGCATGAATTGTACTTCTTCTAATTTGACCAGTTTACGAACACAGCTGTACCCCACCGATAAGTCGTTGAGAAGTTGTAATGTTTTAGAGATGATTTGCTCACTACGTCCCCAGTATTTTAAGTTTGTAATGCTGGAACAGAACATAATGATAATGATGTAACAGTTGTTAATTTAACAAAATAAAATACAAGCAATAGGCCTACCGTTATTACAAACAATTACAAAGATGCCACACACAAGATATTACTTTCCATTTTTAACCCTACTTATGCACACTAGTAGGCCTACATACCAGGTGCTTATCACAGATGTGTTCACAAGGTTTTAGATCTCGAAATTCACAAATATGCTCGATTACCGGTATATATGAAAAGATAATCTTCCAATCACTCTTAAGTGGTGGGTTGCTGTTAATATAGTCTGAACAATATCATGCACCATCTTGATAATTTGCTAAACCTGACAGATACCGTATTTTATCGATTGTAGGTCGCACATAGTATTGCATTATGCACACATATTACTGGGATGCAACCTACATTTGCATGTGAATTTTTTTGAAGTCAGGACTACGTTTGTGAAGGTCTATTTCCGCGGAGCTTGTGTCGACTTCGTTTTTCCCGCGACATATTGACGCGGAGCCCGTGATGACGTAGCGCTACCTCTACAAGGACCAGTTCTTATCGCCCACTCTGTATCACACTTCACTCCTCAGTTGGCCTGGAGTAGGCTTGGAGATAGTGTCGATTCCTCCGTGACCTGCCGTATTGTTGGCCCAGCGCCAGACAGAAGCAGTGAACTATACGTATTTCCTTGTCACACGGCGATGTAACTTGGTGTTTGAAATTAGCGCGTAAAAATGCCGATGCTCGCATATAGACCGAGGAGGGAGACCTAAAATAATGAAAAAAAGGTCTGCCTATATTTGGTACTATACGGTACTTGATCCCTTTTAGTGTTGCTGAACTTTTAAGTTATCAAATTTATGTTTTTTAGGGAACTTTTTTAGAAAGTTCTTTAAAACCTTCCAGATACAGAGTAGGTAGTCTATTTTGCACTTAGCACCACTTTTCAGTATATTCGTTAGCAAATAACCTTGCCATTTAGTATCATTTATAATTTCATATATTATCACTAGGCCGCTTCGCGAACACTTTTTTTAGTCGCGTTGATAGATGAGCTTTTTTTAAGTTTTTAGTTTGCGTGGTAGGCCTATCTCTTTACTTTTGCAAGTGCGTTTTGAACGCATTGTAGGTGATTGTTGTCAAGTTTCAATTGTTACTTGTTAATATATACCTCAAAAAACTTATATTAAAACCTTTATTTATGTGGATTCTGGACAACGTTTTAAACTTTTTCTTTCAAAAAGCAATACTTCACCAGTACCTTAATGTACATGCAAAATATAAATGTTGTAGCCCCACCCGTTTGGTCAGAATCGGCCCAAATGTCACGAAAATATTGCTCCTAAAATAAATAAAAAATCGTAAAAGTACGACATTCATGAGAAATATTTCTTCGATTGTACCCAAAAACGTGGCTAAGTTCAGAGATTTCGAAGGTCCCCTCCAATTTTCATCAAGATCGCATATGCCGTTTGCCCGGTAGACCGCAAACAAACAGACAGAAAAACAAACACAAAAAAAACACTCGAGCTAAATTTTTTGGGGGTCAGTGAAATTGAAGTCTTCGCTTCGCTCATCCAATAATTATGTACAGTCACGATTCAAGACCCTAAAGTGCTGCGCATAATTGGTATAGCATAAGCGTAGCACAACGGAAGCGCAACGTAAGCGCAACACAAGGAAAAAGGCGTGCACAATTGTCATAACGGAAGTATGGCGTAGAGAAACTACAAGGCTGTGCAAAGTTTTAGAAGGCTCGTGATCAGATGACTGCACGTCGACTTTGTGTTTGACATTTTGCCTTTGAAACCATTTGCAGTAGGCCTATTATCATAGAGATATTGGCTAACATACATAATTAACAGCTCGTCGCTAGACGTCGACTCAACTTCATACTCGATAATGGCATTAGGCATCAAGTTGTAACCACCCACTTTCAAGTGCCTGTAACTTTTTAACGGTAACAGCACAAACGATGCGGTTTGCGGCACAAACTAGCACAAACGTATCACTAACCGCGTGCAAAGTTTCAAGTCGATTAGAAGAATGGGTGGTTAGGCATTAAGTTGTAACCACTAGGGCTGCCCAACAATATCGATAATTCGATACGATATCGATATGAAGAAAAAAATTCGATATCGATATGAAAATGTATATCGTTTTTTTTTTAAATGTCCTTTTTAGTGCCTAAAATGTAATATTGTCGACGAATTACATCATTTAGAGATGGAAAAAACACATTTTGAAATCGCGAAATTCGCGAAATCTCGTGTATAGCGCGAAATAACGAACGAAATTGTATGAAACTTGTCAAAACGCGAATTAACTCGCGAAATTGAACCGTTTAGAGTGCAAAATGTAAGGGATGGTGGAGGTGCCGGTCCAGTTTTGGTGGAGGTGCCGGTCCAGACTGAATATTACGCGTGCGGTAGGCGGTACAGTCATCAAACAGTCAACGCAAACGCACGTCACGGGCTTCACGGAAATAGACCGCGGAAATAACGGCGCGTATATGGCTCCGCGGAAATAGTCCACCAAAATAACAGTGCATACAAATATTTATTTTTTGTTGGGAATCGACTCTGAATCGATTTTTAGGTCACAATGATCGATTCTAACTTTTTGTAATTGATGTCATCCCTAACTTAAGGGGCTCCGTTTTTTTTTTTTTTTTTTTTTTTTTTTTTTGGATTTTTTTGAAACGTTTTTGACAATTTTTTTGAATTCGGGAAAAAACGCCAAATTTTGGGTTTTAAAAAAACCAAATTTGCGTTTTTATATCACCATTTTTCATTACCTCTAGTTATGGTTCTGCAGCGCTGTTCCTTCCCTCCCCCCCCCCCCACGCCACCAACTACATATTGATAGTCAGTTTGGCTTCGGGCCAAGACTCTTGCTGCTTTGTTTTGTTTATGTTATGAGATAAGATAACAAAACCACATGTGTAATCTCAGTCATATCAGCAAAGCATAAGAGGCAGCTCAAGTTGTTACACTACAGTAGTGTCCAGACAGAGTCAGGGAGAGAGAGGTAGAGACTGAGAAGTCAGTTAGCTTCTCTCTCTTCGTAATTGTTCTTCATGTGACAGACAGTGGCATGTCTGCATTGCCGGCGAGGCCTTGGCTACGCCCGAAGAACGTTATAACACGATAGTTAAAAAAAAAAAAAAAAAAACGATATAGATACTCGATTTGAAAAGTTCGATATCGAATCACGATATCGATATGATGTTTTTTTTTTCGTTGGGCAGCCCTAGTAACCACCCACTTACAAGTGCCTGTAACTTTTGAACGGAAACAGCACAAACGTTGCGGTTTGCGGCACAAACCAGCACAAACGTAGCACTAACCGCGTGCAAAGTTTCAGTCGATCAGAAGAATGGGTGGTTACAACTTAATGGACCTACATATTACAATACAATAGTGTGACATACATTCGCATGCAAACCAGCTTTTCGATTAAGACATGTGAAAACTGGGGTGCAACCTACAATCGAGTAAATACAGTATTTTATTTCTGTAATCAGTAGCGGAAAAGGTAGCAGAGACTATATATAGAAGTAGCCTATATGTTTAAAGAGTAGCCAAGTACATTATTTCATGAGAGGAAAGTCACTTACATTTTTCTTATGAACACGCTAAGGACCATTGCTTCATCACTAAGTCCTAATACTTCTGAGAGTCTTCTATACACTTTTGAATTTTTTTGTACCTGAAAAAGGAGTAACATTGAATTGATATCTCACTGGTACATCTTTCCACAAGTGTTTATTCTACTAGATTAGCTAGGCTACTTGGCTATGTAAACAGTGAAACCTTGAAACATTGTTTCTTGAACAATGTCACTTATTTCATTAAGAGTTTTATTTTATTTTGTCCTGTTTTATTTTTAAGTGTTTTCAAAATTGAAATGTATTGATGACATTCCCCAAAATGTCAAGTCCAAGTTTTATAGTGAGGCAAGAAATTGCTGTTGAATTTGTCAAACATAACGAAATCGCTGAAAGAGTGATCTATTCTAGTCCCTATGTCTACCTGATCTCCTACGTAAATTTTCCTGAACTGTTCGAAGAAACTGAGCATGGCCAGCTCGAGCTTTTCACAGCCTCCCTGCGCAAGCCTCGAATCCGTGAGGTTCATCAGCTGGAGGACTCGGCAGACAAGCTCTCCGTCCATCGCGTCGTGTTCGTCGTTGCTGTTAAAGGACACTCGCCCACCGATTGCAGACCCGATGATGTACACTAGCCACGTCAGGCGACCTGCAACATAAACATTTACTCAGCATGAGTGTAGCTCACAACAGACATTGTACACAGTGTTACACAGTTTTGAAAATCACAATTTTGTCAGAGGAGAGGTTATCTTCTGTCTTCAGAAAAAATGCTGGATTTGAGGTTTGAAATCAGACCTTGATGGGCATTGCAATGTAGGGCGTAACAACTTTTAAACAAAACAACACCACTACCAAATGAATACCAAATCAGTGCACGGCACAAGCAACACACTAGTATCCAGAGCTCAAATTTTTGTTAAATAAAATTTTCACATTTACAATGTACTTTTTTCCTTGAACCTTCAGAAACATCCTAATGAAATTTGACTACTTTATAAGTATTGCGATCTAAAAGGGCCAAGCTTAAGTACCCCTCTTCATTTGAGCACTATAAAGTAGGGTTGTGCAAACCCACTATCTATACTTCCAATTCGAATTTTCATAGTTTTGAAAATCAAACTTTAAACTTTACAAAATTTAAAACCGAACTGAACCTAAAGGGGTTATCAAACAGTTATACTTATAATAAGTAAAATAGTGATAAGTCTGGACCAGCACCTCCACCAAGAAAGTACTATGTAATTTCTGGACTAACCCCTCCACCATACACTTTTTTAGGGATGTGCGGTTCCAGGTTTTGGTTTAGGTTCCGGTTCCGGATAGTAAAGTACCCGATTTTTCGGTTCCGGTTCCATCAAAATATGAATAAAAACAATTATTTGTGGATTACTGAGATTAACCACTTGACAACTTAACAGGCCTATGTAAAAACTAAAAACATAAATATCTATAAAATTGACAAATAATAGAAGTCTTTACGTTACTCGATTGTTAATGATAAAAGTAAAACAAAATATTTATGTAACAGGACTAAAATATGTGAATAAAATGTGGCTCGTTGGTCTTGTTGTTAGCGTATCTGCTTCCAATGCAGAAGGTCCAGGGTTCGATTCCCGCTTAAGTCAGTAGTTTTTAACTTCTGATTTGGACCATCAGTTCGTATCTTAGGAGTTTGTAAACGGTGACTTTGGAGCCGTCCTAGCAACGAAGCACATAGTAAATTCAGAGTTGTTCTGAATCGGCCTTGTTGATTCTGGCGTTGATTCGCGGGTGTTCGCACTGTCCATACCACTGATTGCTATATTTCCTAATAAAAATATCGATCTTTGGTTGGTTATCGCTCACTCGTCGATTGCGTCGGGGCCTACAAGGTTGGCTTGGTCGCTTTGATTTAAAGTCCTCCACTGAAAATCAGTTATATAACTGAGTGGATAGACTCTAAATACATTTTTTTTTTTTTTTTTTTTTATCTATAAAAGTCCCAGCGCCGTTGCCAGCATCGTGTGTTAGCCCATAAGCGCAATGAGTGCGAGAGAGAAAGTTGCACGACGATGTAACTCATCATAGCCAAGGTCGTAGCTGGCTGAGAGGAGGGGCGTGCGCACACCGGTGCGCATACGATCCTCTTCACAGCTGACTGTGCATGGGTGAGGAGGGTGGGGAAGGCCAACTGAGAGGAGTGGGGGGACATGCGCTGACCCAAGTGCGCGCTCGATCCAGCTGGACCAGTTGACTGTTCAAGTTAAAAGCCTTCTACTGGCGAGAAGCTTGACTTGCGTGCACAATTTAAATACCCGGAACCGAACCGAAGTCAGTTCCAAATTGTCACGCTTCATTTCGGGTACTAAATACCCGAACCGACCCGAAATTTCGGGTACCCGCACACCCGTAAAATATTTTTTTTAGATTTGTAGCTGTAAACTGAGAACCATTTTTTGACATGCCAAATAATAGGTGCCCGCACACCACTACAAATTAGTAAAAAAATAAATTTTAAAAATCATTTTTCTTCGAACTTCAAACTTTTACCTTCGCATATCCCTACCATAATAATGTGAAATCACTTTGCCCATTGCTTCCAATTACTCCTCCTCCTAACTTTAGTTAAACTATAATTAATTAGGCAAATAATAGTAATGAATTTTGAATTTCAAATTCTAAGTAACTTACATTCTTGTATTGTAATATCCATTTGTTGCGCGGTAGGAGATGCCATTAACTCGTGGTACGCTCTTGCTGCTTGGTCAAACAGTTGGACTAATAAGGTGCAAGTCTTTTGATATTCACATCGTCCAATAACGGACAGCTGCTCCAACTGCTGCTGAACCATGCCCAGGTCGTCTAAAGGGTCTTCGAGTCCCTCCCGCACCACCACTGCGACTGACTCGAGGCGTGAAGTGATGTAGGCGTTGGAAACTTCGGGAGTATACGTTTCTAGAAGATGTGGTTCGGTAGCTTTGACATACGGAACTGACGCTACCATTCGTTGCCATAAACTGAGGAGATAGTGTACACTATTGGGAGCAAACTGCCACATCTAAAAACAAACCCAGTCGATTATGTTTAAACCCTCATCAATGAAGTAGCATTGCACACTATTAATTCAATATTAGGGACAAAATACAAACATCCATATTCCATGCACATGTGTTTACTGTTTATAGTTTAACAACTGATTTTTTTACTCTTGCTGTGACATATGGATTTAAATATTTAATAAATATCTACACTTGTGGACCTTTTTTTAGTGGTTCTAGTAGAAGCCTACTACAAAGCCTACAGCACCTACTTTTGTACATATTGATATTGTATAATGTATTAATTTTAATTAGGGCCTAAAGCACTTGGATATAGGTACTGTATTGGCACCTGTAATATTTTATTTTTATGTTACATTGTTCTATTTGGTATGATATCAATGCATGCACTGCGATTCATAATAGGCCTATGGTACTAGTGTATTTGCTTCCACCATCGCCTTCCTAGTCCTCCATTGTATGATAATATTCATGTAGGCCTACATCACAATCAATGGTTGTTGCACTTGATGGTTGACTAGATCAAGCATTATGGCATCATAGGCCAAATGTGGGCATTTGAGAAGAAGAAGGCGATCAAGTTGCTGTCAGACAACCATCTTATTAAGATTTTAGTAGGGTTGTGCAAACCTGGATTTTTCAATTTCGAACCGAACCTATTTTCAAAAGTGTCTAGGGCCAAGGCAACAAAAAAAAGTGTTAAAGATCTTCCAAGTCCAAAGATTTTGATGTATAATTCTCAAATTTCATTATTTGTGGGTGCTGGGCCTCTATACTATAACTCCGACCGAATTGGATTTGTAAGTTTTTGACGGTACCTAACCGATTCGGTTGTGGTTGGTCGAGGTAGAAAGGAATGTGATTTTTTGTTGGATGAGCGAAGTGAAGACTTCAATTTCACTGACCCCTCAAAAAATTTAGCTCCGATGTTTTTTGTTTTGTTTTTTTGTTTTGTATTTTTGTCTGTTTGTTCACTCTCTACCAGGCAAACGCCCAAACGGCATATGCGATCTTGATGAAAATTGGAGGGCACCTTCAAAATCTCTGAACTTAGACTTGCCACGTTTTTGGGTACAATCGAAGAAATATTTCTCATTAATATCGTACTTTTATGATTTTTTTCAATTTTCGTGACATTTGGGCCGATTCTGACCAAACGGGTGGGGCTACAAAGTTCATATTTTACATGGACATTAAGGTAACTGGTGATGTATTGCTTTTTGAAAGAAAAAGATGAAAAAGTTAGCCAGAATCTATAGAATAAAGGTTTTAATATTAGTTTTAACAAGTAACAATAGAAACTTGACAACAATCACCTACAATGGAATCAAAAAGCACTTACAAAGGAAAAGTGGTCCTACGCAAACTAAAAACTTACAAAAAAGCTCATCCAGCAACGCGGCGGGACCGAAGCGTTTTCCTAGGAAGTTGAAATTTGTTTATGTTTGATAACTTTGATTAGAAAAAATGTTGGGAGATAAGCCCTAGCCTACTCGTAAACACAACCAGATCGTTAACTTTTTCAATAACTAGGAAAACGCTTAAGGCCATTCCAGACGCTAAAATTGACTTCATTAAAGAGTTGCTTTTTGTAACTTATTATTGAAATAACATGTATTAGACTATGAAAAATAAAAAATAAAAAATATTGTCGCTATTTTTGGGGCGTACCGGCTGTTAAATTTGCATATTGCGCCTTATTGCGCTATCAAGTCCAATTTCAAAACGGCTTTTCAGATTATCTTCATTTTTTTATTAATTTCGTCATCTCTTTGTTCATATAGTGAACAAGTTTCGTAAGGTTTTGCGGAAGGGATTACAAGTTATGAATTTTTTTATTTAACTCATTGAGTTGAGTGTTGGGGCAAATTTTATGGGGCAAATAAAATTTTTTTAACTTGTAATCCCTTTCGCAAAACTTTACGAAACTTGTTCACCATATGAACAAAGAGATGACGAAATTAATAAAAAAAAATGAAGATAATCTGAAAAGCCGTTTTGAAATTGGACTTGATAGGGCAATTAGGCGCAATATGCAAATTAAACAGCCGGTACGCCCCGAAAATAGGGACAATATTTTTTTTCATTTTTTTTTCAAAGCCTAATACAATTGTTATTTCAATAATTAGTTACAAAAAGAAACTCTTCAATGAAGTCAATTTTAGCGTCTGGAATGGTTTTAAGTCCCGCCGCGTTGATGGATGAGCTATTTAAAGTTTTTAGTTTGCGTATGATATCTTTACTTTTGCAAGTGCTTTGTTTTGCTGCCTACGCATTGTAAGTGAATGTTGTCAAGTTTCTTGTTTCTTGTCAATTGGTATTATTTACCGTAAAAACTTATATTAAAAGCTTTATTTCTATGGATTCTGGCTAACTTTTTCAACTTTTTCTTTCAAAAGGTACTACATCACCATAACCTTAATGTCCATGTATAATATGAACGTTGTAGCCCCACCCGTTTGGTCAGAATTGGCCCAAATGGCACGAAAATATCGTACAAAAAACCAAAAATTTTATATTAAAAGCTTTATTTCTATAGATTCTGGCTAACTTTTTCAACTTTTTGTTTCAAAATGTACCACATCACCATAACCTTAATGCCCATGTATAATATCCCGAGAGTAGTCGCGTGTGGTCTTTTAGACCGACTTTTTTTTTCAACAGTTGGTATTTGTACAGCGCGCATGCGTGGCTTGTCTAGTTCCGCCTACCTTCCCAAAATAGATTTGTGAAGCCAGTGTGCAATATGCGATTCAGTGATCTGCAGAACTTCATCTAAGATAAGAGGTCCTGTTCGGTTGCTTGGTCTTTTCGACCGCTGCGCGACTACTAAGGGAGGCAAAATATGCATACTCAATCACTATTATGAGACATGTATTTTGTTATTGTAGGTTGATTATTCTTCAACATACAGTGTTGACATAATATCACTGTCTTAATTTACTAATAATTCGAACTACAGGGTGTTTTAAAACATATTTTTATACCTTTTTGTAGGTTTGCAACATTCTGTGTTTGATTGATTATTGATTGATTATTTATTGATTATTGATTGATAATTGATTAATATAACCATGTATGCTGTCACATATATATGATACATTATCTTATATTGGTAATCAAAACGTCATCCTAACGTTATAAGCCCATAATAAATAATGCGGTCTAAAGGACCGGGCGCGACTACTAACGTTACAAACAGGGGCGCGACTACTCTCGGGATATGAACGTTGTAGCCCCACCAGTTTGGTCAGAATTGGCCCAAATAGCACGAAAATATCGCACAAAAAATCGAAATAAAATCGTAAAAGTACGATATTCATGAGAAATATTTCTTCGATTGTACCCAAAAACGTGGCAAGTCTAAGTTCAGAGATTTCGAAGGTCCTGTCAAATTTTCATCCAGATCGCATATGCCGTTTGCCCGGTAGAGAGCGAACAAACAGACAGAAAAACAAACAAAACAAAACAATCAAAAAAACACCCGAGCTAAATTTTTGGGGGGGTCGGTGAAATTGAAGTCTTCGCTTTGCTCATCCAACAATAGTACTAAGTATGTATGCTCTATGAAAACCTATCTTTAGTAAGTGCTTACCCCTAAAGTCCTGTGCATTCCCTTTTTTCATGAAATTATACCAATTAAAACCAATTTCTCCCCTATTGGAAATAATAAACATCTATTTCATTGTCATTTTAAAAGATGTGACAATTGACTGAGATTAATTTGTTCACATTTGGCCGACTGCACTGCCATGTGAATCATACCTTTCAACCTCGACCAAAAACAACCAAATCGATAACCGTTGAAAACGTACGAATACCATTCGGTCAAGAGTTATAGAATAGGGGTCCTGGGTAAGGTTCAAGGTCAGAATTTACCTAAACTGTGTAGAAATTACAAGGTAAATACAGTAATGAGAGATTTTGAGAGAAATGTTTGTTAAAAAGTGGGGTTACTGTATGCCTAGGCCTACAGATAGCTATCTTGGCCTAAGCCTAGATAGAGTTATCGGATCTTATGTGCCTCGGATACAGCCTGTTTCTTCTTATGTTGGGTATCCGTTTTAAGATCGATGTTTTCGTGTTTTGATCGGTGTTACTTATCTTATCGGTATCACTTAGGCCTAGCTCACCCACGCGATCGTAATCATCGTCAAACACAAACGAAAATTGTTTCGTTTTATTTAGCTTAGCTATTCAGTTTCACGAGAAAATGATTCAAGAAGTAAAAACAAGGAACATTTATTACATTTTTCTCAAAAACTCTCTTAGAAGCAACACAGTATCAGTTTTTAATTTTTAGCACGGAACATTCTTAAATTATAGCGTCGATGACAGGATGCAATCGTAGGCCTACTCCTCGCAGCCCTAATTTGACTTTCGATTATCGAGCGGCAACCGCGGTAGACTTGTATCAATCGGTCGTTGCTGTAGGCGTGGCTTCAAAGGTTCAGTTCGAGGTTGACTTTCAAAATAATTTTTGAGCCAATAATTCTGATGAATAAGATACGTTAGCAGTTCGCCACATATTTAATCTTATTACACATTGTTATTTTGAAGACCTAGGTCTACTTCTGATTAACATCTAGATGATATCCAACACACTTACAACAACCCTAGTTAGTAAAAAGTATAGTAGGCCTACTACTAGTAGGAATTGATTCTATCGTTCAACCAAAGAGCAAAATGAACCTAAAAAGTGAGTGGGTCATTACTCATTCATTACCTGTAAGCTTTGCACCGTGAATTTTGCGATAAGTTGAATTGCTTCAGGATAATTTTCAACCATGACTAGTTCACCGAGCTGGTAATTAGATTTGAGTCTTGCCAAAAGTCGACAGAACTCATGGTAGTTACTTGGATCACTCAAACCCTGGAAATTGAAATAAAAACACCATTATTAACAAACAACTAGCTAGTAGCCTACTTGCTTCTGGAGCTAGAAGTTACTTGAATACTCTAGTCCATATTGCAGTAGTCTTCTCAATTTGAACTTAAGATAGTTCAAACTTTGGCGTATTTTGAATAAAAACATTGATCCAGACTATCAACAGTAGGGTGGGCCGAAAAACAACTTTTTTTTTTTACTAAGTCGTAATACCGCGGGAAAGTTGCGAATTGTGAAGAATAAAAAAATTTTTAAAAAAATTTAAAAAATCGGTTCATATCTTCCGGTCGCGCATGTGCTCTAAACTTTCCAAAATTTGAAAAATCACATTTTTACGATAATTTTAACATTTTTAATTTAGCCTCTTCCCGAATATAATTGCTCGAATTCTTCAAATTTTCAATTTTCTTCTGTGCTAAAAATATTAAAAATCATCGTAAAAATGTGAATTTTTAAAAATTTTGGAAAACTTTAGAGCACATGTGCGACCGGTAGATATAAACCGTTTTTTTAATTTTTAAAAAAATTTTAGTCTTCCCTATTCGCAACTTTTCCGCGGTATTACAACTAAAAAAAAATTAAAAAAATATATAATTTTTCCAAATTTTGGAAAACTTTAGAGCACATGCGCGACCGGAAAATATGAACCGATTTTTTTTTTTTTTTTTTTTTTTAGTTTCCATAATTTGCAACTTTTCCGCGGTATTATGACTTGAAAATAAAAAAATGATTTTTTTCGGCCCACCCTAATCAATAGTCAACATAGAATTTTAGTTTACATAACTCTGCAAATGAACCAAACAATGTATTATATCACACCAAAAGCAAAAATGAAGCTTAACAGAGCTAAGACTTCCGAGATGTACGACCTTCACAAAGGCACTATCAAACACAAGGGTAGTGACTGTGTTTACGTGACCTACTTTGCACTCACTATGATCTATGATTGCTTAATTTTGGTGGAGGTGCCGGGTCCCAGGTTGTGTTAAGACATCTTGTCTGTTACACATGGTGGAAGTGCCGGGTCATTAAATGCGACAGTGAGAATAAAACCGTTGTTTATTATTCGTCGGCCGGCCACAAGTACAAAATTACGATTTTTGTTGTAAAACTAGGCCTCCGCCTACCTAAAATTTATTTTATTTAAAACAATTTTTTTTTTTTAGAAAATAGGACTAAAATAGGAAAACGTTTAAACACAAAAATTTCAAAGGGTTTAACGTTAAGGAAATTAAACACTTTTTCCCATCCCTATCAAACTGCAACCGCAATAATGTGCCAAAGCAGCCTTTGCCGCCTATTTTTTCAAATTTAGTATCTCTAGAAACACCCAGCCTCTTTGAATTTTAGTCTTTTATTGCAGACGATTTAATTAAACAGTCCATTAATGTTAAGTTATGTTTCAATAATAATAATAATAATAATAATAATAATAATAATAATAATAATAATAATAATAATAATAATAATAATAATAATAATAATAATAATAATAATAATAGATTTTACCTAAAAGCCAGTAATTAATAATCCATTACAAAGCCAAATGTTAATTATAATTACTTTGCCGGGAAATAGCCACTTCCTAGTCGTCCGACAGAGGGCAGACCAATGCAAGAGCACAGGGTTATTTTTCTCTTAGCAACAACCTTGAATTTACCTCATATCAAGTTATAAATATCAAAGGTATTATAATAATAAGTTTTGGTAATAAAGTGATCTAATGCCATGGTTAGAATAGAACTCTTTATTTTATATTGTATGTACTAATTAACCTAAGTTAATAATGGCAGTAACCGCCAAATCTTTGTGTAAAGGAGGGAAAAACTGAGCACAAACCAATATTCAAACAAATGACGTGTTTTAATTGGCTAATTCAAGTTAGGCTCGCTAGCCACCCTGACTGAGAGAGCGAGTCGTACACCGAGACTGACTGATAAACCAACTTCCGTAAAAGAAGGGAAGCCATATTGGAGACGCGGGGCTAGGCAGTGTGTGGTCGGGCCAAGGAGGGCGGAGGGAAGAAAATCTAAAAATCAGTGTTATTATTGAGATATCAAGTCTACGACATCGCCATCGTATACGTCACAGTGCCGTGTGTCTTTTGAGCTATAAGTTATAAAAATCTGTCGAAGGATTGTTAAGAGATTGAGTGATTAGTTTTTTACCAAAGTTGGCGTCGTTTTAACAAAGGAATCGACCGAAGTATCGACCACGAGGGAGATTTGCCAGGTATAGCAAGACTTCAGAGAGCAGGAGCGTCTTTTGAGCAGCAAATAATATTGGAAAATAAGGCAGTAAGTCGTCTGAATCAATACAAGTAGGCGTGCAGTCATATTTACGAAAGATAAGGAACTTTGATAGCATTTTTGTCGTTTGCGAGAGAAGCCATTTTGGGTGTACAAGCGTTACGACCGCCACTGGGATTGAACTTAGCAGTCATTTCTACGACGTTATACTACGAGATAATTGAGATAAGAGAGGCGATAAATCGACGTGATAAAGCAATAGAATACGAGAGCGTCTGAGTGGTTTTGAATTGGAATAGTGACATTTTGAGCCGTATTTTGCAAACAGGAGAGACTTGGTGCGAGAGCGTAGATGCTTGAAGTGTAGCAGGATTGCCCGAGCGCGAGCGAGACCGAGCTGGCGAGCTTAATTATGCAGTGAGAAACGAGCGAGAGAACACTGGTGACAAACAGGTTATCACGACGGACCGTTGGTGTCCTATTTTGAGCTGTATTTTGCGAGCAAGAGAGACTTGGTGAGAAAGTTATGTTCTGAGAACCCGTGCCTTTCTGCGTCAACCAGAGATCGAACCCGTGAACGAGAAACATTAACAATATCATCCATAAACTGTACGAATCAAGATCCAGACGTTTTCTTGATCGTGAGAGCTAGGCTAGAGCAACCTTGACGCAGTCGCAGAGCGCATCCTGTACTTGGTGGCTAATAGGCCAGAGGGCAGCACTCTTCAGCGAGGCGAATCCGAGGTGTATCGGCCGGAGAGAAACGCACGATCGTGAGGGAACTAACCTAGACCATCATCGAACCCGGGACGTCGGCTATTTGCGCCGTCATTTGAATATTGGTCAGCGTCGCAGTATCTCCAGGATGAGTAGCCAATCTTTGATTGGCACATGGTATATTCCATTCTTTATTTAAGTTATCAATACTGTAACCATAAAGTGGCCAGAACCACTAGCAACTACAGTAGTCCCTTGTTTATTCAAACTCGGATACTTCGAAAAATGTAGTGTTTCGTGTAGAATTTGAACAAGATCATTAGTCCCGACGATCAGTATAGGGTTTTACATGGTTCGAAATTCGGTTTATTTCGTAATTCAAAAGAATATCTAGGCCTTAACGGTCAATTTACGTGTGAAAGAGAGTGGTTACTTCGAAGAACATTTCCGCGAACTTTTCCGCACAACGTTTGAATTTGGAAAATGTGTTTTGAACGGTCTGTTGAACGAGCGAAAACAACTTCCTGGCTGGCTGCAGCATCCGACAAAGGAGATGCGCGCGCACCACGTGACTAGGCTGGAAGCAATCACCAGTAGGCCTACGTCTTGAGTTACGAGAATATTTGCGTTGCCGACCACGTATTTATTATTGCAAGTTAATTTGTGAACATGAAGCGTAAATACAACGTGACGACGATTGCAAAGAAGCTGGCTTGCGTCGAGTGTTTGTTGCTTATCCCACGACGCGTTTTTACGAGTTAAATTGTGAACGTGAACAATGAACATGAAGCGACGATTGCAAAGAAGCTGGAAATTCAACGAGTAGGCCTAGCCCTACGTGAATGTGGACGACATTGCAACTTTGGCCATGAAACTTGAAACTGAAGACCAGCTTACAAAAGTTACTGTTAGCATATGGACCATCCAAACGGCTTACCAGGTAGATAGCTGTGTTGGAGACCTAGGCCTACATCGCGTAAACACGGAGCAGTTTGACAGGTAAACACGGAGCAGTTTGACAGGCTTGCCAAATTCGTTCGCGTGACTGTGACTGAAGTTGGTGCAAAGAATGATTGGGAACTTTTTCTGAGATTTGAGATCGACGTGAGGTATGTGAATAAATTCAATCTTTCTTTGACAATGCAATTCTTATCTTTTAATATGCCTAGCGATAACTACTGTTTTTCGTTCTGCAGGAATGTCAACTTCTTCCAGTTAGGCCTAGGCCTAGCCTAAACAGGAACAAGATGTCAATGCTGAAGGCCTAGGCCTACAACATATTAAATATTAGGTTGTATAGAACTGTTAAATTAGGATAATGACAGCCTTCAGCACAAAATGTAACCCTGCAAACTGAATAAAATTTGTGAGATAACACATTTTTATTATTACAACTTGTGTAAGGTAACAAACAACATTAGGCCTAGGCCTATCCTCCTTTTCCTCCTTCATCTTTTATCACCCAGACAGCTGTAAAATCACAAAAAACTTAAGTTAAAATCAATTTAAAGTGCCCGTTCACCTCTTTAACAAGTGAGTCTTAATATCTAATAGATACATAAACACTTAGTAGTTTGTGTATATTTCCCGACCTACGTCAATAGGGGTATTTAAATTCATCGCCGCGCTCAAGAACAGTGACGTCACTGTTCTTGAGCTGGCGATGTATTGCAACACAGCACATCCACTAGCGGCTTGTAACGCGCAAGGCCGGGCCCAGTCAATCTGTCGGAATAGTCTGTTCTACTAAAACCATAGAGGAAGGCCCGCGTTCACAATCATGAACAATTCATAACACTAGTCAACAACACTTGATTTGAAAAAATACTGCTAATAAAGTAGCTATGGTATAGCGTCAGTTTTCGTAAAACTAAAAATGTAATGTCAGGGTTGCCAGTGGTAAGTATCGAACATAACCGGGGACCTCCCGAATAAGTCTATCGTGTTATGCTTGTACTATCTATTATAATGCTCCGTAAAAAGATTAACAATATTATATCAGTGACTGTATTACCCTTATTACAAAGGTGAAACAATTTTAGAGTAGGTCTGGTTTAAGATCATGATGTTTTTTGGACTATACACTACTCAAAATAAAACAAAATTACCTCATTATTACTATGCGTAAGGTTTTCGGGCATTGTTTGTTTAGTCTTCCTCATAGCTTATCGTTTTTCTAGTAGATGCAGGCTGGCACATAATATATTACAACCATTCCAAACATACAACATAGATAAAAAATCCCCGTCAACAGCATATTGGACCAGTGGCGTGGCGAACATACCAAATCGGAGCCCAGGCGCCGATACCAAAAGGGGTGGGTGGGTGGTCCCCAGGGACCCACCCATCCATTACTTTTTTAATGAAACATAATATTTTACGTACTTTATATGACTATTTTAATTGTTATAATCACACCTACTGAATTGTATGACTACAGTTCTTTACTTACCTTAGAGTTTTACTAGACTATTGTAAAAGTTTGTCATGAATCATGATTTTTTAGTAAAAGTGCAGACAACATGCATGATGGATATTCATCCATTAGTTCTCAACTCAACTAATAACAGGTAGCAATTCAACAATTCTGCTAAATGAATAGACACGTTCATTATACCTATAACATATTTAATTTGATTGAATAGATTGATTTGAGGAATTTATAAATTAAATAACAGCTGGTGGCATGGAGGAAGTCTAGAACATTTTTGAGTTTTCTGTTTTAATTTTTAAATTACCGTCTTATGAAGCAGGATTATCGACGTCGTGAATGCAATAAGAAGAACATTCTTGGACCTATCTGAATTAAAGTATTTCCATTGCAATTTCTAGATAAAAGAGCATTGATTTCAATGAAATTGAGATAGCAAGTTTGTCCGTAAAAGAATAAAATCGTATCCTTTCTCTTCAAATATTGCTAACAAAGTGTTTCTTCAAAACTCACAGATTGGTACCAAATTACCTTAAATAATCATTTTTCCGGGGGCAAGCCCACGGAGCCCCTAGTTTTCATTATTATGCGTTTAGTAGTTTTCCTAAATCCCAAATAATGGCTCTGCCAATAAACGAAGAAAACAAACAAAATAACCAAATTGATTTCCAAAATGCACAGATTATCTAACGATCTAGGACATACAATTTTTTTTTCAAATGTGAAGGCCCCCGGATTCCCTTTTAGGTACTAAATTCTTCATTGATTGATTACTTTCATAATGTGTATTTTTTTTTTACAAATTCTGGCTATGTCGCTACGAGGAGGCGAAGAGGAATAACACATCTTTGGCTTTATGAGTTCAACAATTAAAACATAAGCGTAATCTGTTTAGCGATTCGGCTGATTTTTATAGTACACACTAGCACACACACGCACAGAGTCACAGAATAAGCGCCGTTTATCTTGAATAGTAATCCTCATTCGCTTTGCTCACTCGTCTAATAAATCATAATTATTGCCGGTAAAATGCACCAAATCCATTCTAGGATCACCAAAATTAAAAAATTCCCTGCGGGGCTAATCTGGGGAAGACAAAAAAGAATTACAAACCGTTGGCTTTATGAGTTCAAAAAAAGACAAAATATTTTCAGCGATTTCATTAAAATTTCATTACATAAAAATGAGGCTATCAACATAAAAAATCATATTAATTGCTGGTAAAACGCACCAAATCCATTCTAGGATGACCAAAATTGAAAAAATTCCCTGCGGGGCTAAACTGTGGAAGACTAAAAAGAAGTACAAACAGTTGGCTTTATGATTTCAAAAAAACATAATATTTTCAGCCATTTTATTAAAATTTCATTACATAAAAATGAGGCTATCAACATCTTTTAAATCATATTATTTGCCGGTAAAACGCACCAAATCCATTCTAGGATCATCAAAATTGAAAAATTCCCTGCGGGGCTAAGCTGGGGGCACGCCCCCAGACCCCCTTTGTTGCCCACGAAAGTAGGGGGTGGGTATAGTTAAAAATATTGTAGGCACCGATCACTCTTTGTAGTTCGCCACGCCACTGTATTGGACAACAGACAAAGAATACTGGCATAGTGCATCAGCATTAAATATTTATCTTTCGACTGATAGCCGGGGGGGGGGGGGGGGGGGGGGGGCACTTGCGTACCAATATCGAACAAATCGATTTTTGAAACAGCAGAATTTAATAAGTTCGTAATAACCACTCGGTACTTGTGCTAATGGAATGGCCGTATCTAGCGTAGAGACAAGACAATAAATTAAATTTTTTATGCTCGTTCCAAGTACACAAAAAGACTGAGAAAGATTGCACCCTTCTCCTGCTTATTGGGCCTTCAAAGTTCAACTCGCTACCTTCCCGTGGTTTGGCCTGTGAGTAGGGGAGAAGTGTATTCCCCAAAACTAAGGGCGAGCTCTGGCCGGTTTGGGTGCGTGTTGCAGAGAGAGCTCTCGCGCAACTTTTTATCACACCTTTCTTCATCTATTCACACAGCCTTACTCATATTTATTTTCTTCTTTCACTTTTTTCGTCTCCATACTTGCCGGCCCTCTCTGCAACGAGCACTCCTCCGTTCCCACCCAGTTTAACCCATCCTATCCAACATCCTAACTCCTTCCCATTAACCCCCCCTTGTCTTCCCTTACTTTCCTCCCATTGGAAAGAAGAAAACATGGTGGTAATCCACAATAATTATGGAAAAAGAAAATTTGGAAGATTCCAATACAATTGACATGGGCACTGATAACTCTACTGTTGAGTGCCCTAAAACAACATTAACTAACTAACTAACTCCTGCTTATTCTATTGTAAACAGTGACATGACTGCTCCATACACGAGATTACGAGATTGTATAATAGACGTCATACGATTAATTGATTTTAATTTTACGTCGCAAATATTGTATTTTGCTATGTGTGAATAACAGATGTACATGTTATGAAAATCAATCCAGAAATTACCAAATCCATCTCAACCGGGTTGAGAAATGAACATGTGTTTTGTTTCGTCCTAATTTAAAGCGAGTATCAATGTCATATACCCCACCCTCCTTCACAGCTTGTGTCGCGTGCTAAGTGATAGCCCAATAAGATGGCGCAACTTGCCTCGCCACTCGACACTGTGCCGGCCGCTACTCGTGCACTGTTGTCACCACTGATAAGTGGGGAAGATGAAGGAAATTTCTTTGCACATTTAACAATTAATTTAGCGTTACTACGATTATTTTTGGTCAATAATTTGTTGTAAAAGGAGTCTCCCGAGGTTAAGGCTATTCCAGAGCACTCTTACCGATATTTTGAAAGTCAACGGAAAATGGCTAAAAGTTGGTTGGATGAAAGATGAACTTGAATAAAAAAGGAAAAAAAATAACTTTTTTTTTGGACGGGACAAAAGCTCTATTTTGGCCATTATATGCAAATTTTGGGTCATTACGGAAATGAATGTTTTGGATGCAATATTTAATTTTAAGCTATGATTTTTTTTTTATTGCTTCTACACACCTTTGTCTCTGGACTGAGTATAAGGGAAAATAATTTTCTGAAATAATGTTCGATGTACGATTTTTTTGTCACATGGTACAAAAAAGAGTTTTGAACCGGAACACGAAAAAAATCGTTTATCAAAAGTTATTTCATAAAATTAGTTTCCCTTGTATTCAGTCCAGAGACAAAGGTGTGTTGAAGCAATAAAAAAAAATCATAGCTAAAAATTAAATATTGCATCTAAAACATTCATTTCCGTAATGACCCAAAATTTGCATATTTTGGCCAAAATAGAGCTTTTGTCCCGTCCAAAAAAAAAGTTTTTTTTTCCTTTTTTATTAAAGTTCATCTTTCATCCAACCAACTTTTAGCCATTTTCCGTTGACTTTCAAAATATCGTTAAGAGTGCTCTGGAATAGCCTTAATAGATGTCTGTGTAAACCTTTACATAAGAGGTGAACGATCCCTTTAAGGTAGGGATGCACATCGATACTTTTTTCATTATCAATTATCAAAATAGTAACGTCCTAGAGTGAAAGATGCCTATCGGCTACTTAGATTGGAGAAGGGTTGACAGGTTGAGAAAGCAAAGAGAACATAAATCCCAGCCTGCAGGGCGGCTCTTTGCTTTTCCAACCTGTCAACCCTTCTCCAATCAAAATAGTAACGTCATTATCGAATCGATATTATCGATAATATCGATATCACCACAAAGCCTATTCCAACCTATAAGTGGAACATCACGTGTGGCAAGTGTAAGTCAAAACAATACAATCGCGTTCCGTTTACTGCCAGGCTGTCTTCGATGTCATGTGTTTGGCTTCCGTTATCAACTGATAGCTCATTTCCAAACGTAAATCTCGAGTGTGACACCATCAGCCAAGCCAGTGCATGGCACAACGTGAGATAATCTCCCTATTTAGAGTTTGATTCGTGCCACTATTGACCAATTATGTGATATTTCGATAATCGATAATGCATTTTGGTTATCGATTATCAAAATCATATCCATTATTATTGATAGAGATGTGCAAAAATGGTTTTTAAAAGTTTGAAAATTCGCGCCTTAAAAATAAAAATTCGCGATTTGTCGCGATTTACCAAAAATCACAATTTTCTCATGCAAAACTAAAAAAAAAAAATACAAGTTTCAGGATAATTTGATTGATTTTAATGATTTAAAAGAAAAACAAGCAATGAGAGTGAAGTTCAGAATCAGTTTTAATTTTAAGCTCAATTTCAGCCTTCATTTTTAAGTTTCCGACAGTTTTTACCAGAATTAATTTCGTCTACCCGGCACCTCCACCAAAACTTTTTTTTTCGTGACCTAATTCGCGTCTAAAGACAAAATTGCTAATTTCGCCACTAGTTCGCGGAATCAACTAAAATTTTGTGAAAATTCGCAAATTGGAAATTGGTACCATTCAATCACAATTCAGGGGATTCATGTGCAAATTGAATTTGAAGGGATTATTGCAACTTTAAAAAAAATTTGCTAATTTTGTTGTCACCATTTTTGTACATCTCTAATTATTGATTATCGATCAATAATATCGATTATCGTGTGCATCCCTAATTTAAGGTACCGTATTTACTCGATTGCAAGCCGACACCAAATGCAAGCCAGGACCCTGATTAAAAGTAAATTTAACAAAAAAGTGTAGCATTTAAATACTCACAAGTTTGCTATTGATTCCAAGCCGGGGGCCATTGTGAACTGCAAAAATGTGTCAAAAAAGGTAGGCTTCAATCGGGTAAATCGGTTTTTTGTATTTTTTCAAAAAATAGCTTTTTAATTAAAAAAATCTTTTTTTTTATTAAATAATATGTTTAGTTCGAATTTTTATATTTCGAAATGCCTTTTTTGGGGTCCCTTCAATTTCAAATTAACGAGGGTTTACTGTAGAACATACTGATCAGTATAGGTAGGGAACCTTTAACTTGTTTCTGTGCTCATATGTTTTCATTAAAAACTCCTAATGAACACTTTATAACTCTTTTGTTTCCAGTATTTAGTAATCATTTAATTTGTGTTCCAAAATTTAATATCGCCATTAAGCCTTTAAACCTTTTATTATTCAAGTATCGCATACTTAGCTCTTCCAGCCTAACCTTTTTAAAGAGACATTTAATATCACCAATTCCAGGAGGACATGAGGGTAACCAATAAACTATCTGTGTGATGAGGGTGGATTTAGGAGACTAGTAAGTCCCAGCTAGTGCCCCGTTAAGACGTATTTTTATTTATATTGTGATAGAGAGTGACAGAGTGCAGTGGTCACTTTGGTGACATAGTAGAATTTTTTTAATACTTTTGTCTCTCGAGGTCAACATAACAGGGTAATCCTGGCTTGACCCTAAAACCTCAATTGTTAAACTGTATTTATGCGAGTATAGGCCTCGGGTATATTTGAAATTGTCAAGTTCAAAAAGTGGGGTGCGGCCATTATGTGAAGCCATTTATCAATAGTAGCCTATTTATATCCAAATCTTTAAAATCTGAGTGGTCAAAATAAGGGTGCGGCCTTTACTCGAGGGCGGCCTATAAGCGAGTAAATACGGTATGTGGTAATTTTTGTGTATTAATATCTGGACTCTTTCTGGAACTTTTTCACTTTTAAATTTTGACCTTGACCTAACAACTGTAACTTATAAATTAATTTAATTGCTGAACTTTTCTCTTCCATCAGTTCTCCGGCTGTAGACTAGACCGAGGCAACCGAAAAATAATTCTACCCCGAGAATATTTTTGGAAATATTTTTTTGAAAATTTGAGTTTTTCAAAAAAAAATGGCGCGAGATTTAAAAAGTTTAAAATATTTTATTTATCCGTTAGGGGCATAACCTTTGTATTTACTAAATAAAGATAAATGGCAATTCCTAACTTACCTGGGGATTTTGTAGAATGTGTTTGACTCCATTGACAAGATGAGTAAGAAACTTGGCTCTTTCTGTATTACTAAACAAAGAACGTCGCACTGAAGCTATCTGTACCAGACATGACAATGCCAGCGGTGAAAGTGTGTTTGGGAGGGAATGGTACAAGTCAAAGAACAGTTTTAGAGTGCCAAAATCGAGGAACGCGGGGCGCCAACTTGTTGGGATCTGAACGGTGCAGAGATCATCTGATGACTCGTCAGTCGAAGTACCGATGAAGTCAAACGTTAGACAGTTTTGGGCCAACTTCAGGAGCTGAGTCATTAAGCCATGCTGTGAACAAATAAGAGGAAACTTTGGTTTAGGAAAAAAATATAATAAAGACTATCAAAAATTCTGTATTAATATTTATGTATTTATGAATATAGAATATGCCTATTGGCTGGGCTAGTGAATAAGTGGGGAAAGGAAAAAGGAGTCCAACAGCTTGCACTTGGCTATTAGTTAGCATTTAGTTATTAATGAAGTGAGGAAGAAGAGTCCAAAAAGCTGGTTTAGTTTGGATTGGATTGGAGAAGAGTTAACAGGTTGGGAAAGAATATAATTCATAAAACTAAACATCAATAGGCCTAAATATAATTATATAGGCCTTGAATTTAGATTGGAGAAGGGTTGACAGGTTGGGAAAGCAAAGAGAACATAAATCCCAGCCAGAAGGGCTGGGGGCGACAAAACTTTTCACCTGCTGATGACAACTGCAGCTAATTTAAAGTTGTTACCTTAATCCATGACGCGTTTCGTCCTTCTGGGACTCATCAGGCAGATGGTGGCCACTAAAAATCAGCTAACTACATGCAGATAAAATTCACAACACATAACCAAACCTGTGGTGGGGCCAGCGCAAGAAGCAAATTCTGCATGCATGTTGTCATCATCAGCAAGGTTACTTCAAACACCATTCATACTGAGCCACACCGTCAGCACCACCAGTAAGGGAATTTAAATTTGAATTTATAATTTTTTTTTATTTTTGAAAATGAATTTAATTAATAACTTAAAATTAACTGCAGTCATCATCAGCACGTTAAAAGTCATTGCTGTCAAAAGTCATTAGGGCCTACTACAACAAACATCATTACTATGAAATTATCATAACCTATACCGTACGGTACCAAAAAATTTGGTAGTCCCGCCCAAATTCCTATATTTTTATTGTTAAAAAAGTCAGTAGATTGAACAAAAAGTAATTTTAGCAAAAAGATAATTTCAACAAACTAATATTTTTGACAGTGACTGTAATCAAATGCTTCTACAACAAAATATGTTACATATGAAATGAATACATCGTGACTCGTGAGCAGACGAGTGTTCTGCCGGCAATACACGCATGCAATGCAAGTTGCCTGCCCTAAAAGGGTGAAGCGCTTTCCGTATCTCGCGACATACAAGTATTGTAGGTATCGCAATGGACACGTTGAACAATAGAAAGGATGAGGATAGATTGTTTTAACGAAAAAATTTGACTGATAATTTTAATGAAGAAAGCAAGGTCCCCTACCCCTATGTTTGTGTGTAATGACATTTGACTGCAGTAGGTGACATACACAACCAGTATTAGTAATTATTAAATATTAATTTGAGTAAAGCCTATATTTAGAAACATTAGCCTACTGAACTGTAAAACCTTTAAGCTAAGCTCTCATCAAGGTAAATAATGTTAAGCTGGATGCTCACCTGCGCTTCATTGGTAAAATCCAGCCGTTTGCAGTTATCACTAGCATTTGTAGAAGTGTACACGAGAGACGAAATATCTCAAAGAGTTGCGTATCTCTGAATGACGATGCTATTTTACGGTGTTTTGTGAGTGAACGATTGCATCAGCTTCGGAGATCTGGTTCATCTCGCATGTGAGTTGCGACAGCAACTGGACACCTATCATACAATGCTCGACAGCGCCCTGGACAAATCAAAAGTAATAGTATACAGTACACTTTATACTAGGTATTATTATGGGAGATAATCAAAATACACAGTATTTTACAGTTCGAGTAAAATGTTAACAAAATACCTGTCAACTTAGTAGGTCTTTGTGTATTTAAGGAGAAGTTATCATAACTCTATTAAAATTATTTTCCACCCAAACAAATAATATAGATTAGGCATACTATGAGTCAAAATAGTTGTTAGTTGTTTTGCTACCATGCTCACTAAAAGCTAAGCATACTTTATTTACCCTTTTACTATCACAGATAGGGGTGATACCAAAGGTCTACATAATAAATTGCTTAAATAGTGGGTTTGAACTTTGGAACTGGGATCCAACAGGTTACCTGGTAGTGATAGAAGTGACAAGAGAGGTTCTTGAGGTTTGATTATGAGTCATGTCTAAAACTGTTTTAAAACGGATCTGAACACAGCAGAAACTTGTCACAGAACAGGATTTGATTTAGAGTTAGGTTAGACCATGCCTTCACAGATGATGAATGCCAATTTACAAAATGGACAGCATAGTTCAAAATGTGACCCAATTTAAATTCTATCAACCTTGGATCCTTGCTGTTGTCCACCATTCTTATATGTAAAGCACTACATAAATGTTTTAATTATTATTTGATTAATTTTTTTTGGATTTAAATATTTGTCTTTGCTGTGTTATTATTTTGATCACACTAAGACCTCAAAACAATAGGCCCAAAGCTTTCAAATAAAATAAGGACATGATTTTTGGCAGTATGCCTACACTTTAATTTAATTACTTTCTGTAGTCACAAACATTTCAGAAAACATTGAAATAAAAAACAGCTACGCACGTACTGTATATAATTATTATATTGTCACAAAGCCAGCTGGTCAGGAGCAAGGTTTTTGGTAAATTGAAAGAAAGAAAACACGTTACAACACGACTCCAAATTTGCATCATTATTCATTAGCATCCTGACAGATAGATTTGTGAACATTTCTTATTTTTAAGGGTGCCATGCAAGTTCAGTTATTTTGTACTGTGAATTTAACTTGGCCTTACTTATAGGCTAAAGTGAGCTAAGCCATTGTGTTGTCTTATCTATAAACACTATCAGAGATAAGTTTTAAAGATTGAAAAGGTAAAAAGTCACACTTTACAGCACAACCAGCTTGAGACTTTTAAGTGTGGCGCACAATTGGCATAGCATAAGCACAGCGCAACGTAAGAAATATAAACAAGTTCACCTGGCTGCTTGAACACCCAATTCACGTAAACATAGCGTAGGCGCGGAAGCGCAGCACAAGAGATGGTTATATTTTATATTTCTTACGCTTGCGCTTGCATTCATTTATGATTGACCAATAGGAATCCAGAAACAACACGACTCAACACAAACGCCCATTGTCAGTTAAATCATATTCACTACTATTGTTGATTGTGTCAGTGTCAAAATTATTAATCAAGGGCGAACTCACAGAAGACGACGTTAATTATCCGCGGTATGAAAGTTGAGTTTTTACGTCTAGGGGCGACGGGCTGTTAATTTATGTTGTTAGGCAATATCTTCTTACTGATAATACTGTATGGTAATCAAAGATGAAATGTCAAACGCAAAGTACGTGCAGTTCCATCTGGTTCACGAGGGCCTTCTAAACCTTTTGTAACAGGCCTTGGTAAGTTTCGGTATTCACCTGTTTTTTTCGTTTATAAACAATTGTTTGCACGCCCGTTTTTCCTTGTGTTGCCCCGCTTACGTTTTGCGCTTTTTGTGGTTGCGCTACGCATTTATGCTAAGCCAATTGTGCGCAACAAAACTTTAAACATTAACTAATGAGTCTAAGGAAAAGTAACATGGCCTATGTCCGAGTCTGACCGTGGGGCCATGGAGGTCAACAAGGTAAAACCTGGGTTTTATCTTCTAATTTGGTACTTTTGTAACACAACGAACCTACGACCCCTCAGTAATTCGATACGCTCTCGTTGGATTCTTCCCTCTAAATGTTAAACTTCGAAAATAACATTTTAATAAACAAAACATTACTCGTCGATGGTTCCCTAAATTTTTAAAGTTAAACACGCATTTTTTTCTGATCTCACTTTGGAAAGTAAAAATAATTTAATTTTAAAACAACCTGATCAAGACTAAAATCACTCAAACTTTGAATGATTTTACTCTACTAGGGGTGAAACCCTGGTACTCAAGTCTAAAGGTTACCTAACCAGTTCATAACACACTCCTAATAACTCACGCAAGACCCACAAAAATTGAGTAATCGTGCAACAGCGTAAGACAAACCAGTCCTCTGAAATACAACTTATAATTTATACTAGATCTAGATGACATTTACAACCATACAATTCAACGGTTCATAAGTTTAAACCAGAAACGTGCCTATATTGCATGACACAAATTGAATTTTCCTTCATTGACAAGGAATACATTTCAAACCCTACCTTATCATACTGATGTCTAAAAGGCGAAATGGATTTGTCCAGTTTGAAGATATCTCGTGTCTGATGGACAACCAAGTAAAGTTTCCCCAAAATTTATGGAAATATAATTTGTTATAAAACTTTAATTTTTTAAAATACTCATCACAAATGTCCATGACTCCCATCGAAACGCTTATGCCTCAAGAAGTCCGACGTGTAAATTCCCGTAACCTTGCTGGCGTATTTTTGTAGACCGATCCGTAGTCTTGTAATTGAGAGATCCTGTCCTTGAGTTCGTAATCCCGGCTGTTGATTCTCCTTGAGTTCCAACTTCCGGCCTTTGATAATGTTTTGAGCGGTGGATAAAAATACGATATTATTTATCGTAACGAATAACTCAACTCCGACCGTACGTTTTTTAATGTTTCACACTTGCCCGATATCATCATTCCAAGTCCAACAACCCAGGTTTTTTTTACCTGTATCTCACACGGTCAACGTCCAGACGTTTCAATTAATTGTAAACCACGCTCTACTTTTTATCGGCTCCGTTCTGGTTCTTACCCGTCCTTTTAATTCACCCACAAGCACCTTTCGTTCGACGTTGCCTGCCCCTCACAACTCACGAATATCCGGAGTTCCTTATTGTTGATGTTTATCTTCTAAGCTCTTGCAATTAAAATTTCGCCATTTTTTATTCTTCAAACTAATCCTGCATTTACAATTTCAAAAACCAATTTACATAAAAACCTAAGCCTCGGCCCATGATATCGAAATGGTAATTAACTGTTTCCTTATATGTTCCTATATTTGGATTTCCATAGACAATATTTCCTCACGGCGATTTCCTTTTAATAATCTTTCAATCTGTATTTTCTTTTGTAATAGACCGACCAAAACCCTTGCTTGCCGTTATCGGCGTTCCCTAAACTGCCCAGGCTACGCAAATTATATCTTTCTCGGTTCCTTTTTAAAATCCCAACTAACCTCTCGGGTCCAGAATATCGAATGGTTCTAACCCTTTCCCTGGTTTATCGATTCTGTTCCTTTTTTATCAAGTCCGTAGTTTTTATTAATATGTTCCTAAAGTCATGCAAACGTTCCCGTTTTTTTACTCACGTTCCCTGGCTGGGCTGAGTCCTTAATTAAAAATGTACCTCGATTGGTTTATCTTCTCGTTGAAGTTTCTTGTATTTCCTTCTTGGCAGAATCGCCGTTCGTTGTTCGATTATCCACTTTCGCGGATTTTTTAACAAAACGCGTTTTCCTATATCCAAAGTGTTCTTTCCTAGTCCACTTTTCTCTAAGTTTTTTACGCATCGCCTAAAATCGCCCACCGCACACTACCGATTTCCAACTTCACGTCCCTCAAAAGCTCTCCCTGCACACACTGCCGACAGACGCCGCTTCTCAACAATCCAAATACGTCGTATCGTTATGAAAACCAATCAAAGACCAGCACACAGCATCAATTAAACTGAACTATTTTCCTAAACAAATGTCCCGGTGACGCCTACATGTGAAAATGATGAAAGATGAACGCTTCTGCATTTTCTAGAATTTTTTTAATAAAATAAGATTGACATAGATTTTATATTAAAACTGTTATACTTAAGTGGAATCACATGAATTTCCCTTTTTTTATGAAATCAAATGGAAATTTTTCTCTAGTTTCTGATTTAAATCAAACCCGTTTCTGTATTATTTAGTATTTAATTTAGTTTTTTTATACATGGTTTACACATTTTTAACCAGTTTGCCTCAGTAAGTTACCACATCGAACCGCTCATGAAAAATACACAAGCTCTCCTTTCCCACTGGACCAAACGCATCGACTTTCAAGATAAGAATCCATCTTCAAATGACCATTGCCAAAAGACCTAAGTTCCACTCACGAGAGAGGGCGCGTATAGTCCTCAATACCCCCACTTGGTTTCAAACGTACAAAGGTACACATCTTTTTACTATGGAAACCAACTACTAACTTCAAACAACAAAGTGTAATAAATTGGTAGTACAAACCACACGTCAAAGACATCCCAACCAATAACACACCTGACAAGTGTCCCAAAACGATCCGCCTGTTTTGCCAATCAAACCAACCAACAACCACCTGTCATCTACTTTGAACGACCTTTAGAAAACAAAACAAACCTGGTGCGTGGACCTTTGATCACCCAGCAAACGCACAACAACCAAAAGAACTCGACCCTTGTCAAACACCCACTTTTTTTACATGGCTTTTTGATTTTGCCTCTTTTTACCTAACTGTCAACTTTTTTCTCCTTTTTTATCATTCCGTCCTTCACTCACTGGCTTTTGACCCCCACCAAACCATAAAACCACAACTGAAACTATTAAACACACACTGTGAACCCATCTAAACAACACTGAGGTACCTGCTACGTTTTCCTCTTTCACTTCCTACATCGGAAACTTTAGTCCTTGTTCTTAATTTTTTTTGTAATCAAATTCCGCAATTGGTTTTTCCTGGCAACACCTCAATCAACTCTCAATTCCAACTTAATTCAACTATAATTTAATGCCCGCATGTTTTTCCTGGCAACAATTCCACTCAATTTCAACTATCAATGTTCAACTTTTAATTCAACTTATCGCCGTCCTCAACCTGGCACCTCTTTAACTTGGATTCCACCTTTCAATTCAACTATCGCCCGCATTTTTACCTGGCACCTCTTCGACTGACAAGACCTATTACGATGCAAAAAAATCAACTTGGGGAACCGAAACATCACCACAAGTCACCCAAAACTGTCCCACGAACAACAGTACGTGTATCAACAGACAACTGTACCAACCTTTTTTTTTACCACTTTCCTCAGTAAGAACACAATAATGCGCAAGAAGACACTTTACAACAGTGGTGAGGCGAAAGTATTTCGAAACTATATATGAATGAACTAGCCCTTGTTCTTTTGCTTTCTATGCGTACGCTCTAGGGAATAAAACCCTATACTGTCCTTCACAACAAACCAGCCGATAACATAACTACACCGCCTGCGCTAACGTAAACTAAACACTACAGGGTTGTTCCCAAACAAGTCTTTACAACAACTTCATTACGATTCATCTTCGTAGACTAATTTCCATGTGGTTGTTCCACAAAGTTTTTCCAACCACCAAAAACCCCAAACAATACAATTGCCTTGTATTCCTGACTTGTAGTTTACTCCCACCTCTTTTAGCTTTACAGTTGCTGACGCCGATACATAGCCTGCACTTACAGTTTTAATTCTTTTCATTTTTTTGCTCTGGGGTAGATTACCCCACCACCTCCACATATTCTTCAACTTTTTTGAATGCCAGGCTCGCATTACGCATGTCTTTACAAACACCCCCTACTCAACCGTACGACGTCCTGTCTGAATTTTCCATTATATATTTTTCTTCCTTATCTTCCTTGGGAGCCAACATCAACATTTTTTTTTAAATCGCGTAGCGATTTTCCTCCTTTCGGTTCGTCGCTCTCATCAAGCCTCCAATTTACTCGAGAAAAAAAAAAAAAAAAAAAAAAAAAAACGTCCTTCTTCTTGGACTCGTCTCATACCCAATTAGGCAACGTGAATTTTCTTTGCTCATAATCCACAACTTCTACTTCGGACATATTTTTTCCCTTTGCAATCTCCTTATCAACTGTACCATCTCCTTCTTCAATTGATTCACAACTGGCTTATACTTTCTTTTAGTTAAACCCGAACAACTTGTCCTATCATTGTTTCCTGTCCCCTCTAGACCGTGTATTCACCGCCCACTAACTTGCCTTGCTCAATGGTAAACTCATTTTCTCCTCTATCCTAGGTAAGCTATTATTCCATGTGATTAACTAACCCCCTAATTTCCATCTCAACCCCCTTTCGGTTTGTCCTTTTACTCCTTTTCTATTTCGTTCTACCCCGAGCTATCAGTTCTCTGTGTTTTCGCGTCCTATACTTCATTTTAATCTCAATTATCCTTAACATCTAGTTTTTTTTTCTTTTAAACCATCTATCCTAGCTGAACAAACTATCCATTTTAGTTTTTTGATTATCCTCCCTTTTTCATTTCCTAACTTAATATCTTTATCTGACTTTTTGCCATTTCCATTTTTATGGCATTCCTCTCTTTCCGACCCCCTTATGTGATTGGTATTTTATCTACCCGCCATCACCCTCCAACTTTACTCGCCAAGCTCTATTTTTATCGGCATTCCTTTGGACTTGGCCAACTCCCCTATTTTATTAAGCATTTCATCTGACTGCACTCCATATTTTATTAGCCTGTCAAAAAATCGCATCATCTCTAATCCTCCATGATTACTAACTACTTGATTGCTCAGACGCAAATCATCGCATTCCTGGTGCGACCTTGAAACTCCCTGTTTGCTAAGACTGTTTTCGACCGCAGCTGCAATTAACTTCGTTCTCCCGATTTGCGTGGTTTCAGCTTCCAACATGGTCGCATTCCCTAACTCTCATAATCCTTCCTTTCCTCTGGTAGATCAAAAAGTGTACCGTCCTTTCCTAACCGGCAAGGGGTACATCATATCCTTATTTGTCTGACGAGATTTTTCATGATTTGATTCCATCATATCCTTGGTCTAACTCAACTGTACTAATCGCTATCCGTACTATCATTGGTTGCACACTCTACCTTCATTCAAATTAACACTTCCTCTTCTGAACTCATTTATAACCCGTTGAATTTCTCACCCTACCCCACCCAACACTTCCCCAACTAGCTGGACCGAGATCTCAAAAAAAAAAAATCCCCCCCCACTCCTTCCTCTGGTTCTGAAACCCCAAAGCCTGCATACCTGCCCCTCCTTTCTGTTCTCGAATAAATCTGTTTTTTTTTTTTTTTCTTCCTATTTGCTCAACCTACCCTTATACCCCACGAATTCTAATTTCAGAAAATCTCTCTTTGACTACGTAAAAATTGCAACTGTCCCACTCAAAACACTCAACCAAGTAGACACTTACAGTAAATCTTCTTATCCGTTTTGGTTTTAGCCGGGGGCCCTCGGAATTTGCGAAAAACTCGGATGGGGCGGAAAATTTTTTTATTTGCTCTCGTACTGCCTGAGTGGTAAAATTATTGCCATGAAAGGAAAAAGAACTAAAATACACACAATCATTCTACGGGGATACTATTATGTTTTAAAATACTTGAATTAAAGTCACGAACACACGACACAATTAGGCCTACATGTCGTAATAAAAACTATGTCTAGGCCTAGGCCTAGGCCAAAATCGACGAGTAGGGCCCGGCCTACAAAGCAAAAATAGGCCTAGCCCAGCTCTTTCTCATGTGGGAAAACCCCCTCCACTATGCCCCCCTGAACTCAGCCAAAAATAAGTCTGGGAAAAAAATAAGATAAGCCCCGGGAAAAAATTCAATCGTCGTATTTTGAATTTCGTGAACGTTTTAAACATGATTGCATCTATTTTCCCAACGACCACTTTTAAAAGCTTGTGTGAGATGGCTGATCGTAAAACGCAAAGCGCGGCGCCGAAAAGCCACTGACCTCTATATGCTCAGTGGGTGGCCTGCGCTTCCGGGATGCCCCGACGCACACTGCCACTAAACTCTATACGCTCATAACTGATGCACCTGCTCAAAAGTCGGGGATAACGCCGATCTATTTTCTTTGCACCATTTCGTAAGGCCCCTAAAATGTATGCGAGTACATTTAAAAAAAGGGGCCGCGGCGTCTGTAATTATTTTTATTTTTTTTTTACTATTTTAAAACTTTTTTTTTTTTTTTTTTTTTTTTTTTTTTTTTTTTTTTTTTTTTTTTTTGGGGGCTCGTTAACAGGGAACATCTAAAGGGAATCGGAAAAGAGGTCTTACTGTACTAAGCCCTCTTAATCTCGACGTTTTTAAATAATTCTTAAAAGCTTCCACTTGGTTCGCCAAATGTAACCACAAACCTACGACCCCTCAGGTAATCGATAGCTCTCGTTTGGATATTTTCTCTAAATAGTTAAAACTTCAAAAAAACATTTAAAAAACCAAAAAAATACTCGGCGTGGGTCCGCCTAATTAAATAAAACCCGATTTCTGATCTCACTTGGAAGAAAAAATTAATTAATTTTAAAACACTGTTTCAAGACAAAAACATCAAACTTATGATTACTCTACCTGGGCTGAACCTGGTACTCAAGTCCTAAATTTTCTAACCAGTTCATAACACCTCCATACTCCCAAGCCCCAAAAAATTGAAATCGTACAAAAGGAAGACAAACACTCTGAAATACAACTTATAATTTATACTAGATCTAGGATACTTACAACGACAATCAACTTTTCATAAGTTAAACCAGAACGGGCTAATTGCATGACAAATAAATTTCCTTCATTGCCCAAGGAATACATTTAAACCCTACCTATCAGTACTGAGTCTAAAAGCAAAAATGGATATCCGTTAGATTCTCTTGGTCTAGGGACAACTAAAGTTTCCCAAATTTTTATGGAAATAAAATTGTTAAAAAATTTAAATTTTAAAAATACTCCCCAAAAATGATCATGACTCCCATCGAAACCTTATGACGTCGAAGAAGTCCGCGTGAAATTCCGTACTTGCTGCGTTTTTTGTAGACATCGTAGCCCTTGTATTGAAGACCCTTTTCTGAGTTCTATCCCGGCTGTGATTACTCTTGTTTTCAACTCCCTTGTAATGTTTGAGGGGTGAAAAAATACGATATTTTCGTACGAAAAACTCAACTCCGACCGTACTTTTTTTTAATGTTTTCACACTTCCCCAATCAGCATTCCAAACCCAACAACCAATTTTTTTCCTGTATCTCACAGGGTAAACTGTCAGACTTCATAATGTAAACGCCTACTTTTTCCTCAGTTCTGTTCTTACCCGTCTTTATTCCCAAAGCCTTCGTTCGAGTTGCGGGGCTCAGGCACCCCGAATATTCCAGTTCTTATTGTTGATTTTTATCTCTAGCTTTTTGAAATTAAAAATTTCGCCATTTTTTTTCTTCAATTTAATCGCTTTACGATTTAAAAACCAAATTTACTAAAACTAAGCCTCGGCCGATATCGAATGGTAATTTAACTGTTCCTTTATATTTTCCTATATTTGGTTCATAACATTTTCCTCACCGTTTTTCCTTTTTATATCTTTCAATCTGTATTTCGTTGTAATACGCCAAACCAAACCTTGCTTGCGTTTCGCTCCAAAACCCAGGCTACCAAATAATCTTTCTGGGTTCCTTTAAAATCCACAAACTCTCGGCCCCGATATCGAATGGTTCTCCCCCTTTCTGGTTTTTATCGTGCTGTTTTTATCAAGTCCGTAGGTTTTTTAAATATTTCCTAAAGCAGAAAAAGTTCGTTTACCACGTATCCCTGGGCTGGGCTAGCCTTATAAAATGTACCTCGATTTTACGTTCTCGTTGATTTTTTGTATTTTTTTTCTTGGCAATCCCGTTCGTTTTCGATTATCACTTTCGCGGGTTTTTAAAACCGTTTCCTTATCCAAAATGTTTTTTTCCTAGTCCCCCTTTCTCTAATTTTTCCCATCGCCTAAAATCGCCCCCCGACACGACCGTTTTTTCCAAATTCACGTCTCAAAGCTCTCCCTGCACACACTGCCGCAGACCCCTCTCAACAATCCAAAAACGACGTAGCGTTATGAAAAACCAAACAAAGACCCGCACCAGCGTCTTAACTGAACTTTCTAAACAAAACCGGGTGACCTACATTTTAAAAAAATGAAAAAATGACCTTGGCATTTTCTAGAATTTAAAAAAATAGATTGACATAGATTTTATATTAAAACTTTATACTTAAATGAAACCATATTCTTTTTAGAAAACAAATGAAATTTTCTCTAGTTTTTTTGATTTAAATCAAACCCTTCGTATTTTTAGTATTTATTAGTTTATACATGGTTTACACATTTAAAAACCCGTTGCCTCAGTAGTAGCCCCCGAACCCGCTCATAAAAAAAACACACTCTCCTTTCCTGACCCCGGGATCGCTTCAAGTAAAAATCCATCTTCAAATACCATTGCCAAAAAACCTAAGTCCCTCAGAGAGACCCCTATGTCTCAACTTTGGGTGAAAAATAGCCAAGTTCTTTCTTACCATAAAATATAACACTAATAAATATAATTAAAAAATCAAGCCTCTTTGTAGGGGTCTTTAAATTTAATTTACCTGAAAATTTGTTTTGTCAGCAACAACATTCCGAAGACAAAAACATCCTTTTTACTGTCAAAAAACCCCCAAAATTTTCTGATTCTTGCAAACAATGTCACTAATGCTCCAATAAAAAAATTTGGTAACTTTGGAGAGTTGCCAAATAGTTCACACATAATTACCTGGAAAAACCACAACAAAATTTCGTTTAATCAGATTTTTAGCAATTACATTTTAAAAAAAAAGGAAATTTCCCGTTTAGGGAAAAAACAGCTTCCGTATAAATTTTACTTTGAACACAGGGTTTTGCCGTACAAATTTATGAATAATACATACTTAAAATATCAACCATTTAGATTCAATTGTAGGGCAGGGCAAAGATATTGTATTTTCATTTTTATTTTTTCATCTTCGGGAGCATACCTGCCAAGTTTTACGAATTATTTTGTAAATTTTCGAAAACGGGAGTCATTTACGATTTTACGATTTCCCTGTCATTTTACGAATTTTTTCAATTTTCAAAAATTTAAAAAAAAAATGTTTTTTTTTTTTTTTTTTTTTTTTTTACAAAAAATCGTTATTTTATAATTGAAACTGGCGTGCCGTGTGAATTTCCATTTCTTGCCTTCCTTGGTATGTGCAACCCCCTCCCTCTCACGGCCCGCCCGCCCTACATCGAACATGCCGAGAAAAAAAAGAATGATTAAAGTGTCCCCAAAACTCACTAAAACGCACGAAATTGCACCAAGACTGTAAAAAAAAAACGGGGGGCCCCACTTTGCTGGGGGGCTCGCCCCCCAGACCCCCAGTTGCCCGCGCCACCTCCGTTTGCCCCTTAAAAGTCTGTTTGGGGACTTTTACGAATTTGGGAATTCAAAACTTGGCAGGTATGCTGTAGTAAGTAGTAAGGAAGAAAGTAGGAGATGAGTGGGGAAGGATCGACTGCAAAGGTATGGACACATGAGAAGAATGGAGAAGAAAATAATCCCAAAACCAACGAACAAGAGAAGAGTGGGAAGACCTCGAGACAGATGGCAAGACTAAGTACTACATACACTACAGGCAGATGTGGATGAGACAAGAGGATTGGATAGTGGATGAAGAGATAGAAAGGTGGTGGCAAGAAAGGAAAAAGTAGAGAACTGGTGGTGCAACAAGAAAATTTGGAAAAAGAAGATGAGGTGCCAAGCTTGGATGATTCTGTGATGCCATAGTTCAATGGTGGAAACACCCCTTTACACAACTAAATTAGGAAAACACTAAAGTTGTTGTTCGACGAGTGAGCAAGTCATGTGTTGAGTACCCGGTAACATTCCCTCCTACCTAAGGCTGATCTAGACAGCATGGGTCTTTCCTCCCTATAGCCTATCATAGGCTAGAGCGTATTTTGATCTTACAGTTGACACGCCCTTATACCAACTAAACTCAAAAGACAAAACCCTATCATTATACCTTACATAATATCAATCAACTTAAATGCAAATGTTCCCGGGTACTCAACACATGACTCGCTCACTCGTCTAACAACGACTTTTGGCGTTTTCCTAGTCTAGTTGGCTAAGGCGCCTTTATATCCGGAACGTGGGATACCCGGGTTCAAACAACGGGATAGATTTTTTAATATCTGGATTGTATTTAAAAAGTTAAAGAACATGTTTTGAAATGCATACAATACCATGGAAAACATAGCCAGTACAAAATACATGTAAAGATTTCAAGGTTTACTCAATCTCCAAGCGGAATTTTGGGAAACCTTAACCTACTCTCGGTTACACCCGAGTTTACTCATGTTGTGCAGTAGTGCCCCCCGTGTTACGCCTGAGTATACTCGTCGCGCCCACGTCGCACTACAATGTTTGAATTCAAGTGTTGTTCATTTGATACTCAACAGGATTAGAGTGCTCTAGTTTCGTGTGGCATGTGCTTCAACCTTTAGGCAATATGCTGAACTGTTTCGCCAACTTTTGGAACCGGTCGATAACTTGATTTGTTATGTTTATTTCAATGCCGACTAGTTGAATGCTCCCGAGTTCCATGTCAGCTGTAGTAAACAGTCATGGCGTCCTCGGGTGGAGAGTTCGTGTTTTCAGCGTGTTTTAGATCGGGAATTCCATGATATTAATACAAATAGTGACTCGGAAAGCGATGATGACTTTATTGTAAATACCTACGATAGTTTTAATGAAAGTAGGATGTCTACAAATTTTCCATTACAAAATTCCCCAACTTTTCCAGGTTTTCCGGATGGAAAATTATATTTTTTCAGGCTGCAAATTTGGCTTTCCTGCACATTATAATGGAGGAAAAATTGTTTATAAATTCAATGTCGATTCTGGCAGAAATTAAATTGAGAATTTCTATTTTCATACACAAAAAAGGTATTGAAATTACTCAAATATTGATTTTTTTACATTTCTAGTAAAATTACAGGGAAAAAAATCCCCGACTTTTCCAGGTTTTTCAGTCTTGTAGACACCCTGGTGAAAGTGAAGAGGACAAGAGTGGTAATCACGACTGTGACAGTGCAAGTGAAAATGGTGTTGTAGGCCTAGGTTTAGTTCAGGTGAGTAGGCAAAATAAAAGTAGGCGTATTGCCAATGATTGGACACGGAACTGGGGTAGAGGTGTAGGCCTAGTTAAGCCCTATCACACTTTTTTAAAATAATTATTGGATGGAAAATGTGGGAGTTATGTTTTTTTTAAATAAGAATGTTTTTGTGCCGAAAATACCCCACACAGCAGGTGCAAGCACAGGTTTTAAGCCCCACAGTGAAGAGGTTAAGCGTGCAAGATTCTTTACACCTTGGTCATCGCCTGACACTCAAAAAATGATTTGATAAAATTGTCCCTCCACCCCTAATCTCACGCGCTGCACTATTTGGGGTAAGTCCGTTTCGACTAGGGGTGCGCACACAATCGCATACACCAATATTATTGATATTAAATTGTGTGTCAATGTAACTTACTGCAACAAGGTAGCAACTCCATTTAAGGTAAGCTGTTGGCACCCTATCTCTTTATGTCATTCACATGATCCAGCCTTTTTGCATTCCTTTCAAACACATATTTTTTAAATAGTAGGTCGTTTGTTAACATTTCCGGGAAATCCCAGAGTTGTGATGTCCTTTAAAGAACATCGGCAACAATACATTGGCCCAATAAGTTTATAGTAGGCCAATACATTAAAATTTTATAAACCTAAATATTACTTACGATTCATGATGAGATGAGATGATGAAGAAACACTGAATCTGGCAAGCTTAGTATCTACAGTTTCATGCCCTTGTTTATTTTATAGTTAGGAAATAGGAATGGATGTATTTAAATGAAGGCCTAAGATCTCTATAGTTTCAGATTCACTTTATTGGTTGTATTCTACAATATTGTAGGTACAGGTAAAATACAAAAGAATATTAAAAACATGCCATGATGTAAAGTGACAACTAAATCTAAACATCCTGTCATCAACATATGTCAGTGTTCTAAAAGAACTTACAAATTGTGATCTAAATCATATTACACACTATGGTAGGCCTACTCTTCACCACATCATGTCTTCAAGTGTCCAATGATGATTGATTACTAACTAATTACCGTACTACTATTGATTAGTAATCAATCATCATTGGCCACTTGAAAAATGTGGTGTTAAGAGTGTAGTAGTAACAGCAGTGGCGGCTCATGAGGGAGGGTTGCAGGGCTGCAGCCCCCCTGGCAATTTGATCCATCATGTTAATATTATTTATATACCGCCACTAATCACGTTTTATAAAACTAGGAAAACGCTCAGTTGGACGCGTTGATAAGCGAGCACGTGAAAAATAATTTGATGATGGTCCAAATTTCAACCTGATCTGAACCTCCGTTCGACCGCTATCATGAGCCAAAAAAGCAGCGCGACTTTCCGTTGCCATGGTAACAGTACTTTGTTATAATGTAATTTCCATTTACACTACAAATCGGATCAAAATAAAATTAACATATTCGTGACCGGACGGACATTCTAAATGATTTGGCCACCTCAGATTTTGTCGCCATTTAGTTTGAAAAAAAAAACTTTCGATTAACTTTAATGTAAATTTTTAACTTTTTGAACGATTTTGCCACAAAACTAATGGCATTCAATCGAGAACGAAGCTTGCGGATGGTCCAAATTTCAACTCGATCCGAGCCTCCGTTCGAACATTATGGCGAGACATACATACAAACAAACAAAAACAAAAAAAAATAAGTGATAATTTTTTCCGGCAGAGTCAAATGGACGCTCGCTTCGCTCGCTTAAAAAGGTGTAATTTATTGTGCAAAAGTGTTTCTAAAAATAATATTTCCAGCAAATATTCTTATGAGTACGACCGCAATTGAATTGTGTACGTTTTTGAACGCGAACGCCACCCGGGTCAGGAACTCTGTAGCCGGTGATACTGGTCTGCAGGTTTTGCAGTCCTCACCTTAGAGCCTGGAGCGGGTGAGCGGGGTCATAATGCCGGGAGGGGTTGTAGGGCAAATACTGCTGCTTGGGTCTGCACTGTCTGCAGTCCATTGCCGTAGCCAGTTCTCGCAATGTGTTTGTGCACCCACTCATTCAATGAGTTCAGTGGCAATGCTGGCGAGTGAGTGGGCTATCTAGTGTTATAATTATTTGCGATTGTGAACAAATTAATGTAAACAAGATGAATTTTAGTGCAAATATTGTTAATCTTTAAAAAATCAAACAGTCAACCAAAAATTTTGCAATAATTACATTATTACCGGTAATCAATAATCACCAGTCACCACAAACAAAAAATGTTATAAATAAACGAGCCTCTGACACGTAAAAATACTCCCAATCACACTCGAAGAACCGGGAAAAAAGTTGGGGCCACCCCCCAGACCACCATTGTACAAAAGCATGTACTTTACCCAAGAAAGAGTGTGATCGCATAAATTATTTTTGGATGAAACCACTGCAGACCCCCCACTGTAAACAGTCGCGAGCCGCCACTGAGTAACAGGGAGATGGCCATCAAATAAATGGAAGTACGGTGCAGATTCCTCAAATTACAATCACAAGAGATGTGGGAATATAGGCCTACAGTGGTTGTAAAATAAATTAAATAATAAGCCTATGGTGTGTGGTACATATTATTAACCCTGCTGAAAAATCTGGTCAAGATCTTGCCAAGTTCTTGCAAAGATCTTGTATAATCTTGCAAGAACTTGGCAAGATTGTGGTTGGTCTATTAATGCCGTAGGTACTTGATGCAATTTTGATACACACCATGCCACCTTATTTGATATTTATCCGTGGCTTGTTAATCTAGGCCCTGTAAACATAAAGCAAGTAGGCATGCCTGCAGGCTAGGGCAAAGACAGGCCTAGCCCTAAAGTGCAAGGCACAAGACTTTTAGTCAACTGTCATCTAGGCCTAAGTGGTTGTAAATACTCACATAGCCTGAGGTCTGTACAAGTCAATGGCAGCTATCTATAGCTATTTATGTGATGTTGCCTTTGCCTACTTTGTAGACCAGGTCTAGTTATCAACTGTCTACTCTAGTTCAAAATAAGCTGAAACAATGAGACAGCACAACTGTAGGCTTGGCTTGATCGCTGCCATAGGCCTAACTGTTTGTGATGAGGTTCAAGATGTTAATACCAGGTGGCAGTTAAGTTTGAAATCTTACTAAGATTTTGGCAAGATCGATCTTGTAAGTTCTTGACAAGATTTTTCAGCAGGGATTCTTGGCAAGATCTTCCTTGACACAAGTTCTTGTCAAGATCTTGTCAAGACGTTTCAGCAGGGAAGCCTTGGGCCCCTACCTACTTTTGACACTGTAGTTTTTTCTTTCAATGTGGCTTTAAAAAATAATATGTTGTCACAATCAACATCCTAGTTACAAAATTATATATATGCAGGATAACAAGGCACAATCGGATTTGATGAGGACCTTGCCCTTATTATTATGTAGCCTACATATCAGTATTTTAAAAAAGGGACAAGAAATATGTAAATGAGAGGGTGAAGTATAACAATTATTAACATTAACAATGACATTGCACTATGTATTTTAAGTAGGCATTGCCAACTCCAAAATATGTTATTGATCACTATGACATGACAAGAGTGAGAAAGAGTAAGTGAATGCGAGAATAAAAATGAAAGTTACAACCGAAAAGAAAAGTTAATGCAACAGTGTGTGTACCAACAGTTAGTAAATTGATTTGGTAATTAAGTTGGTATTGAATGGTATTATATGGTATTAAAGTTACCGGTAATGCAACAGTGTGTGTAGGGGCCTACCAACAGTTAGTAAATTGGTTTGGTATTAAAAAGTGTTGATACTTGATACTATGTTAGAATGGCGAGGGGCTATGCTTCAACTGGTAAATACTAAAATTACTGATCCAATTTACCTAGTGGTAAAATTTAAAAAATGATTATATTAACAATGTAGGCTAGACATCAACAAGACAGTAGAATTTTTAAACTAAAGAAAGGGGAAGCTAGAAAGCTTGACTGAACATTGTTAGTTGGTTAAACTGACTAGCATTTAGGCCTACTTCTCTATACATGGCACTAATGCATATCTGAAAACATGTTCATCAAAGCCCGGATTCTGCAAATGATTAAGAGGATTTAAACACCACGCTGAGCGTGTCATGTGCAGTACTTTTGTACTAGGCCTACGGGCAGGGAAATCAATATATTTTGATTCTGTTTTTTTTCCTCTTAAAGAAAACTAAATTCTTGTTTATCGCACGTTGGCCTTTTTTAGATTTAAGTCATAGCTTTTCCTCCACTTGTCCTCAAAGTCCATAGAAAATGGTCATTTCCGGTCAAAGTTTACTGACTTAGTGTGACCAAAAGGGAGTAAAATTGAAAAATCGGCCAACGTACGTAGATTCACATAACCGTTTTGAATATGAAAAAAAAAACTTATTTTTGTCGGACGAAAAATGTAGACGTAGGATGAAAAGTACGAACTCCTTGCAAAGCACACTTTTGGCTCCATTTGGTGGCGCTCTCTAGCGAAATCCGATCGTCTCTGGCTCTGCTTCGAAGCAAGTAAGGTAAGATAAGGTGGGCGGGATCTGGACATCGGATGTGCTTGTCATCAGATAACATGAACACAATCTGCTATTTTGAGTTTACTCACAGTTGTCTAAATTGTTGCCGTAAGAATTCTATAATATTCATTTAGAAATAAATGATGATGATTATTGTTATTTAACGTCACTATTATTGCAATTTTGCTATACACGTCGATGACTGGTGATGTGATAGATAAGAGTGAAGTATGATTACAAAGAAAAACAACTTGTGCGGGATTCGAATCCGCGTCATATAGTGTAATTCGCCAGCGTCGCAATAGTATATTATGTGCCACCGCGGACGCCATACATACATATTATGTGTATCGGATTCTGTTGATTTTCATTTTAATTCTCCGTAGTGCAAGATTAGATTAATTGTAGTGCTCCCATTGAACCAAACGTCACATATAGTACCGATCCTTATTCCTTAGTTATTTAATTTTTTGTAGATATAAAGTAGCGTTCTTTCATCATGATATGAAACAAGAAAAGTTAAATCGTTTGCTATCATTTGGTCATATCCATATGACACATCACCCAATCACGAGAATCGTTGCCACATAATTAGACATGTCTAATGTCTAGGACTAGGAAAACGCTCAGTTGGACGCGTTGATAAGCGAGCACGTGCTATACAATTTGTTGATGGTCCAAATTTCAACCTGATCTGAATCTTTGTGCAACCGCTATCATGAGCCAAAAAAGCTCCAGCTTCGTGCCACTTTTCTTTGCCAAGGTAACGTTACTTTTGTTAAAATGTAATTTCCATCTACACTACTTATCGCATCAAAATACAATTAACGTATTTGTGACCGGACGGACATTCTAAGTGATTTGGCCATCGCAGATTTTGTCGCCGTTTAGTTTAAAAAAAAAACTTTCGATTAACTTTAATGTAACTAACTTTATAACTTTTTGAACGATTTTGCCACAAAACTAATGGCATTCAATCCAGATCGAAGCTTGCGGATGGTCCAAATTTCAACTCGATCCAAGCTTCCGTTCGGACGTTATGGCGAGACATAAAAAAAAAAGTGACTATTTTTTCCGGCAGAGTCAAATGAAAACGCTCGCTTTGCTCGCTTAAAAATATGTAAAATATGAACTAAATGAAAAGCAGTTCTGTGGCTAGTAGGCAGGCCCTAGACTTTAAACACTCATTTATTTATTTTATCATAATACATTGGTTATAAATTGTTATACCTATTATCAATATTAGTTCTGACTGATTATAGGTAGACTGTACATACGAATTTATGTGATTTTATTTTATGTTTTATTTTATTGCCGCATATGAGCGTGAGCTCGTGCCCTTGGACTACGCCCTCTTCCTCCAAAATCACTTTCCACGGTTGAAAAACCTCTGTATTATTGTTCCAAATGTCAAGACGAGTTTTTTGATACCCATCTGTACCCTACCTATGTAATGCAAAGAACATTTACGTAATTTTCATGTATCATAGTCAGGAAGATATTATAGCAAGTTGAGAAGTATACGCGTGACCCCGGCGTGACCTTCACTTTCGTCTTATTCTTATGCACCCGCTACGCCCAACACTAGTATAGTTGACATAGATAGAATTCATAAATGCATAAATAAACACACAAATGTCTTTTACAATATTTTAAACTAAAGTATACATATTTACCACTGATGAAACGCATATAATTTATTTTGATTGCTATTCATATCGACCAATCAATAACATCGGCCATTTATCTGGCTCACAATCTTAAACAATTCAACAACAGCCGAGCTTGCTATAGTGTGGACCAGATAAGGTGGCGGTCGCCGAGGGATCGCAGCACTGTCGACCACGCACTATGGCCACAGGATCGGCAAAAAGTAGATAAAATAAATGTCTCTAAAACTGCTTTCGGAGAAAAACACAACTATTTTAAAGCCAAGTCTTGCCCAATATTATCCTAAAAATAAAGTATTTATGAAGTGTACGAATAAAATCAAGACATTTTGTTTTTGATGCTCCTAAACATTTACATCACATCTGGCAAGGTTGGCATTATAAACGGCTGGAACTTCGGACACACCATGACCAACAAGGCAAAAAAAACACTTTCGTAATCGTGATTACTTAAAATCATTATTTCCCTAAAATACTGACTCTGTGGGACGAACTACTTTATTCACAGCTTATAAAATGTTGATTTATGTGGTAACATATCACGATAACATGACCAAATACGGTAGGCCCTACCTAATGCCAGTTGTGTTTAAATTGTCAACGTTGGCGTCCGTGCTCTCGCTTGACCTTGACGCCCGCCAGCTTATCTGGTTCAACCTATACTATTAAACACCTCGATTGTTTTCTTTGGTAGATTACTGGTTAGGCTCTAAGCCTTAAAATAAAAACTAGTCAAACAAGTTTTACCCGACTGGGGTTCGAACCGAGAACCTTCGGCTTGTTAATAAGTAGATTAGTAGATTAAAATTAGATAAAAAAAAAACAGTACAACAACAAAAATTCGTGTCTTTGGCTCAAGAGGGTGTAAGTCAGCTAACGAAACCGAGGGGTGTGGGTTTGAAACCCGAAACACAGGATGTGTTTGGTCATTTTGCGTGTGCATAAAGAATTCTATGTAAGTAATGTCAAATACTTTCGAGCGGGTGTCTACTGTATTTGGTAATGGGTATCTGACGAGTGTAGGCCTAACACTACACATGCTTATGAGCGGTAAATGGTAAATCAAATTTAATCAAGATCACTGTTAGCAATGAAGTATTAATATTATAAATAAGATTAAAAATGTGATTCAGTTATTTTAAACTTTAAATAAGACTTAATTTAATAATTAGCTCGGGTAACGGTGTCGACAAAAAGTAACAGTCTTTACAAAAAAGTTACTTAATTCTAACAGTAATAATTTTTATCTAAGAACATGTTGCTTGTTAAGTGAACAAATCGGTCAACCTAAAGATAAAATCCATCTAATCCAACTAGTTTGTGTTGAGTTTAAAGTAAAGAGACACTAACATAACAACTCGCTCGGGTAACCGTCTTGACAAAAAGTAACATTCTTGACAAGTGATCACTGAAAATCAATAAAAACAAGTGTTTTGTTACTTTTGAGTATGGCAATGAATTACAACCTTTCCCTTCAAAACTCATCTACAGTTGCAGGAAATTAATGCAGTAATAATCCACGATGCCCTTGGTATTTGGTAATGTTACTTTTTGAAAGTAACATACCTAGGCCTACCTGACAAGTAACGGTCATGACATTTTTTAATTGGATGAGCGTAGCGAGCGAAGCGAAGATTCCATTTCACTACACTGGAGAAAAAAATCCGGAATGTTTTTTTTTTTTCTTCTTTCTGTATTTTTGTCTGTCTGTTAACACGATTCCGGCTAAACCGATACTCCGATTGCGATGAAATTTTATGGAGGCCTTCGAAATCTCTGAACTAAGAACTGCCACGTTTTTGAGCGCAATCGAAAAATTATTTCTCATGAAAATCGCAATTTTACGATTTTTTTTCGATTTTTAAAAAATTTGTTCGACTTACAACTCCTACATGCTTTATCCGATTGTAATGATTTTTTCACAGAACCTTAATTTTAAGAATTAATATATTCGTGTAAAATTTGTGCGCAATCGAATAATTATTTCTTATGAAAATTTCAATATTACGATTTTTTCCTTTTTTAAAATTACGATTAATTAAAAAAAAAAGTTATTTTTTTATTTAATTTGATTTAATTTAAAAAAAATTCAACAAAGTTCTGATTTTTTCACAGAACAACAGAAAATCCGCAAAACACATGGCAGCTCAATTCACCAATTACGCTCATCCAACAACGCGGCGGGACTTAAGCGTTTTCCTAGTTCATAAATATCAGTACAAATGCCAAGTGTATAAAAGTAGGGTTGTTTTTTTTAGGATCTGGAACTTGATTGTAATGTAATAATAGTGTTCAATCGAAGATAAAATTAAAAATTAATGATCTTAACTTGGTAACATTCATGACCAATAATTAAAATACTCGCCGTTTATTTGTTTCCTTCTCAATTTAAACAGATATCATTGAAAAATCAAACAAACTTCAATGGTGTCATATCATGGACTCTTGTTCTTGTTCTTCTTCTTCATTGATCCACTGCCTTCTACAATTTTTATTTTTATTTTTATGCACGATAACGGTCATGACATCAATATTATTACCACAGTGGGGACTAGGGTTGCCAACCGTCCGGAATTTCTCCGGACAGTCCTGATTTTGATGCCTTTGTCCGGAAAGAGGAATTGCCTCATTCCGGACGGCACTTTGTCCGGAATTCGTGAAAAAGTCATATTTGTACTACATTTTATTGAATTTTAGAGTATTGCAGTGAATGTGTTTTTTTCTCTCTAAAGTTGGTACATCAGTTGGTTTGGTAATTTGGAATAAAAGTTAGTTTCTTTCATGTAGCCGCCTTTCCGTAGTCCTACTCCTAGCTAGTCGTGCTCGTGACTGCCCTGTCCCACTACCCTTATCTTTTCGTGTAGGCCTATGGAGATTTTTGAACATGTGTCCAAAAACAAAGAACTTCCGCAAGCTGTGAGAAGTGAAAAAAAGTATTCTTTCAAAAAGTAAAAGCTGCAAAAAGTAAAGCTGGCATTAACGTTCAAATAACAATGGCACTAGATGGAAACTAGTAAATGGTACCTACGGACCACAGAATTATATAAATCATCATTAATTTTAGTAATAGTTATTGTTCAACAAAATATAATAATACCTGATAATATACAAATTGGATAACGTTAAACTGGATTTCATTTTTTATAACTTTTAACCATATTTCATCTTTCCAAAATGTTTTTACGTAATAAATTAAACAAAATGCTAGAATTAAATTGTAAGCTTTGTTATTATAATTTATAATTAATGTATGAGTTGATCCCAGATTCCAATCCAACGATATATCCAAGTAATTGAATCATTAAATTACGTATCCGGCTGTTTTGAAGGTTAAAAGGGTCCAAAAAATTTTCGCCTCCGGCGGCTGGGGCTTCGCCCCAGACCCCTTGTGTGCCTACTAAAATTGGAGCTTTGTCCGGAATTCTAGTTGACCCAAGTTGGTAACCCTAGTGGGGACGAACACTCCTTACTTGATATTTCTTGGAAAATTTTATTATATTAAAATGTCTTTAACATCAATTACAATTACTTAATTATTATTTCTGCTTTCATTTCACCAAGAGATTAGGCAATTTAGTGAAAAATCCAAACAGCTTACTGAAACACTTCTGGTTTTGTGGATAGGGACATAGGTTTTAGCACATTTTGCATTACGTAATAGTGAATTAAAGGTCGGCCTTACAAGATAGAAGTGCAAAAATTCAAGGATCTAATGAAAACTATTAGTATTCTGAAAATTTACAACCAAAATTTATGCAAATCAATATCTTGATCCGAAAAAATATATAGCCTATATTAAGGTGGGACAGAACAAGGGTCATTTTATTTGAGAATGACCCATATTGTTTTGCATTGCATCATTTGTACATGTAGGCTAACCGTTATTAAACTGTCAATCCTAATGAAATTGAGTATTTCATTGTCACGGGAGAAACATAAATTTTGACAGCATACTAGGCCTACTGTGTAAAATATAAAATTATAAATTGTATTACAATGTTATTCATTACCATACACCAAAAAAAAAAGCTTTCGGATAGGGATTACAACTCGATGTTTATATTTTATAGCGATGCCAGCAATGGAAGTTGACCTTGACAGTGTTATCGTGGCGAGTGAGCCGGGCGGGCAATAAATCAGGCTCTGGTTACTTTGCCGGTGCATTACCCCTCTTTGCCTTGCGCTACTGCCATGTTTCGTTGCAGTGGGGATGACTATTTGTTAACGCCTATCTCCCTCCCTTCCCGCTCCCCGCAAGAGCACAAATTTCCAGCAAAGCGCGGGAAAAGTTAGGACTTATCCTCTTAAGTCAACAACAAAAACAACCCTTCAGCAACAGTGCATGAAAATTACTTATAATAACTTACCTACCGGTAAGTTTAATAATTATTAATTTTAAAATACACTTACGTATATCAACTCTCTGTTGAAGACTCAGACCCTGGGCGCTGCGAGACACGAGTTTAGTGAGGGTTGTAGCCGCCAGAAGCTGGGCATAACAGGAGTCTTCTCGATCCAACAGTAACTGACATTTTGACAAAGTGTCCGAAGAGTTCTGAAAGTTGACCAGAGCCTTTTCTGCCTCAGCTCGCTGGCTGGGTTCTTGAGATTCGTAGAGTTGCTTGCATAGCAACTCTAGCTGTCGCACCTCCTGAATTGCAGACAGATAGAATTTCAGGACAACAATTTACAAGTGCATTCATTTGCATCTAGATGACAATTGTAAGATGACAGCCGCCCAAGTGAGTAGTTGTGTAGTGTATGGGTACCCAAAATTTTGGGTCGGGTATTCGTTGGGGCAAACCCAATGCTAAAGAAAACATCTGATTTTTGGGTAACAAAAATTTTTTGGGGGGGATGTGGAGGTGCCGGTCCAGACAATTTAATTTATAGGCCTAGCAGCCATAGCCATAATAATACAAAGTGCCATTCAATAACAATTCAGACAATGAAAAATTAGTTGGGAGAAAGTCATACTCAGTCATAATGTATGATTCATTGATTCTTCACAAATAAAATTTAGTATCAACTTTTAGATGCAGTATTATAATGACAGCCTTTTCCCTACCCGACCCAAAAACTCAATAAGCAGTTGAGTAACAGAACCCGACCCGATTGTCAAAACCTCTACCCGCACATTTCTACAAGTGAGCAGAAGGAAGTGTGCCGTGTACCCGTGCCAATCGCAGGGTTTCAGTAAATAAATAAAACCGTCACTACTGTGTAAATATTGATGTGCTAGTGCCGATAAGTTACATTTATAGATAGGTAGCCTATTTACAAAGTGGAAAAGGACTTTGACATTCGAGTAGGGCCTATCAAATTTAGTGCATGCAAGACCAGTAAAATGTTGAACATGCCAAATAGCTGCAAAGTAACTTGCCAAGTGGAATTGATTTTTGGGGCAATGAACACTGCCCAATTACAAATGGGAAAGGTACGGACGGTATGCCTAGCTTTTCTCTTGTTGCAAAGGGTTTTTGTCACCCAAGCACTAGCTAAAATACTGAAACATACATTACTCTGGTTCCTATATTACATTGAGAGGTGTGTATCTACTATCTAGTGTTGCTGTGAGGAATCTGGATTCTATCTGAAATGTCTATACTGGTATGATCTTCTAGACAACTTGTATGCAGTGGCGGAACTAGGTGCCCGCAACTGCGGGCGGGCCCAGGCGGTTTAGGGGGCCTCGTTAAAAGAAAAAAAAAGGAAAAAACAGTATTTCACCCTGTTTGGGAAAATTTTGTGTGTTTTCGTTGCTAAAATGATCGTTTTGTGAATCTAGCGGTTTGAAGGTGAAATCTAGAGGATATTTTAGGTACTTTTAGCTCCCACAACACAACAACACACAAAACCTACATTATTTTGGTATTGCATTCAGCCCGCAACTTTTTTCTAAAACGCACCAAACGCACTCTAAAAACGTGATTTTCAACATTTTTGCCTGCGGCGCTATTGTTGGGGGGCACAGCCCCCCCTTCGCCCCCCGTACTTGGTCCCTATATAATGGACCTCCCGGGATGAAAAGCCTGAATTCAACACTGAGCTTATGTATGTGTGTATCTGTTAGGGGGGTCTCAAGTTCCGCCACTGCTTGTATGATGGTATTGGTATGTGTGATACTCATGTGTCCCTTCAAACATTTATCAGCGCTATGATATATGCTATGATTATCTAGGAACCAAACCGGATGCAGTGGTCTAAGACTGAAAGGGGCATATTTGAGCGCGGGCAGTTTGAAATATCGCTGAGGCTATTCGACCGTAGCTACGGGAAAATTACGTTTCTCAATTCGTCCGTAGCATGAACGAACATCGGCGGAAATCACCGAAGGTACTCGAACTGTGGGTACGGAAAAATTAGGCCTGCTAATTTAACCGTAGGTACGGGAAGTAAATTACGTTAATTCAATAATAACCACTCTGAAAATATACGAATTATGTTATAATTAATAAAGATTGAACACAAACACTACCATTTCACTGTTGCCGGCGCGCCATGTTTATTATGACATTTACTTAGTAGGCCTACCAACCTTTTCAATAAAATACTCTACTTACCAAACCTTTAACGTTGCTATTTTAAATCTTAACTCGTTTTTTAATAAAATACTCTACTTACCAAACCTTTAACGTTGCTATTTTAAATCTAAACTCGTTTTTAACGGAAAGGATTTCGGGTGCGCTCTTATCGATTGTATCCTAGGAACTAGCGCGGCGCAGCACTTTTTAAACGCTTTTATCATCTAGAATTGTGTTTGCGACGGGGCCGAATGTAGTGAAATCATTTGCAGAAAAAACATGGACCCAAAACCTAGAATGGTAAAAAAAAACGACCAAACGAAAATTTGAACCGCCGACCTCTCGCATAGAATTCGGACGTGCTACCACTCTGCCACAATGCACTGTGATACTTGAAGCTATTGGCCTAGTTACGTGGTATCCCGCGGACGATTCGGATACCTTCGATTATTTCCGCTGATCTTCGTTCATGCTACGGACGAATTGAGAATCGTAATTTTCCCGTAGCTACGGTTAAATAGCCACTTCCTTGAAATATAGCCCCAGTGTTGCCACATATTGCGGGCGGTCCACTTATAGCACTCGGACCTCTACCAGATGTAAGTGTGAAGATGTGTTTGTGTTTGAAAAGGAGACCGCCTCAAGCCATGCTGGGAACAGCTTAGGCCTACCTCTCCCCTCACTACCAGCCAGGGCCCATATTTGACACACGGATTTTGGTGTGTTCACTCTTTTCAAATGAACCGGGCAGATAAACCCCACCCACAAAGTAAAGCGATTTCTGGTTTGGTTTCTTCTAAAGGTGCCGTGAACTATATATAGCAAATATGAAGCCCTTACAATAACCTTACTTCGAGGTTTAACAAAATTGTGCTAAGAGATTCAGAGGACATTGGAGCACTAACTAGGCAGCCTGGTAGGCCTAAACATATGAATAGAAACCATTTTAACACTGGTCAATAGGGCTGTGCAAATTAGTGAAAATGGCTCCCAGGGTACCCGTCGACCTTACGGTCGGGTACACGAAATTACGAAATTTTAATTTTCAAATAGGCCTAAGCAAGTGAAAATAAATCAAAACGTTACTAATGTTGGTACGTCACTTATTCGAGCTTAACGAAACTCGAGCGCTAATAAATTACGAATGGCGGCATAATGGCGGTAGGAGTAATTGAGCGGAATTTTGAGCCAAAAAACAGTCAAACAAGTAGGCCTACCCGTCGGCTCATTTCATTACCTGGGTTATTATCAACGGACGGGTACCCATTCACAGCCCTAGGCCCTACAATAGACCTAAACCTAGGTAGAGGAACTAAATTTGAGTTGTGTTAAGGGCTAGTTAACCTTTTGGTCATAATGCACCTAGAGCTAAGAAAGATAAACATAAATCCGTCTTCAATATTTCTGCGTAAGCATATGCGCGAAGTAGAGCATTTTGTGAAGAATCTCTCAGCGGACCGGAATCACTTTGGAACGTAATTTAATTGATTGATGGTGTTATTAACATAATTTCATATTCATAACTTGAAGATGGCACACCCTACATTTTTGGGGTAGGCATATTTGTTACATTTTGAAAAGTTTTCATAAATTGCTGTTATTTCAGTTAGATCCATGGTTAGGAAAGGGTATCGTGCAAAGCGCGGTGTGCAGACCTGGGTTACGGTAATTACCAGTGGCGTGCACTGAGGGGAAGCAAAGGAAGCATTGCTTCCCTTTACCAAAATGACACACATTTTATTATTAGGGCAATTCCACGGTAACGGAATTACATATCAGAGAGCTAACAACACATTCAAAAGACAATATTTCAAATAAGGTAACCTTGTATAACTGTTCTATAAACTGACTTACATAGGACTTCAATTGAACTAAATTTAGCACAAGTTAATTTTATTTTAAAATTATTTTAAATGAGTTTTCAGGCAGGTTTTTGACTGGTAACGGAATTACGCTGAAAGTGACATGTGTCCCTGGTTTAGTTAGTAATTGTTACTAGGAAAACGCTCAGTTGGACGTGTTGTTGAGCGAGCACCGGTACGTGCAACATGACCCGACGACGACGACGTGAGAAACTAGGGCGCTTCAACCGGTTAGGTCATATTGCGCCGCCTGTGTTTATGACAATTGACTAGATGAGTTTATGGTGTGTTTGATTATTATTATTATAATTATAATTACTATCATTATTATTATTATTATTATTATTATTATTATTATTATTATTATTATTATTATTATTTATTATGATGATGTTTATTATTATTATTAATTATTTAAGAGTTTTCTAAGTGTATAAGTAACAAAAGAAATAATGATGACGAAAGTAATAGCAAAACAAAAGTTATGTACATGGGAATAAAATTAAAGTAATTAAAGAAATGTGTATGAAGTTAATTAAAGTTTGTTAAATAGATTACTTTGGATGAGAAATTTGGAAAGTTTGTCGCCGTTATCATATGATAGAAGTTCTTCATATGATTGGGAGAGATCAAATTGCATGCGCAAGGCATCTTATTTGGTACATGCTGCTAGCATATGATGTACGGTTAAAGGTACATCACATGTGTCACATATGGGAATAACCTTTTCTCTGGTTAAGAGATATCCGTGTGTTAGGCGTGTGTGCCCTATACGAAGTCTAGACAATACCACCTCTTCTCTACGTGAGAGTCGAGACGTAGGTGGACGAATTTTGTTAGTCAATGTAGGCATCATGACCCGAGTACGACATTCCCATAAGGCCCACCACACAGTGTAGGCCTAACTGGATATTGACATTGCACACTATACTATTCCAACATCTTTGCATTGTACTAATTCACGTCATGCCTTCTAAAGTGTATCTTTGTGTCTTCACTGCCTCCTTCATTTTTTAACACTAGGAAAACGCTAAAGTCCCGCCGCGTTGATGGATGAGCTTTATATAGTTTTTAGTTTGCGTGGGATATCTTTACTTTTGCAAGTGCTTTGTTTTGCTGCCTACGCATTGTATCGCATTGTTGTCAAGTTTCTATTGTTTCTTGTTAATTGGTATTATTTAACTGTAAAAAACTTATATTAAAAGCTTTATTTCTATGAATTCTGGCTAGCTTTTTCAACTTTTTCTTTCAAAAGGTACTACATCACCATAACCTTAATGTCCATGTATAATATGAACGTTGTAGCCTCACCCGTTTGGTCAGAATTGGCCCAAATGGCACGAAAATATTGTACAAAAAATCAAAAAACTTATATTAAAAGCTTTATTTCTATACATTCTGACTAGGTAACTTTTTCAACTTTTTCTTTCAGAAAGCAATACATCATTAATACCTTAGTGTCCATGTGAAATATGAACGTTGTAGGCTCACCCGTTTGGTCAGAATCGGCCCAAATGTCAAGAAAATATTGCACTAAAAATAAAAATAAATCGTAAAAGTACGATATTCAAGAGAAATATTTCTTCGATTGTAGGTACCCAAAAACGTAGCAAGTCTAAGTTCAGAGATTTCGAAGGTCCCCTCAAATTTTCATCAAGATCGGATATGCCGTTTGCCCGGTAGAGAGCAAAAAAACAGACGGAAAAACAAAAAAATAACACCCAAGCTAAATGTTTTGGGGGGTCGGTGAAATTTGAAGTCTTCGCTTCGCTCATCCAATTATTTTTCGAATTATGATTACCAATAAGTCATTAAGGTCTTGACCGATTTAGCTGAAAATTTGGAAAATAGTAGAGAATGTTGTACTTATTGACCCTGCAAAATTTCATAACGATCGGTACATTTTTATTTTTTTATTTTATTTTTTATTTTTTATAGGCCTAACCAACGATCGGATTTTGTTCAAAAACTATACAGCAACCCGCCTAGGTGGTATGTACATGTGTGCAAAATTTCAGGTCGATCAGAAAAACGATGCGACCTGTATCGAAGCAGTAACAGAAAAAAAAACAGACATTCGAGCCATAAGAGTCAAGTGGAGACGCTCGCTACGCTCGCTCAAAAAACCTGTGAATGGTGCAATAAAAAAATCTATTTTGCAGCTTCTACAACATCTATAAGCATAGTACTAAACATAAATAACATACCTTCATTAAAAATAATTAAATTAGGCCCTACTATATTTAACCCCTTAGCTGTTCATGACGTATATATACGTCCATGCTAAATGGCGTCCGTACTGTGCATGCCGTAAATATACGCGCCGCAACACTTCCCACTTCGTGTGTCTGTGTATGCCGTACGCGTATCATCGCCAGCAGCAGAGGTCTTCATTCTAGTGATTTTCGTTCTGTTATGTTGGTGGAAGAAGATCAATTTTTCGAGGCTATCCTAACGGGAATAGGAGCCTATTGCTTCATCTGTGCATAGTTGCGTCGCGTAAGGGTTGTTTATATATTCAGAACATATTGGTTATTTTAGATTCAGATATAGTTTGGAGGCTGAACTAAATGATTTAATTAATTACAGTGATGATACAAAAAAATAATTGAGATACTTGCAAAAATGGCAAAGAAATGATAGTTTCAACTCAAGTATAAATAAGGGCTATTTACCTTAAAATTAATACACAGGGGAAGAACAACTTCTGAAAATAAATTCCACAGTTAAGGGGTTAAACTGTATTTATATTCGGTAACGGAATTACGACCCCTGGTAACGGAATTACCCCAGCAAATGACACATGTAAATAATGCTTGCATGTGGTTTAATTTAACTCTTAATTTGATGGTGTAATGCAAATTATTGAAAACTTTTAAGGATGGTTGGCATTTTGGTTGATATTTAAACTGTTTTAAGGTATTTATTTTCGGTAACGGAATTACAAACGTTGGTGACGGAATTACCCCAGCAAATGATAAATTTTCAAAATGCTTGCATATGGTTAAATCTAAATCTTAATGATAGCCTTATGAAAAAAAGGGTGATTACTAAACAAGGGAGTCTACTTTTTCAACATTTAAAGAGGTATTTAACAGCTAAACTCAAAAATATATTTCATTCAGGCTTACTAGTAATGAATTTAGCAATTAACAGAAAAATTATTGGGGCCACCATGACCTCCCAAAAAATTGTCAAACATGACATTTTTCGAGCTAGGTCCCATCGGCAAAAATCTCCCATAAGAAATAACATGGGGACGATCTTTATGCCCCGTGACCTTGGAGGATTTTGATCCAAAAAAATATTGGCCATTATTGACGTACTCGACAGCCTTTTCTGTAAATTCTCTATATTTTGTTTTGTAATTTGGGCAAGTAGTTCGGTCAAAATATGCTGATTACCAAAATGGGGTGTGATTTTGGAATGCATATTTTTGCGTGTTTGAGGGTATATTTGGGCACAGTTTCAAGACACGATGTAAAAAATGGGCATTTTAGATTGGTACTATGCTCTAGTATCTATGTGGACCAAAAAAGAAGCAGGTTAAAGCCGATTTAGGAAATTTTCCAAAACACCAATTTTCGCCAATTTCTGGATAAAAAAAATTAAAAAATTCGTGTTAAATCACAGTTACACGATATAATTTTTTAAACGGTCATTTAAGTGTAGTATTGTGCTATGGATCACGTGGTAAAAAATAATTTTTGGGGTTATTAGCCCCTTTAACACTGTTTTCGAAGCAATAGTGTTCTGTAATTCCGTTACCGTAATTCCGTTACCAATGAAATATGGAGTAAGTACATATTTTTAAAACTATTTTTGATTAAACTCTTCCTTATTTTAGTGAAACATTAGAAGAAAACTACTTTTTTTGTCAATTATGTGTACAAATACATAGATATTTTAAAAATTATTGATTTTTGGTATCGGAATTACATTAGGAAACAGTGTATTGGTAAAAAGAGTTAAATGGCTAAAGTTCGGACAGTTATTTAACTAGTTTTGTATTATCTTGTCAATCCAACATGTATGTATTGAAAGGTAATGAATAAGTTTTTGCTTAAAAACATACCCAAAATTTAAATAACTAAAATATGTTCTTACAACGTTCTCCAACCTGCAGTGGTATAGTGAAAATTAAAATGCATGCAAAAGTGAGAAAAAATATAATTTTATGGACTTTTATAAATTATTTCCAAAGCACAACATATTAATTAACTTAAATTTTCATGAAATACATTTCTATAAAAATATTTCATTTTCTCTAGTCAGGGACACTTAGCTGTGGAATTGCCCATTAGTAGTAGTTCAATACCATATCTTATGTAATATTCATTTGCAGTATAATAAATCACTTTTTAGGTTTAAATATGAATCTTTTTTTTATTTACACAGTGCCCAGAATTCGAATTTTATGTCGTAAATTTCACTCATAAAAATAGGAAGTTTTCACTGTCTTGAAACTTTTAACTATAGGCCTACACAACCATAGACGCTCTGCATCCCCTGACCGTAAGAGCTTTCATGTTAACCTCTAGACCTGGACGGAGTTTAGTCGTAGATATTAAATGGACTCAGAAGCTGTGCTTCCTTTGGGGCTCAACTCAGCACACATGTGCTGTGGGTGAGACAAAAAAACTGAAACAAGGCGACGAATGGTCATTGACGAGGGGGTGTGGGGGTGAAGCTATGAATCCTAAAATGAGGGAAAATCACACATGGAATGGGCCACGGTTACTTTATTCAGTTCTCAAGTTTTCTTCTTATTAGAAGGATGGGTGTAGTTGCGAGGGTTTGTAAAAAACCATTTTGTAGGCGAACATTTGTTAGAAAAAAAGTGTTGATTGACAATGGTAGGGCAACAACGGGACTTAGTGGCTTGATAAGGGGGGGGACAGTTTACTCAAACATTTAATGTGTCGCATTATGATAAGCATCAGTGGTTGACGGGAAGTTTGGTGCTAAACAAGCTATTCTGTTGGGCATGTTTGTTATTTGCTCATGAGAGAACAGCAAATTGGGTAAGTGGTGGGCTTTGCTCACTTGGAAATCTACATAAAGCAATTGATCGACATGAGACGTCGATAAGTCATTTGAAACATTTGAATGTGTGTTTCTTTCACTGCGTTTGGTGAGACTAGGATCGAAACCAGGCTACTGCAACACAATTTTTTGATAACACATCATCCATTAGGGGCCTATATAGGGTATTCTTGTTTTTTCTCTAAAATCGTTTTCCGGCTACTTATATAAATGAAATTAGACTCATACAATGAAAATAAATACAATCAGTCTATAGGCCTAATTGGGCAATTCCACAGCTAAGTGTCCCTGACTAGAGAAAATGAAATATTTTTATAGAAATGTATTTCATGAAAATTTAAGTAAATTAATATGTTGTGCTTTGGGAATAATTTATAAAAGTCCATAAAATTATATTTTTTCTCACTTTTGCATGCATTTTAATTTTCTCTATAACACTGCAGGTTGGAGAACATTGTAAGAACATATTTAGGCCTAGTTATTTAAATTTTGGGTATGTTTTTAAGCAAAAACTTATTCATTTAAACACTCCTTTCAATACTTACATGTTGTATTGACAAGATAATACAAAAATAGTTAAATAATTGTCCGAACTTTAGCCATTTAACTCTTTTTACCAATACACTGTTTCCTAATGTAATTCCGTTACCAAAAATCAATTGTTTTTAAAATATCTATGTATTTGTACACTTAATTGACAAAAAAAGTAGTTTTCTTCTAATGTTTCACTAAAATAAAGAAGACTTTAATCAAAAATAGTTATAAAAATATGTATTTACTCCATATTTCATTGGTAACGGAATTACGGTAACGGAATTACAGAGCACTATTGCTTCGAAAACAGTGTTAAATGTTGAAAAAGTAGACTCCCTTGTTTAGTAATCACCCTTTTTTTCATTAGACTATCATTTAGAGTTAGATTTAACCATATGCAAGCATTTTGAAAATTTATCATTCGCTGGGGTAATTCCGTTAACCAAGGTTTGTAATTCTGTTACCGAAAATAAATATCTTAAAACAGTTTAAATATCAACCAAAATGCCAAACATCCTCAAAGATTTTCAATAATTTGCATTACACCATCATTAAGAGTTAAATTAAACCACATGCAAGCATTATTTAAATGTGTAATTTGCTGGGGTAATTCCGTTACCAGGGGTCCTAATTCCATTACCGAATATAAATACAGTTTAAATATAGTAGGCCTAATTTAATTATTTTAAATGAAGGTATGTTTTTTATGTTTAGTACTATGCTTCTAGATGTTGTAGAAGCTGCAAAATAGATATTTTTATTGCACCATTCACAGGTTTTTAACGATTACTAACTAAACCAGGGACACATGGCACTTTCAGCGTAATTCCGTTACCAGTCAAAAACCTGCCTGAAAACTCATTTAAAATAATTTTAAAATAAAATAAACTTGTGCTAAATTTAGTTCAATTGAAGTCCTATGTAAGTCAGTTTATAGAACAGTTACAAGGTTACCTTATTTGAAATATTGTCTTTTGAATGTGTTGTTAGCTCTCTGAAATGTAATTCCGTTACCGTGGAATTGCCCAATTGAAGAAAAGTTCACTTTTGGTCCCCATCTTGGATTATAAGGGTTCAATGGTAGATTTTGCGTCTAGGCTAATATCCTTGAATCACCTCTGCCCAGTCATCGTGCCTGTCATGCTTTTATAAATAAAGTGAAGTATTCCTTGGTTCTCCAACTGTGCCGCAGGACTATAAATAATAGGCCGCCATGTTGGATTTTGTTAGCTTTTGTATGTCTTAACCCGTTTTAGTCTAGGCCTATATTTATTAACAAAAATGGTTTTATTCTTATTATTTTACCGTAAATCTCTTTTCAATCGAGATAGAACAATATAGTCTATGCTAATATCACTGGAGGTCATAAAATGGGGACGCCATTTTGGGGCCGCCCCTTATACTGATTGTTATCATCATGTTCATTAGTGTGTAAAATATTTTGTGCGTATCTATAACAGTCAGTCTTAAAATAACAGACAAAATATTGATGTCTCAAAAATCAATTGTCCGCCATTTTGTTTTTGAAAATTTACATTTTTAAAAAATTTTGACAATAGGGAACTAGGCCTATATAAAACCGTATCGCTACAAATATGTAAAATAGTGTTATGCCAAAAACCGGTTAGAAACTCCGTAAAAAAAAAGTAAAATTCAAAATTCATATCTCACTGGAGGACACTCTACGGAGACCCAATTTTTAGGCTGCCCCAAAAATTGATCCTTACACTAATACCTATATCAAACTGGAAAGTTTGTTGCCTGTTACACTAATTGCCTAATTTTTCTGCTTAAAGGCCTAGGCCTATTCCCCTGAATACTCTTAAGAAAATAACATATATCGGATCAACATAGGCTACAGAAACTAACATTCAAACTTCTATCTCAACCATTCGATGAGATATTTCAAAATGTTTGGATGTTAACACAGGTATTGACAAAGGAACATGTTTTATTTGAAACTTTTTTTGTTGTGGTGCCTATTAGAGGTCTGCACGGGCCTACTTCTAGAAGCCCGGCCCTGGCCCGTATTAAACTAGCTTATCAAAGCCCGGGCCCGCCATAAGAGTAAGTAGGCCCATTACAGCCCGTTCAGAGGTTAAACTCAAAGCAACAGCATGTGGATTTTTTAGTTTTAACCATGGGATATATGAATGAACGTCACGGTGGGGATAAAAAGTACTATTATGAGAAACAAAATGTTTTGAAATTTGGTTGAAAGACATTTCTATGATCACAATCGCACATACCGATTTCAAATTACATCATAAAGCCCGAAAAAGCCCGTCTCATTCAGTGAAAAGTAGGCCCGGGCCCGACTTAAAATGCATAACAAGGCCCGAGCCCGGCCCGCGGGCCAAGCCCGGGCCCGTGCAGACCTCTAGTGCCTATTCCTAAATTATTTGTAAAAAACTACCAGAAATTACTTATTGTTACACTGACCATTCTCGTACTAATACGAATAAATTTTGGTTTTATTTTGTAAAAACTTATTAAGCACACAAGACGAAATAAAAAAAGAATTGCGCATTTTTAATTTATAGTGTAGAATAAACCTAAACCATCAAATTTGTGTGGCTCGTTCGTCTTGTGGTTAGCGTATCTGCTTCCAATGCAGAAGGTCCAGGGTTCGATTCCCGCCAAAGTCAGAAGTTTTTTAACTTCTGATTTGGATTTAAGTCCATCAGTTCTTGTCTTAGGAGTTTGTAAACGGTGACTTTGGAGCCGTCCTAGCAACGAAGCACATAATAAATTCAGAGTTGTTCTGAATCGGCCTTGTTGATTCTGGCGTTGATCTGCTGGTGTTCGCACTGTCCATACTACTGATTGCTATATTTCCTATTCAAAATATTGATCTTTGGTTGGTTATCGCTCACTCGTCTATTGCGTCGGGGCCTACAGGGTTGGCTTCTTGAAACCAGGGCATCGAAACAAAATTATTTTGTTTGGTTTTCGGTTTGTTCAACCTCTCTAAAAATAATGGTTTGAACCAGTTCATACCGGTTCGGTAGGGCTACTGTTGATATTTTAGGTCCAGGCCTACATTTTAGAAAGGAGAAAATATGAAACGCTGACAATTTGGACTTGGAAAGAAAGTATGTAGGCCTAGGTAGGCTCCTATGGTCTGGACTTGTAGACCTAGCCTAAAAGGGAAAATCAATTTTTTGCAAAATTTCACTATTTTTAGACTGAGATCCGAAACTGCCCTGAACCGAAATCAATCGTGATTCCGAATTTTGGTTCAGGCACTTTCTTCTAGGCCTAACGGTTTTCCGTTCCGATTTCAGTTCAGGAAAAATATTGTTTTTTCTTCAGTTTTCGATTCGAACCGGATTAGGGTCAATGGGGGTAAGTGTGGCATGAAAAAAAAAAGTTTGACTTTGATGGTTAGTTTTCCTTGGTTAATGTTGACCTAATACTTTCAAATTTGAAATCTAAGAACTTTGTAATGTTTTCAACTAAAGTGTTGAATATAACAAAGGCACTTTGTAAAACAAAGGGAAAATAAAAAAAAGTTACATAAAAAGTGCGCCGCCACACTTGCCCCGCAGTTTGGGGCAAGTGTGGCGGCTTATGAGGCAAGTGTGGCATCACTTTGTTTTATGAAGTAAATCATGCAGGATTTTGCTGGGGTAAATGTGGCATACAGGTTATACCTAGAGCTACTAAAAATAAAAATAAAACTAGACTTGTATGATGGTTTTACTGGTTATTATAAACAAATACAGTCTTAATTACAACTACGCACATGTCAATTAAAGGTTTTTACCAACATAAAAAGTGTTATAATATAAGTTACACATGAGTAGGGCCTATGACATAAGCTAACTAGAACAATGCATTTTTAGTATTATAGCATGAAATTATGCATTGTGCTTTTTTTTTCTCTTACATTGGCTCATTTGTATCCACTGGGCCATGGAAAGAGTAGCGTACTCTTGAACCTACACAAGTGATATCTGGTGCGGGTAAAATGCCCAACACCTGGGCAAGATTGATATGATAAATCCTTCTCTACTGGTGCAAAAGTTATTTTGGTGTGGTCTGTAGCACGTAGACCCATTACTTTAAGCTCATCTTCATTATCAAGTCCCGATTGTACAATGCATACATACCGATATTTTGATTCTTTTCGCTTGCCTCCCAGGTATTCGACTAGCACAAATGCCCCATTCACTAACAAATTTGGAACTGGGGAAATAAGAACAACCGGATCACCTAGACCTATATCGAAACAACTGTTGTCCGATGAAATACTCATTGGAGTGTCTTCATCGTCACTTTCTGATACCTGGACTAGGCATGCCCTACGTCCTATGTCTTTCCTACGCTCAGTTTGTTTACCTGCGGGCTTACTTTTATTCTTGCTTTTGGAAGCCTTAGGCTTATCTTTGCCCTTCTTCATGACAAGTTCTTTTTTTTATTTTCAGATTAGCTAAATAGTCATCTTTTGTAATAACTTCTGCTAAGTCAATGTGACATTTACACTTTTTATCAACTTTTTTTTTTTTTTTTGCTTGCAAGCATGGGATGAGTTGATACCACTCTTCTTATTCTTCTGTGGCCATCAAGTAATGTCAATACAGCCAACTTATGTGCAGCTATGTCCACCGCCATCTAAATACAATGTTGCCACACTTGCCCCGGTATGTAAAAATACTGAGGTAGGCCTAAGTGTGGCACCTAAATTTGCACCAAGCAAATTTGAAATTTATGGATTTTTTTCCCCCCCATTCTTACATAGGCACATTAACCAATAAGCACAACATGTGGACATAAATTTAAAAAAAATATTTGCAGAATATAACTAACTAGGAAAACGCTTAAGTCCCGCCGCGTTGTTGGATGAGCGTAATTGGTGCATTGAGCTGCCATGTGTTATGCGGATTTTCTGTTCTGTGAAAAAATCATTACTAAGTTGAAGAGTTTTTTTTAATTATTTAAAAACAAATAAAAATTAAACTTTAATTTTTAATTTTTTTAAATAATCGTAATTTTAAAAAAGAAAAAAATCGTAAAATTTTGATTTTCATAAGAAATAATTATTTGATTGTGCTCAAATTTCACACGAATATATCGATTCATAAAATTAAGGTTCTGTTAAAAAATCATTACAATCGGATAAAGCATGTAGGTGTTATAAGTCAAAGAATTGTTTTAAAAAAGAAAAACCACGTAAAATTGCGATTTTCATGAGAAATAATTTTTCGATTGCGCTTAAATTTTCCACGAATATATAAATTCATAAAATAAAGGTCCTGTGAAAAAATCATTACAATCGGACAAAGCGTGTAGGTATTATAAATCGAAGAAATTTTTTCAAAATCGAAAAAATCGTAAAATTGCGATTTTTATGAGAAATTTTTTTTCGATTGCGCTCAAAAACGTGGCAGTTCTAAGTTCAGAGATTTCGAAGGTCTCAATAAAATTTCATCGCAATCGGAGTATCGGTTTAGCCGGAATCGTGCTAACAAACACACACAAAAATACAAAAAAAAAAAAAAAAGAAAAAAAAAAAAAAAAACATTCCGGATTTTTTTCTCCAGTGTAGTGAAATGGAATCTTCGCTTCGCTCGCTACGCTCGCTACGCTCATCCAAATATTGCAAGGTCTGCGTAGAATTGCACTTAGTTAATCCAGCGAAGGTGCTTTTTCTTTAAAATTTAAAATTTAGGATTAGTTCTTGTGGGAGGCCCCCAATTTTTTTTTTTAGTATAAAAAAGTCTAGTTACTACTTTAATAAAATAAAAATTTACCAAAACTGCAACCCTGAACACTTATAAGCAGATGCCACACTTACCCCCAAACCACACTTACCCCCATTGACCCTAATGCCCTGCCTAAAACCACCGATAGGCCTACATACAATGCGTAAATTAGGCTGGTCAGGCCCTTCCTAGGACCATTGGCATTTGGCTCTAGCTTTGAGGGCGGTGAATTTATTAGTCTCTAGGCCTACCCTAGGCTCGTTTGTAAACATAAAGACCGACAAAGGTGGAAAAAGCGTGAGAGCACTTCACTACGTATGTACCACAGCAGTCCGAATTGACTGAATTCGGTTCGAGTCCAATTCGGTTTGACTTGAAGTGTATATATATCACGGACATTCGAAACGACTTGCTAAATCCTATTTCGATTCGAATTGAAGTTGTTGTTGTGGCAGTTCAAATAGATGCTATAAGATTCTATAAACAACACTTGAAAATACTATGTAGTTGTATGATTGTATCTCTACCTACAGACTACGTAAATATAAAGCCTAATGTCTACATTAAAGCTTTATTAAAGACCTAGCCCAGGCCTAGTAGATGTCTTGGTAGGCCTAGTTTGTAATGACCCTAGAAGCTAGTGTTCTAGGTAGGCCTAGGCCTACACCTTAGCTCCAGGGCCTCTAGGCCTATGCAGTAATTAATATGAGAAAACACAGGCCTCACGAGGCCAAATCCACATTATTATTTTCTTTCCCATTAAAGGCCTAGAATAGGCCTAAGCCTATTAGGCTAGGCATATGCCCGTTTTTAAACTCATTGATCAATGGGACTTTTGTTCCTAAAGACAGCATGTTTTGGGGCCGGGGGCGAATTGCCTAGGGTAGGCCTAGGCCTAGGCTAGGCCTAGAGGGTCAGGCCATGCCTAGGCCTAGGCTGGAGGAACTCACTAAGCCTAGGCCCCTAGCTTAGGCAGCTATAAGGTTTCCAAGTGCATATTATACCTAGACCCACGACACAATAACTAGGCCTACCAATTAATACAATGCACGACTCTGCTGGGCCTATTTGTGGCAGCAACATTGGGAGACATGCCGAGCCTAGGGGCCTATTACGCTCTTAGCCTTGGCCTAGTGCAGGATCTTGGATCACGCCTGCACGCCATAAAATGCTCGACATAAAACTTATAAAAAAGTATCATTTTAAACGTGATCCAGTACCAAAAATTATTGCTTTCTTACTAGGAATTGGTTGTGTACAAGGCACTGAGGTATTCACTGGGTGTACGTCACATGTCATGACAAATCTTTGAATAAAATGCAATGTTTTGTTTCGTGTTTTGACTTTCGTTCCGGCAATCTAGAAGGGGCAACGTTGCCTTGGCGTTATACAAATGTTCCATCATTTCAGGCATAGTTTAATCTTAAGATCACATTAAGGATGTTGAATATATGTTCACCTACTTTAATCTTACAAATAAGCTATTGTAAAACGACAATATTAAACAAATAATAAGAATTTTTCAGTTTGTTTAATTCACTCACCTGCTCCTCCGCCATTTTCAGAGCTTCACATTTGAAACGTTGGTGGCGCTACCAGTAAAAACATCAACACAAGAATGGGCGGGAAAAACAAACAAACAATAATCACGGCATTCGGTGTGGGAATATAAACCCAAAGGTATCCCAAAGGTGTGGGCCTTCTTTATACCACATTAAAATAAAGTTTGGTAATACTGTTATAATACCGTATAAAGGACTTTCAACGGAAAAGTACTTTCGCTTAAAATAGCGACGTTAAAGGTTTAGAAGGTACTTTAGATTTAAAACAGCGACGTTAAAGGTTTTGTAGGTGGAGTATTAGCCGCTATAATACCCACGTCCGCTCTGCTACAGTATTACCTAAAGGTTATCGATTTTGGTTATTTTGGGAACACTCCCGTGTGTGGATTATGCCCAGTTCATATAAAGTCGTAAGGTTTAGTCGTAGTAATAAGGTTTAGTCCTAGTCGTAAGGTTTAGTAGTCGTCATGGTTTGTTGTTTTGTTGTTTGCTTTGTTGCAAGTGATGTTTCGATCTCTGATTCGCTAGTCGTAAGATTGGTAAGAATTTGTTGTTAAGTCATAAGAAAGATGAACATTTTCAGCTTTGTTATGACAACGACTACGACTAAACCATAAAACTAAACCTTGTGACCGTGTGTGAACAATAACATGTGTTTCATATTATGTTTCATCTGCTTCTTACGACTAGGACTAGCCTAGGACTACGCTCGACTTTATGTGAACTGACCATTATGATAAGAAGCAGATGAAACATATGAAACACATGTTATTGTTCACACACGGTCACAAGGTTTAGTTTTATGGTTTAGTCGTAGTCGTTGTCATAACAAAGCTGAAAATCAACAAATTCTTACGACTTATGAGTAAACAACAAATTCTTACGACTAGCGAATCAGAGATCGAAACATCACTTGCAACAAAGCAAACAACAAAACAACAAACCATGACGACTACTAAACCATACGACTACGACTAAACCTTACGACTTTATATGAACTGGGCATAAGAATTAAGATTTTTTTTTTAGAACACTAATCAGAATTTGAACCAGAGTCTCCCACATTCCAACTAGACTAGACCATCGATTTTAATTTTTGAATCATTGAAAACAATTATTTTTGCTGGGAAAAGCCTAGGTTAGGGGGGGGGGGGGGGCGTAGCGCCGTGCTGAGGACCGTTTACACACCAGTTTATACAGCAACGTTAAAGTTTTTGTACTAGGAAGCTTTGCAAACGCTTTTTCAGTCGCAATGTTGGATGCGTTTATGTTTTTTAAAAGAAAAAAGTGTAAAATTGCGATTTTCATGAGAAATTATTCTTCGATTGCGCTCAAATTTTACACAAATATATAAATTCATAAAATTGAGGTTCTGTGAAAATATCATTACAATCGGATAAAGCATGTAGGTATTATAAGTCGAAGAATGTTTTAAAAATTTAAAAAAATCGTAAATTTGCGATTTTGATAAGAAATAATTTTTCGATTGCGCTCAAATTTCACAGGAATATATAAATTCATTCGATTAAGGTTTTGTGAAAAAATCATAACAATCGGATATTATAAGTCGAAGATTTTGTTTTTAATCGAAAAAAATCGTAAAATTGCGATTTTAATGAGAAATAATTTTTCGATTGCGCTCAAAAACGTGGAAGTTCTAATTTCAGAGATTTCGCAGGCCTCCATAAAATTTCATTGCAATTGGAGTAGGTCTATCGGTTTAGCCGGAATCGTGTGGACAAACACACAAAAATACAAAAAAAAAGAAAAAAAGATTAGTTGGTTTATTTGGATTAAGGACGCGTCAACCGTTAGGTCATAATGCACCACTTTAGCCTAAAGGGGGGGAGGAGGGGCCCATGCTGGTCAGAACAAGCCGCGGGTAAGGGGAGGAAGGGGAGTTTCTCACGTCGCGGTCGTCATCGTCTTTGTCATAGTTCGTTGTGTCATTGTCATCGTCGCCGGGGGGGTCGTCAAGGGAAGGGGGCAAGGTCCCCGACGACGATTGCCAGAGCTCGCCTCTTGGTTCGGAGAGTACTCCCCGCTTACTAGCTGATGTTTGCGAAATGGACTTTTTCTCTTGAATCGCCATTTTACGATTAGCAGAGCCATGCTCTGGGCCTATTCTACCCCGGGCCCAGACGGGGCAAGAAAAAAAGAAAAAAAACATTCCGGATTTTTTTCTCCAGTGTAGTGAAATGGAATCTTCGCTTCGCTCGCTCACTACGCTCATCCAATAATAATAGTTTAAAGTGATTCTAAAAAGCATGAAATAAGCATGAAAACCAAGTTGGGCCCCCTGAACCGAAGAAGTACCCTAAATACTAGGCCGCTTCGCGAACGCTTTATTTAGTCACGTTGATGGATGAGCTTTTTTAAATAAGGTTTTGTCTGCGTGGTATCTCTTTACTTTTCCAAGTTCTTTTTGAACGCATGGTAGGTGATTGATGTCAAGGTTCTATTGTTACTTGTTAATTGTTATTATATTACCTCAAAAAACTTATATTAAAACCTTTATTTCTATGGATTCTGGCTAACTTTTCCAACTTTTTCTTTCAAAAGGTACTACATCACCATAACCTTAATGTCCATGTAAAATATGAACGTTGTAGCCCCACCCGTTTGGTCAGAATCGACCCAAATGTCACGAAAATATCGCGCTAAAAATCGCAAAAATCGTAAAAGTACGATATTCATGAGAAATATTTCTTCGATTGTACACAAAACGTGGCAGGTCTAAGTTCAGAGATTTCGAAGGTCCTGTCAAATTTTCATCAAGATCGGATATGCCGTTTGCCCGGTAGAGAGCGAACAAACAGACAAAAATACAAACAAACAAAAAACACCCAAGGTAATTTTTTGGGGGGGTAAGTGAAATTGAAGTCTTCGCTTCGCTTATCCAATTAAAATGAAGTAGGCCTATTGGACAAAATCATAGCTTACCTCTTCTAAATTTCTTTTCTAGTGTATAAAACTACTAGGAAAACGCTTAAGTCCCGCCGCGTTGATGAATGAGCTTTTTTGTAAGTTTTTAGTTTGCGTAGGACCACTTTTCCTTTGCAAGTGCTTTTTTAATGCATTGTAGGTGATTGTTGTCAAGTTCCTATTGTTACTTGTTGTCAAGTTCCTATTGTTACTCTTGTTAATTGTTATTGTAAACCTCAAAAAACTCATATTAAAACCTTTATTCTGGATTCTGGCTAACTTTTTCAGCTTTTTCTTTCAGAAAGCAATAGTACATCACTTTACCTTAATGTCCATGTGAAATACTAGAAAAACGCTTAAGTCCCGCCGCGTTGATGGATGAGCTTTTTTGTAAGTTCTTAGTTTGCGTAGGATTACTTTTCCTTTGCAATTGCTCTGTGAATGCATTGTAGGTGATTGTTGTCAAGTTAAGTATAATATTGTAACTTGTTATTAAACCTAAAAAAAAAAACTCAAAGTAAATCCTTTATTCTATGGATTCTTGCTAACTTTTTCAACTTTTTCTTTCAGAAAACAATACATCACCATAACCTTAATGTCCACGTAAAATATGACCGATGTAGCCCCAACCGTTTTGGTCAGAATCGGCCTAAAATGTCTCGAAAATATCGCGCTAAAAATCGGAAAAAATCGTAAAAGTGCGATATTCATGAGAAATATTTCTTCGATTGTACCCAAAAACGTGGCGAGTCTAAGTTCAGAGGTTTTGAAGGTCCCCTCAAATTTTCATCAAGATCGGATATGCCGGTTGCCTAGTAGAGAGTTAACAAACAGACAAAAAAACACCCGAGCTAATTTTTTGGGGGTCAGTGAAATTGAAGTCTTCGCTTCGCTCATCCAATTATTATTCCAAAGAATGCTTGTAAAAATACAGCCAAACCTTACAAATTCAAAGGCAATTAGACCTAAAAGAAGCGCCAAGCGTAGGAACCTTTCTACATTTGCACTTTCTTAATTCATACACGTACACTACCTTGAAAAAAGGTTGTCAAAATAGAATTTGTACAAACTATTATGTTTAAATTAATAGTTGTCCTCATTTGTAAATCAGTTTTCAACTGAATAGGACAGACGTTAAATAAATTAATAAAATAAAATAAAATATTTTGCAAAGCTTATTCAAGGATGTAGTTACGGGGCAGTGTACGTGTATGCATGAAGAATGCGCAATTGTAGAAAGGTACATGACGATGGTGAAGAACCAATACCTTCTATCTGCCAAAAAGCAAATTGTTCAGGAGAGCATTAAAACTGATTTTAAAAAAAGTAACTAGTTGGCGGTGGCAGATAGGAGATATTGATGTAAGGTAGTACTATAATAGACCAGGAGCCAGAACCTGTGGATTTTTTTTTCGTTCACCCCACTTAACATCTCAAATCTGACTTGACCACGTGTTAGTATGCACCTTATGAAACAGCCCCAGGTAGTATGTCACTTCGAATTGTGGTATACGTTTTTTTTTTAGAGGCCATTTTGTTTTTGAATGTGCAATCATTGAAACGCTTACTCTCTACTGTCTTTAAATTTACATAACTCGGGACTCGGCTAACCGATTTTATTTTTTAAAACACCGATTTGTAGGTAACTATATGCTCTCCCTAATATATACAATCAAATTTTAATAAACATATGATTATATTGTTAAAAAGTGCAGACACGGCAAAAATAGTGTAAATAATTTCACTAAAATGTGATTCAAGCATAGATTCGACACATTTTTTTGGTTGCTAGCAAGATGTTTTTATACTTGATTATGATTTAAAAAATATATTCACGAACTAAACTAATAAAAAGTATAGATTTTTTGGAGTTTTAGAAGATAAGCGTTGAAGGATGAGCATTTTCAGTGGATTGAGCGCTATTTAACTATGTTTTTAATCCAACTTCATTTCGTCATTGTTAGCATAGAATTATAATTTGAAAGTAATTTCAACTAACAATACAAGCAAATGGTAAAATATAATGATACTAACAATGTGTTTTGAAGATATTTTTCATAATAGTCAATTTTACAGGATTTTCAGTTTCAAAAGTGAAAAAAGTGGAAAAGTGCGATTTTCACGTGATAAATTTATTTGGTTGCACTTAAATATTCTTTTAAAGTCTAACATTAGAGAATTTAAAGGTTCTCTGAAAATTTCAGCCAATTCGTAGCAGTCGTTTGTCCCGGAAAGCAAAAAACGAACTCAAAAGTGTACAAATAATAGAAAAATATCTTAAAATTGATATTTGATGACACATCTTTACTTGTTTTGCAATAAATGACCTGTCATGTTGTAATATTTATATATTGTACTTTAAAGTGGTTTGACTATGATAGTATTGTATGATTATCTCGCAAAAATGTTCCATTGTTTGGCCAATTGGAACCGTTGTTCCAAGGATAGAGGCGGCTTTAAGCCTAACAATCGCTAAAAACGTGAAGAAAGCATATTAGATAGAAGAAATAGATGGCCCCAAGTTGCGATCCTGTTACTTTCTTATTAATTGGATTAATTAAATTAATTATTAAATTAACTTAAACATATATTAAATAAAGAGACTACACTGTCGGCATTGGTATCAAATTTCGATTAGGCACAATTTAACAAGAATAAAGATCCGAAAATGTATTCGAGTTAATTAATTGATTAATTTTCCAATTAATTACACTTTTAAAAAAATTCTTCTTAAGTCATATGTTTAATTATGTATACCTAAATGTCTACCGATTGGCCTAAGATGTTTCCACTTTAATAACATCTTGCCAATAAATTCGAAATGTTATGTGCCTAATCGAAATTATTGTAACTGATAGATTAATAGATTAGTGAATTTGAATAACAATTAGTCGTCAAAAGTCTAAACTTCATTAATCTATTAATCTGTCAGTTTCAAGAATTTCACTTAGGGACATAGCATTTTGAATTTATTGACATGAACTGGGAAAATCTTAGGCCAATGAAAAGAGTTTTAGGTATATATAATTAAACGTAGGTCTAAAGTCGTAAAAAAATAAAAATGTAATTAATTATTTAATAAATTATAATTGTAATTTAATTATTAATTGTAAAATACTTTTTTTAAATATTTATTCTTGTAAAATAAGCTTTTATTTGATACCGATGTCAACAGTGTAGTCTCTAATTCAATGTATATTTCGGTTAATTTATGAATTAATTTAATTAATCCAATTAATAAGAAAGTAACAGGATCGCAACTTGGGGCCATCTATTTCTTCTATCTAATTTGTATGCTTTCTTCACGATTTGCGCGATTGTTAGGCTTAAAGCCTCCTCTATCCTTGGAACAACGGTTCCAATTGGCCAAACAATGGAACATTTTTGCGAGATAATCATACAATACTATCATAGTCAAACCACTTTAAAGTACAATATATAAATATTACAACATGACAGGTCATTTATTGCAAAACAAGTAAAGATGTGTCATCAAATATCAATTTTAAGATATTTTTCTATTATTTGTACACTTTTGAGTTCGTTTTTTGCTTTCCGGGACAAACGACTGCTACGAATTGGCTGAAATTTTCAGAGAACCTTTAAAATCTCTAATATTAGACTTTCAAAGAATTTAAGTGCAACCAAATAAATTTATCACGTGAAAATCGCACTTTTCCACTTTTTTCACTTTTGAAACTGAAAATCCTGTAAAATTGACTATTATGAAAAATATCTTCAAAACACATTGTTAGTATCATTATATTTTACCATTTGCTTGTATTGTTAGTTGAAATTACTTTCAAATTATAATTCTATGCTAACAATGCCGAAATGAAGTTGGATTAAAAACATAGTTAAATAGCGCTCAATCCACTGAAAATGCTCATCCTTCAACGCTTATCTTCTAAAACTCCAAAAAATCTATACTTTTTATTAGTTTAGTTCGTGAATATATTTTTTAAATCATAATCAAGTATAAAAACATCTTGCTAGCAACCAAAAAAATGTGTCGAATCTATGCTTGAATCACATTTTAGTGAAATTATTTACACTATGTTTGCCGTGTCTGCACTTTTTAACAATATAATCATATGTTTATTAAAAATTGATTGTATATATTAGGGAGAGCATATAGTTACCTACAAATCGGTGTTTTAAAAAATAAAATCGGTTAGCCGAGTCCCGAGTTATGTAAATTTAAAGACAGTAGAGAGTAAGCGTTTCAATGATTGCACATTCAAAAACAAAATGGCCTCTAAAAAAAAACGTATACCACAATTCGAAGTGACATACTACCTGGGGCTGTTTCATAAGGTGCATACTAACACGTGATCAAGTCAGATTTGAGATGTTAAGTGGGGTGAGCCAATTTCGTTAATATCGCTCCTACAGGAATTAGCTCCTGGTCTATAATATGTCTCTTTTTAGATAGGAGCTATTAACATAAAAAAAATCGAAATAATTTTGTGTATCCCAAAAATCTCATTTTTGCAGAAAATAGCAGATAGAAGGTGTTGGTTCTTCACCATCTATGAGCTTATCCCTTCTTTTAGATCATATTGCTTTTAGTTTTTTGAATGTGTAAGGTTTGGCTGTATTTTTATAAGATTTTTGTATGCGTGAGATCTCATTACTTTTTCAAGTTCCATTGCAATTTTATTTTTCTTAAAATAGAAAATAAAGAAGTATTAATTGCTATGGTATTACCAAATACCGTAATAATATTACACTACGTAGTGTAATATTACATGATTACATACATATTACATACATACCATAATATTACACTACGTAGTGTAATATTACGGTATTTGGTATTACCAATTCAATTAACAATATAATGTTAAATACCTCTTGGCTCAAAGACTTGCTTTTTGTATGCATTGTAGCTGATTATTGTCAAGTTTCATAGTTACTTTTGTATCCAGGTGACCGTTAGGGCACCGCAGCCAGGCCGCGGTGTGCTAACACGCTTGGGAACCTTATACATGCAAGCAGAGGTGGTGTGTTTTCGAGGTGTCATCCAATCACCGTGATATGAACTTAAAAACTGTCATAATCGGGGGTATTTAGGTACATGACAAATTTGATTGGGGTATGACCATTCCTTCTTGGTTCTTGGTAAATAGCACTTCAAGGATGTTAGCTACTACTACTTACTAATTACTCACGAGTCAGTTTCAATTGCCCAGAGATTCTGACCAAATAGGTGGGGCTACAACGTTCATATTTTACATGGACATTAAGTTAATAGTGATCAGTGTTAGGGCAGTTCTTTTTTAAAATGAACTTTTAAAAAGTTCAAGTTCTGTTAAAACCTAAAATTTTGAAAAGTTCAAGGTCGTCTAAAATATGAACCGAGTTCTTTTAACAGTTCTGCCATCAATCAATATTTTATTAAGGCTATTCGACCGCGTTTTTCTATTTTCCAAAATATGCTACCAAGTCAAAATATAGTGAATGGCTTTGAAACCTGTCTATTTTAGAAAATCAAAAATATGTTTTTCAAATTTTTCTGATCCGGTACACGGCCAATATAGCCACCTCAAAACAATTTCAAACTTCAATTCGCCAAGGCACACCATTCAACGTAGGGTATTGTGTTTTTGTGACATTAATTTTCAACTGTTTTTCTATGGACTGACTGAGAGAAAAAAGATTTATTTAAACAATTGTCTTTCCTGCGATTTTTTTTAACGATTTGTACCGCCAAACAAAAAAATTCGCAGGAAAGACAATAATTGTTTAAAAAAATATTTTTTCTCTCAGTCAGCCTATAGAAAACAAGTTAAAAATTAATGTCACAAAAACACAACACCCTACGTTGAATGATGTGCCTTGGCGAATTGAAGTTTGAAATTATTTTGAGATGGCTATATTGGCCGTGTACCGGATCAGAAAAATTTGAAAAAAATATTTTTGATTTTCTAAAATAGCCAGGTTTGAAAGCCATTAACTATGTTTTGACTTGGAAGCATATTTTGGAAAATAGAAAAACGCGGTCGAATAGCCTTAAAGGCTGGTGTAAAATGAAGAAAAACACGAGGAAAGACATTAGGGGTGTTCGAGTACCAAACTACTCGTGAGTTTGAGTCTTACGAAAGTGTTATTATTATTTATTTAACAATTTCTTAGGTACAATAATTCATATAGATACAGACTTACGCTAGAGTGTGGACACAGGTAGATCTACATCTATATGCAAATATTACTAAGACATTATTAAGCAGGTTAGAAAGAGCTGAAAGCTCCATGACACATAGTGCTAAACCTGCTTTTTAAACTAATTAAAAATATAATACTAACTTTTCTGTCTTTGATCGTGTTGATGATTTTGTACTACATTCTCGTCGACCAGCTTGTAAAATTGTGGCATATAGGGGTCTACTTAGCATTTTAGGCTTCCAATATTTTTTTTTCGATTTCGATCGAATGATTTGTTATTGTTTTTAAGCGTCGACGGCTGCTCGACGCACGGAAAGAACTTACAACTGAACTTTCTAAAACTGAAAAGTTCGTTCTCGGAAAGAACTTTTAAAAGTTCAAGTTCATTCATTTAAAAAAAGAGTAAGTTCACTGAAAAGTTCACAAAAAAACGCGTTCACGAGAACGCGTTCTTTTTAAAAGTTCCTTCCCCAACACTGATAGTGATGTAGTGCCTTTTGAAAGAAAAAATTGAAAAAGTTAGCTGATAGGCATAGAAATAAAGTTTTTTTTGTATAACCCTATACAGGTATTTAATCAACAAGTAACTATAGAAATTTGACAATAATCTCCTAAAAATACAATGCGGTGCAAACAGCCAGTCTTGGGGAGGAACGCGTTCCTTTTTCAGGAACTTGTGTGGGAACGCGTTCTTTTTCTTAGGTCAGGAACTTGTAACGTCAAAGTTACTATTTCGTGGGAACTTGGAACGAATTTAACGTTCCTTTATAAGTTCCTTTCGCCGTCGTAATACCGTTGAATTCTAGTACCTGATATCGTAAACTGCAGTATGAAAAATATTAATGTGACATCTTGTTTTCAAAAATGGCGCCACCCTCGTCAGATGGCCTGGGACTCACTTTAATAAATAAGAGTATAATGATGAATTAACTCATTTCACATTTATTATTGTTTAAATCAGTGATGGTATACACGTTTCCAAGCAAAGGGGTTGCTACCTGGTGGCGAAAACTGCAACTGTCCGATCAGTGATAGTCGGAGGAGCGCGCTATGTGCTTACCTGAAGAACACATGTTATTCCGTGTTTGTCACTTATAAATATGTACAATCACAGGTACATTGTCGTTGCTCTCCCAAAATGTTGTTAATTGATGATAATCAAAAGCATGGGGGGGCACCAAAATGATAAAATCGCTCTCCAATATGCGGGATTCGAGACCATGTCCACCAGAATAATATTACTATATATTCAGACCTGCGCATGCACCCATGAGACACCGAGGATGGCATTTGTATCCATATTACAATTCTCTTATTGTAATATCATAATAAATCATTGGTATTTATAGGCTATATACTAAATATAGGCTAACAGGGTACGATAAATACTAAATCAAATTCAAACCGTCAAGAATGTTCACAACTCATAGTAAACACACACATACAGTATCGCTCGCTTCTTATGGCACTTTTAATTGAGATATACTTCTTAAGTTTTATTATGATAATTTAATATAAATAGTCATAATAATAACAAAACAATACCCAACAAAAATAATAATAATTGTATTAGGGCTTATGCACTAATCCCAACTCCTTTTCTACTTTACATAATTAATGTAGGCCTACATATACCGTTTACCGTCATTGTTCATTTATTACATAATATTATACATAATATCATAATAAATACGATTTATATTATTACAATAGAATAAGTATAATGATATAACCTACAAGATTTTAAAGCTGTCTGCAGAATGACGCGTCATGCCATTATTGACATACAAAACAATAATAAAAATAGGCCATCAGCTATTCAATAGGCCTACTTTTAATAAAATGTATATTTAAAAAAAACAGTAGTCCTTCGTGTGTAGTAGATAAATATATATAGGCCTACTACGACTGCGTTTACATTGTAAAACGATGTAGAAAACGTAGGGCTATAATTTGCTAGAAGCTCTTTTGATTTGTAGATATCAAGTAATGGTGGGCAACATTTTCTTGGCAAAATATCATCGATCATCATCATTCAACATTATTTGATACACTTGTTTCTGTATTTAATAGTTCAACGGTGTGGTTTGATCTTTTCGAGCTATAATATCATCAAATAATCTCTATTATTTGTTGTTATTTAAAACGCCATTTAATTCCCGTTTTTAATAAAGCCGATCCCCAAAACTTACGAATTTAACTAATAAAATACGCGGAAGATAAGACATAATCAACATTGTTTTCGCAAATGATCAGAAATGTAAGAAAAATCAAGTTGAACCTAACTGAATATACAGCGCCCGCCGTACGCAGCTCGCCTCCATCACCGATCGGTCCGACATGTTGCGTTTTAGTGCTGCCATCTATCTTTGCTTGGAAACGCGTATAAGGAACGTGAAAGGAACTAAGTTCCTTTAAAGTAACGAGGAACGTATCAGTTCCTTTTTTATTGAAAAGGAACGAGGAACGTCTCAGTTCCTTTTTAGGCATAAGTAACTTAACTTTTCAAAGTTCCTTTTTTGGGGGAACGTGCCCAAGACTGCAAACAGCAAGGCTTTGGGCCACGAGATGTCACATTCTATTGTTAGTTGGTAATACCATAGAAATTATTTATTACTTCTTTATCAAAATTGAATTTGGGGAAGTAAATAACTACGTAGTTGTAAAACCTAAATTGGAGACATGACAACAAAATTGCATCTTCCATCTTCCACGAAGGTCACTCTGCTGCATCTTGCCAGCTATCTTAAACTAAGCAACAGCTGGATGTGTGCAAACGACGAAATCGTAACAAGGAAACCAGGCCAAAACTTAAAAAACCCTCATTATGATCGTTTCAAGTACAACAAATTGAAAACTGAAATCAACGAGCATCAATATTTCATTGCACTTCACTAAGAACTTTTAAATTATCTCCAGTCACAATAGATATGTCGTCGTGGTATTGTGAAGGTCTCATGGGGAAACGTTCAAGTTAAAAACCGACAAAGACGCATTAAACCGATACCTCCTTCAAAACACATAAAATAATTGATAAGGTGATGAAGAAATTCGGTAAATATTTAAAATTAAATATTACAACTCCAAGAATACAAAGACAAAAAATAAAGAACAAAAATGGAAATAAAACAACAAAATTCAAAGATGGCAATGTCTACTCTTGTATCAGTATTCAGTAATGGGAAATCCAATTGACTACTTCTGATTTAAAATATGAAAAAAAAATAAGGAAATTAAAAAACAATGTAAAACATCAAACATTTTTCATTGAAATATCAAGACCATGAAGTTGGTTGGTTGGTCTTGTGGTTAGCATCTCTGCTTCCAATGCAGAAGGTCCAGAGTTCGATTCCCGCTGAAGTCAGAAGTTTAGTTCTTGTTTTAGGAATTTGTAAACGGAGCCGTCCTAGCAACGAGGCACATAATAAATTTTAAGTTGTTCTGAATCGGCCTTGTTGATTCTGGCATTGATCCGCAGGTGTTTGCACTGTCCATATCACCAATTGCTATATTTCCTATTACAATATCGATCTTTGTGTGGTTATCGCGCGTATTTTACTCGAATGTAAGTTGCAGCGAAGAAAGTCGCACCCCAGTTTTTAGATGTCTAAATCGAAAGCTGTTTGCATTGCGATGTTAGGTCGCAAAATTAAATATGCAGTAGACATGGCCCTGTAATTTTTACATGTTCAAATAAAAAGGACAAAGTAAGTAACCCTTCAACATCAAATCCATCAGCCTTGGGTGAAAGAAGTACTAGGATCCTGCCGAAAATATATTCAGTTGTGAATCTGGTTCAGTGGAGGACTTACAGTAAACCTTGCAATTCAAACTCAGATACTATACAAAAAATGTTGTATTTCGACAAAACATCGGTCTCGAGATCAGTATAGGTTTAACAGTGTAGGCCCTATTAAAATTCTGTTATATTCTAAATCTTCTTTATTTCGTAATTCGATAGAATGTCTAGGCCTTTACAGAAAATTAACGTGTGAAATAGTGTGGTTACTTCGAAGAACTTTTCCGCGAAGTTTTCCGCCCGACGTTTGAATTCGGAAAATGTGTTTTGAACGGTCTGTAGTATGAGTGAATACAACTTGCCGGCCGGCCCGCCCAGTCACGTGGTGCCCGCGCATCTCCTTTGTCGGACGCTGCAGCCGTTCGCTCGTACTACAGACCGTTCAAGACACATTTTCCGAATTCCTACGTCTTCAGTTACGAGAGTATTTGCGTCGAGTGGTAATTGTTCTGTGATTAGCTGACCCCGCACGTCTTGGTGTACATGAAGTTTTCGTTTGGGAACATCATCATCTATTGAAAACCGCCGATTTTTTTTTTAAATAGTTTGCATGCGATTTAAGTCGCACCCCACTTTTAGACCTTTCAATTTTCAATTCTTTGTGTGACCTACAATCGAGTAAATACGGTATTTAAAATAAAATAAAATAGGCTACTACATTACTAGTCATTAAATTGATATACTTGTACAATACCTTTATGTATTGTTGAAAACACAATGTAAATATCTACAATTTAAGGTTATTGTAATCAACCTAGCCTAGGGTCAAAACCTTAAGTCCATGAAAGTTGGCTGAATGAAAGAGTACCTTTAATAAAACAGCAAAAAGAAGTTTTTTTTTCCACATTAAATTTTAAGATTATATTTCCAAGTCATGAATAATATACTGTATTTCAAATTAGGGGTTTGCGTCAGTATAGTAAGCATCAGTTTAGTACGGGATACGGGCTTGGTCGGTTGTGCGATTAAGTGATAAGTTCAAGCTCGGTCAATGAAAGAAAAACGAGAAATTCTATTTCCTAATGTTAATACTGGACCAAATTGTTTAAGTGAGGACTGGGACAATAATTATAAATCTTATACCAAATCAGCAAATTTAATAGAGAGAAGTATCATTGCTAAAATTATATACATAATTTACACTTACATTTTCACAGTCAGCCTCTTATTAAAAGAGTACATTCAACTGGAATTCCATTTTATACATATAAAGTGATAGAACATTCAATATTATATTACTATGATTTGCTTGACAATTAACTGGGCTAAGTCGAAAAGCTTCAGCAGAGACAGCAGCAAGTATAGATTTAAACAATAAGTGAATAATAGTTATGGTATAACTGTTAATTTATACAAATGAATCAAATTTAACATTAGGAAAGGTAAGTCATACACACAGTTGTCAATTTAACTTCAGATGTGAGATCAAAGTTGCAATCTATACAAGAGAAACACACATTTTTAAGTCAATCAAGCAAGCATTCACTTCTCTTCTGTATATAAAACCTTGAAGTTGCACAAATTATTATGCTCTGATCAGAGATTCTGTCTCGGAATTAGCAATAGATATGCCTTCAGTAGTGGCTCCTTAACTCCTCAGCACAATGAGAGAAGGGGGTTTTTAGTTGGAGCAATCATCAAAATGGATGCTCTTAAAAGGGCTCATTACCCGTTGGCGTTATGTAAAAGTATATTTTACATACATACTTTTGAAGAAAAAAATAATATAGATGCTGCATTCAAAATAAAATCAACTGGGAGTCTTCCACGAGCATCATTATATACAATACTAGGTACATAGGCAATACATGCTGTATTTATAAGAGTATAGACCTTGGGTACATTTAAAATTATCAAGTTCAAAAAGTGGGATGCAGCCATTATGTGAAGCCATTAATGAATAATATTTAATACAGTATATCCTACTCTTTCAAATTTGAGTGGTCAGAATAAGGGTGCAGCCTTTACTCGATGGCGGTCTATATTCGAGTAAATACAGGAGGCCTATATTATTGTTGTTAACATTTAAATAAAATTTGTCAGACTTGATGCACTCCAGTACTCTCAACACTGCCATTATTCTAGATGTATTTATTCTCAGGGGTATGGACACAGTAGACACCTCTATTTGAACCACTACTGAAGCTTCCAAAGCAGTGCTTAATTTGTATTGAAAAGGGGTAGCGATATGCTAAATGCGACTTCATATTTCTGATGAATTACATTAACCAAACAGGGGGGTGGAGGTGGGGGTCAGGGGAATTGGCAACCAAAGTTTGCACTGCTTGTGAATTTTACAGTAATGTGTTGGGCAACAAGTGATTACTGTTTAGGGATGCACAACAATAAAGTAAAAGTTAACAATAATCAAAAAAGGTGACTTATTGGTTATTATTATTGGTTAATAAATACGATGACAAGTCTCAAAACAGTGGTGCCTGGTCAAGATTGGATGTTTTTATAAAATATTTAAGTTAGAAAAAGTTTCAGCCTCTTGGAATGCAAAAATGTCAAATTATATATTTTCCTCCAAAAAACATGCTTTTTGATAATAGTAGTATTGATATTTGATATATTGATTACTATAGAAATGTTATTGAACATTAATTATCCACCTTATCAAGTACAACCATACAAGTGAATGTATCGGTTAATTTAAGGAATTGTGGTAACTTTCTTGATAAATGCAAATATTATGAAACCATAGGCTAATGTTATGTAATTGAATTTAAACCCTGAAAATCATAGCGCTCCAAAAGGTACAGCATATGACCGTGTATCATCACAAATTAAGCACTGTTTCCAAGAACTTTAACAAGACAAAGAAAACTGCCAGTATTCAATTGGCAAAACTGGCTTCTTTCTTTGAACAGACACTTTACAACTACATTCATGTTGAGGATGAGATGCACTCACTCATTCAATCACAGTATACCATACATACATACAGTGCAGGCAAACATATCAATAATGTTTAATACCCCCTCCTGCTTTGGCCCCTAGCCACACACAAACCATGCAGCCAATCAATGCCATACAATATAAATATATAAAAAAATCTGCTTCTGAATAAATACAATCACATACAAGCTCATATTTAAGTGGGTGGCAGCTACAAGCAAGCCATTGTCATTGAAATTATAAATAAAAACACACCATAGTAGTTACAACTTCACCTGTGATCCTAGCCACTGTCTCGACTCGTCTGAACAACATGTGTCTATGGTATCCTTAAATAATTAATGTATCGTAGTTCTAAACAGTACCATTTGCCGCTATTTTTTCATGATTCGTTGAAAATGTCAAGCATATGTCCCTCCCTAATGAATGAGTTAGGATTCATTCCAATTTATTTCTTTTTTCAGGACTATAAGTAGAGATAATGAGAAATGGTGATATAAAAACCCAAATTTCGTTTTAAAAACCCAAATTTTGCATTTTTTGTGTTATCACAAAAATGGTTGAAAAGATAAAAACATTACCAATTTTTTTTTTTACTTTTTTTTAAACAAACACCTTCTACATTGATGACATCAATTCCAAAAAGTTAAAATCGACAATTGTGACCTAAGAATCGATTTAGAAAAGATTCCCAAGAAAAACAAATATTTGTACGCGACATTATTTGGTGGACTGTTTCCGCGGAATTTTTTACCCGCAGTTATTTTGGCGGTCTGTTTCCGCGGAACCGCTTCACAAAATGATGTTGAGGTTGTTGTCTGTACAGTCTGGACCGGCACCTCTACCATTCCCCCGGATTTTGCAACAAAAAGGTAATTCGCTTTTTGACCAGTTTCATACAATTTTGTTCGTTATTTCGCGCTATAGGCCTACAAGAGATTTTGCGAAATTCGCGTTTTCAAAATGTTTTTTTCCATCTCTAAATGATGTAATTCGTCGACAATATTACATTTTGGCAATAAAATGGACATTTAAAAAAAAAATCACGAATTTAGTTATCACCATTTTTCACTACCTCTAACCATAGGGTAAAATAATTATTTTGTAACAAAACTTAACACTAACAAAAGATTTACAGTATGTAATATTATACTTGTAAGAAAAAAATAATAGAAACACAAAAATTCATGTAATTTTTTAAGTCACGCTTGTTTCAAGCTGCAACACAGATAATGGCCGTAATGGGAAATTATTTTTAATAAACATTTTTAAGTGTGCTACAATGCTTACAAGCTGATCAAGTATGTTCTTTCTGGTAGCATACTACTGTAATTAACTTGTCTTGTATATTATTTTTTGGCTAATGCGTTACCTGCCAAAGTTCACACATTGACACATTCAATGTAATCTCAAGAGTATTCGGCCAAAGAAGTTTAATTAAGACAGACAATTTTGAATTTACACACCATTTGGGTAAAAATTCATTTCCAAATTTGTTTGGCAAAGAGTGAATTAAAACAATAAATGAAATATAAATAGAATTTTATGTAGGAATACGTAGCACAATTCTCCTCAGCATATCTTAAGATCCTAGATAACAATTTGTAGCAAACGATGGGTACAAATTGGTAACAAACCTTTGAAATACTTGTAAATGCCAACTAGTACTTTGAAAAAGTTTGATCATCTACCAGTAGTAGGCATATACCACATTACATTATAATATAAAACAAGAATCAAAATTAATAATCTTTATTTCGATGAAATTGTGTCTAGATGTTTGAACAAGTACGGCGCATGCGGTAAATGTCACCACCACTGCACAACATGGACGGTGTAAGACTGACCTGTTTGAAAGACACAGCCTTCTTGAATTCATGATCCAGAAGTAAGATTTGCTGATGGGCAGAAGATGTTTTTATAGCCATCATTCTACTTTTGACTTTTTTTTTTGCAAAAGTGAAACTCTAGCAAATGCACGCATCTTTTTTCATGTTAAAAACAAAGATTGCTTCAAAATCTCATTTTTTGTGGTAAGAAATTGTTATCAAACTTGGGGAAACACCAACATATTTCAATTGTTCATAACCAACATAATATCCACCATGGCATATTTATATGTTAAGTTCCATAAGTCATCTAGGAACAGTTTTTCAAACTCAACAGATAATACAACAAAAGTTACAAAACAAAAAACATTATAAAAATGTTAATACTACTACGTACAATGAGTGACTCAAATTACAAAAAAAATAATGTATCGACTATGGAGACTTGAAAGCCACATTGTTCAAGAAGCAGCAATGTTGGCAGGAAATAGTTCCATGTTGGCTCTAACTTGTTGCACACTGATTGCAGTTCAATTGAAGCACTGTTGGTGCTCCGCGCTACCGTACAGCATAGCAATGTTTTGTAATAGAATAAGTAGTATATCAATCCCAACCATGTGTTGGTAACAAAATAACAATTCAGAAAGGACATATGAATTGAAACAAGTAGGTAACAGATATTCTTCTTTTTAGGACCGAGAATAAATTTTATACAAACGCACAGATTCACCAGTTCTTAGCAGAATCTCATCATAAACAGCAAACAGTTGGGCTTGGCTGTAAAGAAACTTAAGAAGTTGAACTAGGTGGAACACAAACCATTGCAATCGTAAACCACTTCCCGTTAACTTGCACACAGGTTGCTGATGCCCTTTTGTTCGCTCTTCCTTTCAACTTTCAGGCCAGTCAGTTAATTAGGCAATCAACATAGCATAACACAGTTCGGAGGCTATTATCAACAATCACAAATTAGTATTGATCTCTCCATGAAGATCAATGTGATGTAATGTTTGCTTCGCACACTTTGTACAAACACGAGTTCAATTTGATAACAATGCAGTCATTCACTGGAAGGAGTGTCACTGCTCAAAAGCTGTAAAAGAAAACAATGATCATTAAAACACGCAGTAGAAGCAATAAGCCAACAGGCATCATGTCTTGACCAATGTCAATAGTAATGGCTCATCATGTCCACCAATAATTTGTAACAAGTGCTACATGTACACTGCAAAATTATTTTTAAGCTCAAGTTGAATATATGCTACTGCTGTGATGGACACGTAGGGCTTTTATTTGACCGTGGTAGACATGATGCCGTAAATAAATTGACATAAATAACGCCAGGTGAATTGAAAAATAAATCAAGTCAAATATTATGGTAATTTTGCTCTGAAAGACTTTACAAACATTATGTTAATAATAATGTACAAACACGTTTGTGAATAAAGTGTTCCTTGAAAGTAGTGGTCATGATGCAATAATTATAAACTGTAATAGTTTAATACAAAACAGTTTTTATCATCCATCATGAATGGGCATCCATTAACATGATAATGATGCATTGTTAAAAAACTTTTGAATGTGCAAATAAGTAGTGTGATAAAGTGGTACTGTACTTATGCAAGTATAGGCCTCAGGTATATTCAAAATTATTAAGTTCAAGAAGTGAGGTGCGGAGCGGCCATTATGAGAAGCTATTTTTCAATTAAGTATTTATTTATTTCATCGTATTCAAAATTTGGTGGTCAAAAAAAGGTTGCGGCCTATAATCAAGTAAATACGGGTAAGTTAAAAGTGAAACTAATTACAAATATGTGGAATGTCATACATTACATATTATTATATAAACAAAATTGAAAATCATTTCTAGTAAATATGTAATCTTAGTACCAAATACAAATACTGTAGGAAAGTGGAAGTACTTTATATCGCATGTATGCTCTTCACTTAGACCTGTGTGATTAGATTTGCATTTAAAGTTAAACTCATAATTGCGACTATACATTGTTGACTGATCGTTAACAAGAATCCTACATTCATTCAATTGAAATATATATACATGGATTCCAGTACTTTCAGAGCAAAATTAATCTCTTTTAGGGACGACATCAGGTAGTAAAATATGGATTTAGATAACCCCGTAAACATCAAAGTTTAAAAAGTCGTGGCTATGGAAACTACCAAACAATTCAATTTGTGAATCACATATTTGAACCGCGAGAATCATGACCTATCAGTTATCATTAATATAAATTTCCCGGGTTTAACTCAGGTGGATGTTGTTATAACACAAAAATGTACCTGAAGAATTCGCATGGATTCGACTTTCGAGTAATGTTTGTACTAGTACTTCGTATTCTGGTAACCCAAGCCAGAGCCCAATGTCATCCCTAATATTTTTAAATTTCAAGTAGAAACTTGTTTTAGTTACGTGGTATTGTTCAACTGCAATACATTAAAGTACAATTAACTACACATAGTCTACAAACAAGCTTTCAGTGATGGACTCCCAAGGTAAGGAAACTCAAATTACAAAAAGGGAACATTAGCCATGCAACAAAACATTATTGGTACACATGAAACAATAAATACAAATAGCGTACATACTACCTATATGCATTTATCATACAAACTTGTACAGGCCTAATTATTGTAATTAATAATTAACCTCTCAGACATGTTTAATAACTAGTGACTACGTACTAAGTGTAACCCAAAAGAAATCAATATCGATTGTACTCTGCATGGTTTGGCTTTTGATACATTCAAGAACAAAATGCGTAGACTAGAATCAACTCACAATTCAAGAGACATGAGATGCCTTAAATCAATACACAATAATAATGTAGGTATTAAAGTAGGCCAAGTTTTACAAATCCAAATCCAGGAAACCTGTTTGAATACTACATCTATGATCTTAGTTATTATAATGCAGGGCTGCCGTTTTAACGGATTTTATCCGTTTTTACGGATATTTAGGGTGCAAAACGGATAAACGGATTTTTAGTCTTATTTACGGATATTTCGTTAATAACGTTTTCTATGCTTATTTTCGTATATTTGAATCTGCGCGGGCTAATTTCGATTGTAAACATTGAAGGCGGGGCAATAATCGATTCGACTTTCGATAGGGGGTGGAGCAAGGGCGGAGCCGTGTCCCAGACATTGTAGGAACTGCTTTTGTGTAGTAACAGCCAGTACAGTTGCTTTTGGGAGGATGCAAGATAAATTGAACAGCCAAGAACAAACAATGGAGATTGGAGCCTACAAAATTGTTTTCTTTCGTTTTTGTTTATAAAGTTTGGAAAATGTGATCTTAAAGGTGAAAAATAGAATTAGTATCTGATTAAAATGTTACTAACAAGTTCTGAAAGACTGCAATGTTATTAATAAACACAACACATGGGCCTAGGTCAAAATTGTGATACAACATTCCTAACCCCTAGGCTAGGCCTAAGTTAGGGCCTAGGCGGCTAGGCCTAGGAATTTTTTAACCAGGTCAGATTTAAATCAGATTTTCTGTAAATAAGTAACATTTTACATTTTTATGCAATCTTAATTAAAGCAACCACGGGCGTTTCTGGCTCATTTATTCTCGTCTGTGCATAGACCTAGGCCCTAGGCAACTATTAGGTTATGATAACAAATATAAACATCACATTTAGCCATTTTCATAGTTTGATCAACGAAATTAACGTTTTTAGACTTTTCACGGATTTTTAACGTCCTCCAACAGGATTTTTTTTAAATGTCAGTGGCAGCCCTGTTATAATGTAATGATTTTGTCACACCAATCCCAATAGGCAATATAAAATAAAATACCTATTCCCATTTGGGCTGTCCAATTTAGGTAATAATACATTACAATAATTACATCTCTACTAACCGCCTTTAAAAACCCTTGTCCAAATACAAACTTAGGCCTAGTGCAAAATCATTCATAAATATTCCTTCCTTTGAACATAAATAAACTAGGGCTGTGCGAGCCTAGAATTTTTAAGTCGAGCCGAGCCGAGCATTAAATCTGGGCCCAGGGTAGAATTGGCCCAGAGCATGGCTCTGCTAATCGTAAAAGGCGATTCAAGAGAAAAAGTCCACCTCGCAAACATCAGCTAGTAAGAAGGGTAATCAATTACTCCACGAATCTAGAGGCGAGCTCTGGCAATCGTCGTCGGGAACCTTGCCCCCTTCCCTTGACGACCCCTCGACGACGATGACAATGACACCACAAACGATGACAAAGACAATGACGACCGCAACGTGAGAACCCCCTTTCCTTCCCTTACCCGTGGCTGGTTCTGACCAGCATGGGCCCCTCCTCCTCCCCCCTAGGTTAGAGTGGTGCATTATGACCCAACGGTTGACGCGCCCTTAATCCAAATAAACAAAAAAATATATAAAAAAAAAAAAAAAGCTTGATTTTCGAGCCGAGCCGAGCTATTTTTTTTTAAAAAAATTAAAAATTAAAAAAAAATTATTTTTATATTTTTTTTTTGAAAAATTATTAAATTAAATTAAAAATGGTTAGGCTACATATTTTCTAGGGATGTCATCGGGTACCCGGTTCTAGAAATTACCCGGAGCCAATTATAAGATCAGGGTATTTTTCGCGACCGTTTTTAGGCTAATTCACGGGTTTATTATTTCACGCGCTACGTCGATGCGATCTTTCCCGCGGAGCCTGCCCGCTGCTGCAGAGTCGATAAAGAAGACCCGGGGAAACTTCTTTGTCGACTCGGCTAAAGAGTAACTCGAGTTGACAACAGAGCGCGTTGTAAGCCAACACGTGACACCTGCGCGAACTGCGTGCGCGTTCGGTCGATTCAACCAACTCAACTCACAGCTGACGAAGAACAAAGATGCTCGGTGTGGAACTAGTTGGAAGAAGAATTATTGCGATGTGATGTGATATTGTTTCTACGATCACGACGCATTGGATTGTTATTCCTTGGCTTATCTCCTTTCTTTCCTAGGCTTATTTTGCGACGAAAGCTTCAGCGCGGCGATAGTGTGATAGGTTTTCCCACATGAGAGAGGCACGTTTGCATTCTAGGCCTAGGCCTATCGCATTCTACTGCGTCAACCGTCGAGTCGAATGTTGATCGCTGGCTCAGGCTGCCGCATTCTTCCGTGAAAGTCTTTGTTGACAAGACTGTCTGTTGAGTGTTGATGAAAATGAGCGCGTGTACTGCGTGTTTTTGTGGGCTCGGCTCGAATAAATTGAGCATAAAGCCAAGCTCGGCTCGGCTCGAATAAATCGAGCCTAAAATCAAGCTCGGCTCGGCGCGAGCTCAAAACTGAAGCTCGAAAAAGCTCGAGAAATCGAGTACTCGCACAGCCCTAAAATAAACATTTCTCAATTTCATTGATTAGGAAACACATAGATGTATTTGTTCATTTTTAAATGTTAATATAATTCAGAAATTACGAAATCCATCCCGACCGGGGTTTGAACCTAAGGCTAGGGCGCCTATACCCGGAAAGTGGGAGACTCGGGTTCAAACCCCGGTCGGGATAGGCTACAAATTAAATAAATCATTGTTCGTGAATACAGAGCACAACCGATATTGACACAGAAGCAAAGAAAGAAAATACAATAACAGCTTCATCCTGAATTAGTAAGACAATAACAATCTATCTAATAATATATTATTGTGCTACTGTCCAGTAGATACACAAGTAAAATACAATCATACAAAAAGTGTTATAACATAATATATAACACGAGTAGGTGGGCAATCCAGTTAGCTTCATTTTTTTTTAATTGTAAGGATGTTTGCTGTAGGGTACTAGGCTACATCAGTTCACCTAGTGTGACCCTCTTCAGGTGACTTAACTAGGTTATAAAGAATTAAAGGGCAATTGCAAGGACTCAATCCCAGCATTCGCCTTAACAACTGAAGAAAATCCCGGTAAAACTTTCCGGCAGGATTCAAACCTGTGACCTCCGAAATTAGAGTGTCACACAAAATGCATCAGCCACTAGTAACTGATGGTGAGCTTTATAGAAGATTAAAGCAATATTTTATAAATGCAAGTACTCAAGCAGTCTACATTCAGTGCATACCTAGTTCACTTTGTCTTGCTTAGTGCACACCATACCATTAATGTAGCATAGGGAACCTAAGTTTTGAAGGCGGGAAGGAAATTGGTTCTCTCTGGTCTCAGCGCCCATAAGAATTAGCATGGTACGAAAATGTAACTCGCCGTATCTTTTGACTCACGCAAAAGAAATCTAAACCAATAACATCACAAGATGCATAATTCTGTGAAGAAGATGATGGCATTCTACTTTGCTCGATGACGCTTCCTAAATTCAAACTATTATGAGTTAAATGGACCCATGTTTGCGCGCTGTCGCAAATGTACTCTGACTGAGCGGCAACCTAAGCGAGACGCAGCCACGTTGTGTGCAGCTGTGGCATCCTCGCATACCACGCGCCTGTCCATGGTTGCTAAATGTACTTCGCATTCAAGATTTTGTTGGCACATTAAAGGATATTTTATTAGTTATGTATAATCTAGTACAACCCAGTGACCTCACAGTAGCCACAAAGCAAGTCGGATACCAAATGTTATGCTGATGCCACGGACAAAATGATTTTACGTGCTTTTTCATGAGCAGTTTGGAAGGTTTGGCAACAGTGTAAATGTAGAGTTCACTTCAACTCAAAACAAATGTCATTAATATTTGTGATAAAGCAGAGTTATGTATATCCACGCAAAGAGGAAAGATTATAGTTTCTTACAGTATGAATATAATTCCGGTCCGTGGTCGGGTTCTCGCGCTATCGCTTACGAAACATTTAGAACGGGTTAATCGCCTATACCTCGCTGACGGGAGAGAAACGGACAACGCCCACTTAGGTTCCCTATAGGGAGGGTATGTACTTGTGTACTACTTGATTCTAGTTAGTACAAGAAATGCAATAGATTGCTATTTGCTAGAAATAAATCTCAATTCTCAATGCATGCATTACAGTTTACAGAGTTTATAAAATTACTTATGGATCAATATACTTTAGATAATTTTGATACAAGGATATGACAGGGAAATATATTAAATGGCCGAGAGCAAATCTCAACTAGGCAAGTAAAATAAATCAGTTTAGAACTTAAGGCCACACCTACAGGAAGTACATGAAAATTGAAAACAAAATAAAAAAATAAAATAAATTTTATTTAGAGTCTACCCACTCAGTTATATAACTGATTTTCAGTGGGGGACTTTAAATCAAAGCGACCAAGCCAACCCTGCAGGCCCCGACGCAATCGACGAGTGAGCGATAACCAACCAAAGATCGATTTTTTTAATAGGAAATATAGCAATCAGTGGTATGGACAGTGCGAACACCCGCGAATCAACGCCAGAATCAACAAGGCTGATTCTGAAAACAAAATAGAATATTTTGTAGATTGTATTTTATCAGTATCGTACCAAAAGTACATAGCAAACAAACCAGCTCTAAAAGGAATATCTCTAAAAGTCTGGTATCTACACAGGTCTTTTCTTGAATCTTACTAGATTGTCAGACAGCTCATCTGGCAGGAAACAATATGGACTTCCAGTATCATATTTTGATGTTGATGATGCTTTCTTTACACAAGATATAGTAGGTAAGTATTATCAAGCACAATTAGAATGTATGCTCCTTTTCTCTACTTGTTTTGTTCTATGGCATACTCAATAGGTAGAGGTAATGAGAAATGGTGATATAAAAACCCAAATTTCGTTTTAAAAAACCCAAATTTCGCGTTTTTCGCGATTTCAAAAAAATTGTCAAAAACATTACTAAAAAATAAAAAAATCACTAAAAAAAAATTGTACGCACTGATATTTTGGTATACTTTTTTCGCGGAAGCCGTGATGCACGCCGTTATTTTGGAGGTATATTTCCGTGAAGCCCGTGACGTCACGGTACCCCGCCTACCGCGCGCGTAATATTCGGTCTGGACCGGCACCTCCACCAAAACTGGACCGGCACCTCCACATCACTTTACATTTTGCACACTAAAAGGTCCAATTTTGCGATTTAATTCGCGTTTTGACCAGTTTGATGTAATTTCGTTCGTTATTTCGCGCTATAGGCCTACACGAAATTTCGCGAAATTCGCGTTTTCAAAATGTGTTTTTTCCATCACTAAATGATGTAATTCGTTGACAATATTACATTTTAGGCAATAAAAAGGACATTTAAAAAAATTCGCGAATTTCGTTATCACCATTTTTCACTACCTCTATCAATAGGCCTACTGTTTACCTTCCTCACCTTTTGCTACATTAAATAGAAAAATGCCCTAACCATCTAAAATCAAGTCCACTTCCTCAGACACATGTGGTGATTGTCTTTCAATGCCAATCTCAGTCAATCTATTTGTTTCTTTGTCTACACATTTCATTCCCAACATCAACAACAAATTGACTTCATACTAGGGCTGTGCGAGACTCGAAATTTCGAGCCGAGATCGAGCACGTCAACATTCTCGCTCGCTCGCTCGTGTGATTTTTTTTGATGCTCGAAAATTCGAGTCTCGAAATGACTCTAGAATTGTTCGAGAACGAACGAAAATACGGCCTCGACGGCGTAATATTCCATATTATGACGCGCTCTGCAACATTCTTCACGTCGACAGCGAACAGCTGACTGGTAATGGGCATTGCGCAGGCCACTCGATGCTCTCGCTTTGACGCCGTGCCCGTGCGCACTGACACTGCGCATGTCTCCAAAGAACTCGGATAAAGACATGCCAACCTCTTCTTTGGTCTAATATCGATATGTCGCAGACATGCGTTCGACTTTAAATCGACTATCGACTTTTACGAATTACGACGTACGTCACAAGGCTGCAAGTTGTTTAGCGTCTGTCATTCCGTAAACGACTGAATCAATTTGAAATGTATTATGCGACGGACCTATGTTTTTTTTACTTTCCGTATTATTTGAAGAAATTAGTGTTCCCAATATGTGTTTTAATACAATTTGCAGGTAAAGCGCAATTGAAATACGAGGTGAAATGAACATAGTTATGACTGCCTTAACCCTACTTATTGTGTAATGGCCCACATCAACTTAGAGCATTAATTCAATGCACAAGGATGTGAGCTGAACTACTGCTGGCCTAGGCCTAGCTAGCCCTACAAGGCTAGGCCTAGAGGCCCCCTGCAACTTACCTTAAAGGCTTCTAGGGCCTAGCTAGGCCCACCCTAGGCCTTGCCTAGGGCCAAAAATAATATTGTTCTTTGAACTTCAAATAGAAAGAACACAATTTGTTAAAGTAGAGGCAATTTAGAAATGAGCCTAGGCCTAGGCTAGCTTAGCCTAAGCAGTAAGCCTATGATTAAAATGATTTTAGATTAATGTTTTATCAATTGGCAGGCCCAACACTGTAATAACATATTGAAAATTTTGTGTTTATAACATCGTGACAAAATGTATACCAGCATTTGTGGTAAATTAAATTTTGGTCTGCTCGCTCGAATCTCGCTCGAAAATCAAGCAAAAGACCAAATACTCGCTCGATCTCGCTCGACTAAAAAAATCCCTGCTCGCACAGCCCTACTTCATACCATTACTTTCAGAGCCGATTTGCATGCCATATATTTGCAAACTTTCATGGAGCAAGCATACAAACCTGTTGCAAGCAGAAGACCTCTCCCGACTAATAAGCAAGCACATGAGAAGGATAAAATGGGAAATACACAACCAGGGTTTATAAAGAGCTACAGTATGAGCTTAATGATACCATAATATACTGATACAGAAGAGTAATAGAACCGCTTTCTAATTACTGCAAGTAGATCATTCCTCAGCATGAACACATAACATACTGATCTCCAGAGTAGCAAAGGCAGGGCAGTGCTTTAATACTATCCTACCACATATATTTTAAACTGTATCACCTACATTCAAAGTTAAGTCTTGTTGCTATAAGTGCTACGCTCTAGTAGTTGACGGAAATGTGACAAATCCAAATCCACTATTCAGTTTTTCTCATGTGTAAAATAAAATGAAAATAAATTTATTTATAAAGGTTCATTTTGTTTGGAGAACCATTTCTCATTAATTTTCTGAAACACTAAAATAATGCTTAGCTTATAATTGGAATTGGAAAAAGAAGTGCCTTTGGGCAATTTTATGAAAAACACAACGGACTTCAACTTTAGACAGTATGAATGGAATTTTATTTATAGTAACTGAAACGCGTCTTTGGTAGAACAAACGTGCAGATTCCAAAATCACATTTTTTACTTTAACAATTAAGTTTAGGTGTTTAGTTCATTTGTCCCCCATCTGATAAACATGAGAGATTTAACAATGTGAGAATGGATGCAACGACCTTGAATTGAGGTTCCACGAATGTCTGCTAGGAAATTCAGTGGACTTTGATTTTCTTATTAAATAGGCCTACATCAAATTAAATAATACTTTAAATTTTACTTCATCATTAGAGCTACTTGTAACCAATATTTTTGTTTTATGCAAGCTGCATATTCTTAATACTTTCCAAAGCCTACATAAGGTATTGTAAACATAACATGGGTTACATGTTCATTTCACAACTGAATGTGTGAATTCGTGACACATTTCATTGATAGTGCTAACAGGGGCGGCTCGTGTATAGGTGCACAGGTGCACGCGCACCCCCAAATATCTGCGCGAACTAAATTCCAAATTTAAGGTTCGAAGCAAATCTCGTAATATTCCCAATAAATCGTTGGATTGTTTGCATGGATATTTTGGCCGGCCCAAAGCAAGGCATATTCGGCAGGAGTCATTCTTCAGTAGGTAAGTGACACTGCCACCGGAGGAGGGTGCTCTCCGAATGTGAGTTCATTTTTGTCATCGTTTTCTACGGTCGGCATGGCAGAACGAGCCCCGGGCCATCTTTAGAAATCACGTCTGAAAAAGCTTGCCCGATCGCGCAAGCGACTGGGTCAAAACCAGTTATTTCATTCAATGCCCTCGCAGGCGCAGCATTCATTCACCCCAACAACCCGCTCAGTAGCTAGTGAAAGTTGTTCGCGACAGGGTTGGTGAAGTGCAAGGTTAGTTTGGGTGAAGTGAGCAAACAGTGTTTAAATTGGACTTGGTTCTCGAAATGGGCGATTTCAATGAACTAGTAATTGACCGTTTTTCGAAACTAAAAAATCGAAGAATGGACTTCATTTTAAAATAAATATACGATGTGATGTTTGAGGCGCGTGTCGGAGGAGATGAAGGGACATTATTCGGGTATGTAATATTTTAATCAACCATATAATAATTAATTTTTGGATGGTTTTCCATAAGGTAACAGTTACACATAGGGGAGTTTTTCCTGACCAATAAATTCAAAAAATATACTCTTAGAGTCGTTTTCTGGGTACTTCAGACCATTAGTATCTGACAAATTTTTCGCCTCCGGCGGCTGGGGCTGCGCCCCAGACCCCCTTTGTTTCCCCCGCAGAATAAGGCTTCTAAAATATGTGCACCCCCACAAAAATAACTCACGAGCCGCCCCTGAGTGCTAATAAACCAAGAACCACTCTGTTAACCAGCTTGTTATGTCCCACGGAATATCTCTTGAATAAATTGTTAAGGAAAATAGCAAGAGCATTAACAATTATGGAGATGGAGATTCTACCATATTTTGGATCTTGGCAGAAATGTAAAATGCACATAACTAATTGAACTGCCGAATGGTAATGCCAGATTATGAGATCTGTATATTTCATATATCATGAGGATACAGTAATTAATATTTATCATCTTTTCAGTATCAACCATTTTCTTGTGAACAAATATGCATTGTGTGGGACTTTTCCACTTATTCTATTAAATCATGAATCATGATGTAAATTTGATATTGGCCATGTTTCATTCTTTATAGTAATTTGATTCTTAATGGTAATGGACAGATGATAAAGTTGAAATCATTTCTATTAATGCAGCAATGCAAATAGGCCTACTAGTATTATCATTGGTAAGTCATTACATTTGCTGTAAGACTGTGTGAACCCGTTCGAAATTCGAACCTAACCCTAACCTCCAACGCAGGTTCGGGTTCGAAAATAAGTCTGCAAAAATCGAACCTTTACGAACCGAACCTCACGCCACTATTTAATTTAAAAACTCGACTAATCAAGTTATCGAGCGATCACAGTTCGACCCTTCGAGTTCTAGCGCGATTATCAATAGCGGGCGGCAGTCGCATCTCGCATCGCAGAGGCTGCTGGGTAATTTTGTAGGAGCCTAGGCGTAGGCGTTACTATTAGCTTGTTGTTTCTATTTATGTTTCTTTCTAATCAATTCTAGTTACCGTATTAAAGATTAAAAGTAACTTTACAACGTGATCATGAAACATCGCGGAAAAATCACGAGTTATTTTGCTACCCAAGAACAGGAAGAATACAATGTAACCTTCACGGATGCTAATAAAACTGAACTGAAGTGTGGATGATGACTTAGTAGCCTAGGCTTAGGCCTAGAAGTCGCCGAACAAGACAATGTCCAAAATATACAGTACCTCAAACGGCCTATTATAAATTGGAATTAAAATCACCAAGTGGCACGACCACAACGTTAATAAGACACCTGATGAGACGGCACAAAAAAGAGTATGAAGAGTACATGGTGGACAAAAACTTTCCTGTCTAAGTAAAAGATTCAGCTAGGATATGCCTAGGCCTAGAACTTAGTGGGCCTAGCGACGATACTGGGCAAAAATTAAATCAAACAACCATACCATAACAACTTTTAAACAAGCTCAAAAGCTTGATAAAGACTCGACTATGAAAGTAGCCAAGTTCATGGCCCAATTACAGCTATGGCCTAGGCCTATGCCAAAGACCTTGTCCAAGGTCTAGGCCTAGGCTAGGGTTTACTTTACCAAGGCCTAGATCTTCCCTACATGCTATGACTTTATTTTGGCCTAAAGTTAAGGCTGGGCTAAGGCAAAAAGTTCCGGTTGCTTCAGAGGTCCAGTCTGAAGCAGGGGTCGAAATAGGTCGAAAGAACTGACAATTTACAGAAGAATTAGGCCTATCATTATTTTATTTATAAAGTAAAGCTACCTTAGCTATCAATCCTCTCATTTTATTCTTCAAAGTTCAAATTGACAAGTGTTATTATTCCTTACGAGTAGTTCGTAGTTACAATTTTATTCAATAATGGTTCGGTTGAAGGTTTGGTTCGAGGTTCGAAAATTTGATTGAGGTTCGGTTCTAGGTTTGGTTTGAACAGAAATTTGAGGTTCGCACAGTCCTAATTTGCTGCTATAAGTTTGGATTGAATATTAATGCAATTTTGCTATGTTAGACCACAAGTGGTGCCAATAATTAAAACAAAGCACAAGTCCAAAAACTCTTTTTGATTCAAATACATGCATCATAGTTCCCTTGTAATGTTAGGCATATGACCAAACCAAAAGTACCTTCCTTTAGAAGGTAACATAATATTGAAGAGCATAATTATATCAAACTTTGCCATTGGTGACGCGATCACTGATCAGTGATCAGTTTTAAATGAATGAAAGGGGGAAAAAATACTTCAGAAACATGGGTCTTAAATCTCCATAATTGTCATGTGAAAGTTACTTGATGACGACCCTGGTTGTGGTAAGCTGGAAGAGCCATCACTGCTTGTAATTACTTTGAGATGTAAGTGTACGTGCGTATGGGTGATCGTGCGTTGTGGTTGAGCTGCATCTGCGCGCTGCCGCTGGGCGTGCTCTCCATGTTCTGGAGGAAGTCCCAGATGAGGATCGTGTCGTCGTGGGAACTGCTGACGATCTGGAACTCGTCGAATTGGAGCCGGAAAACTCGGCCCGTGTGCTCCTAGTGAGAAACGCACGAAACAACTCACTATACACTCACCATTAGATTCGGGTTGCCGCGACACATAATATAACCAAGTATAAATAAATAATAGACATTGTTAAAATCAGAATACCAAAACAGCCTTTATTAGTGGGAAGTGATTACCGTTGATCTTAATATAGGGTAGCTATTTGACAACAAAGATAGTTACAAAAACAATAAAACATCTGTGCTTACGTAATGTTTGTTTTTTTCCTTCCCATTTTTCAAATAAATTAACATTTAGGTTTGGGGGAGGAGCATTGTCACAAAGAAAAAATAATCCAGCATTTAACGTCACCCAATAAAAATCCTTCTTAGTCATTCATAATATATAATATACATACATAAATGTGAAACTAATTAATTTAATAGAAGACTGACTAATCAATCATAATGATTTTTATTTTCATATAACACATGTGATCAAATTATTTTGTAGTTCCTAATGTTTTCAGAATCTTTCTATTTACAGTAGGTCTGGGGCAAAGCCCCAGCCGCCGGAGTCGGAAAATTTTGGGGGCAATTTTTCCCCCAAGATAGCCTGAAGTGAGATCTGAGACAGGTCAGGGTTGCCCGTTGGGTTTGGGTCTGGCCTTTGCCTTGAGAGTGCGGTGCAAGTAGAAAAGTCAGGTTCTAGGAAATGATAAGGAAAGCAGGCGCAATGACTGACGCCGACGAGACACTCGACCCTTGATTGTTTCAACCCGCTCGCGGCTCGCCGGCAGCCCCCCCCCCCTCAAGTCGAGACAAGTTCACTGCAGCAACAAAGTGGTAGCCCAGAGAGAGTTGTATTTTGTAGTATTAGTATTCATATTTAATATTACATCTTTTATTTTGTATTAACTAGTACAAGCTTTCTTTTGAAAAATTATATTGTGTATTAATATAAATTTGAATGGAAAATACGAATTAATTGGATGAACTCTTAAAACCGGGACATTTTGCCGTCTCCAGAACTATTTTCGGGACACCGGGACAGGCCACAAAAAACGGGACAATCCCGGAAAACCGGGACGTCTGGTCACCCTACATTTTCTAAAAAAAATAAAAAAATAAATTTTAGGTAAGTGGAGGCCTAGGTTTTACAACAAAAATTGAAATTTTGTACTTATGACCGGCCGACAAATAATTAACAACGGTTTTATTCTCACACTCGCATTTAATGACCCGGAACTTCCCCCATCTATAACAGACAAGATGCCTTAATACAGCCTGGGACCCGGCACCTCCACCAAAATTGAGCACTTTAAGAAAATTATCGGCCTAATTTGTTAGCCTGTTATTTGTATATACCCTGGAAAAAATTACTATCACGTTTACACGTTTATATAAAACTCAAAACGTTTAAACTCTGTACATGCACGTTTAAACGACTCATCCCTTATACTTGCCTTCTATTCGATACCTACAATTCCATTGTTGGCTAAATAAATGACTATCTCATCAAGTACTTTGTGTCAGATGTAGGCTTAGCCAGAAATATGGGAACAATGCATCACAATTTGACTTGGCACATACACACAAACAAACACACACAATACATCTAACATCTGAGCTAAATAAGAATCAAGGACAAATTTAGTAAAACCATAAAAGCCCTATGGGCCGGCCAAAAGGGACACGTCCAAGTCGACTTGAATTAGGTGTGGTTGACTGATGAGTAAATGCAAGTACCCCTACGGTGAGTGAGAAAAAAGTGGTGGTAAGGTAAAGGTTAAATTGATTATTGATGTTGGCATGTAGGGGAGAGAACTGCACCAATGCAATGAATGCACCAACCTTAGCCATGGAACACACCTAAAACAGGATAAATTTAAGCCCAGAGGTGCATGGAATTAATGATGTGGGTCACAATGGTGTTGGTACATCTATAGAGCAGAAAAAAACTTGATTATCAGAATTTGTTGTTTATTTTATCTCTAGCCGACCACAGAGTGATAGGGGCTTATGTTTATCTGTGGGATAATTGATTAGGCAAACAGAAATCATTCAAATACTATGTGAGCATAATCACCCGGAAAAAGTAGGCTAGTTCAAAGTAGACCTAATCCAATAGACTTTTGGTATGACTTGAAATCCTTGTGGTTCAAATAAACCCAAAAACAATTCAGACTATTTATGGGTGCAATTAAAACAAGGCTGAGCATCTCCAGTGTAGGCTTAGTACCTAAATCAACATGTTTTTCCATTTCAACTAAATCATTATTCCTCAAAGACGACCCTTTTTATCCTTAATCACAGTTTTTTTCCAGGAGTCCATAAAACACCAAGTTAAATTTTTGTCAAAGGTTATCAAACGGGACCAAAATTAGAAAAACTTTCTTGTTTCAGAGTGTGAACAAAAAATTAATCTTGATCAAAGCAACAATGAAGACATATAGAAAAATCATTCACTCACTTTTGACCCGGGAAAAAGGTTGAAGTTGTGACAGTACATGTTGTTCAATAGTTGTGATTAGAGCTATTAACACTCTCTGCCGTCAATGAATTCATAAATCTCATGACAGATTTCTGATTTCCACAAAGAATACAATTTTAAAATGTTTTCAAATCATTAAATAATTTTGAGATTGAAGTTATAGAAACTCATGGTGAGCACAATGACACAGCGGCAGTCTTGGGGACGGAATTTTTAAAAAGTAGCATGCTATCGCTAACACTACATGCCCCCAAAAAGTAGCTTTTTTTATAGCTTTTTCGCTACTTTTTTTCAGATGTAGCGGCGCTACATTCGCGCTACACAAGAAATATAGCGCGCTACTTTTCCGCTACATGTTCATGTTTAATCGGGGGGTGTCGAGATCTGAAATTATCCATTTGAAAGCCATTTGACATCGTACCGCGATGATTTTTAACTCCATTTATGTCAACTCGATCGTGATCTATCATTAAAAGCACATAGTTTCGGTTTCCATTGTGATAGAAGGCGTTCTTTCAACGTTTAGGCTAGGCTAGGCCCTAGTCTTTTAAGAATTCTAGGCCAACGGTCAATATTCATATTGCATTTCTTCTTTTCAACGTGTTTTTCGCGGAATCACTGCAGAAGAATGCGACAAACTCTAGCCAGGTTCGGAATAGGCCTACTGGTGCCGGACAATAGCGATATAGCCCGGAATGTCCCAAAGGAGGGGGGATATGACACTAATCACTTCATTTTAATGTGCAATTCAGTCGATTGGCGTAATTATTGAGCAGCTTATGCTCAAAATCAATAATCCGACTTCTAATTATCGTGGATACATCTTTGTTTACGACCCTGAAATAGCACTCAAGAGTCAAGATGCACCACACAATTTAATAATCACTGCAATATTTTTGGTAAAGTCAGCTCACACGATGCGACAGATCGGCGATCGCTTGCATCCTTCAGACGACGCAGAGAGAGAGAGAGAGACTCGCTCTCTCGGGGAGCGAGCGAGAGAGATGGTGTGCAAGTGAGACGAGATTACGGGCCGGTCTACACGGCGAGCACATGATATGGCGCGGCGGGCGTTAAGAGTTAGTTTGCAGTGCCGACTTTTGACTTTACGTGGTACTGGAACTGCTGGCGCCGGAACTTAAAAAGTAGCGCAAATATCACGCTAACGCTACAATATGCCCCCTTAATAAAGTAGCGCGCTACTGGCTCCGCTACACGTAAAAGTAGCATGCTACAAGTAGCGCGCTACTGGCCCCAAGACTGCACAGCGGATAACAGTGGCGACAAGTTGTAAAAACTTGTTTTGAATTTGTTGGGAGCAGGTTGTAGAGTCCATTTTAACACTTTCCTCTCATAATAAAAGGCACAATTAAGGTTTTTAAAATGGCAGATTTTCAACCGTTTGTCTAGCGCGGCTAGCCTCAGACGCTGACCAGCAGATCAGAAAGTTTTTTTAGTGTGAAAAGAACAAACATATTTTTGGCTCAATTGGTGGTATTTTTGTGTTACTTTGAATGTGATTTTGAACTTTGAACAGTAATGTAGGTCTACAAGGTTATTTACTACAGAATAATTTGAACTCAATCCTAAGGTTGCTGTCAGTGTCTGAAGGAAAATATTCCTTAGGGACGACAAATTGAACCATCTGTTGTTTCACCACTGCCAATTCCACGCATAAATCGTTTTGTTTTGTACCAACAACACAATGCACTAATTATCTATGCCATAAAAGATTATCTTTACATCCTATCAAATTTGTTCTGAAAATAAATGCAACACTATGCTCCATCACTGATCGCAGTAGCATAGAAAGTGACTTACCACCAAAGTTCTTAAACAAAGTGTACTAGCTGGGGCACGGGGGTCCAGTGCGGCTATGAGGTCCCAAACTTTGATTTTACTGAAAAACAAAAATAGCATTCACTAAATATATTCACTATATACACAATGGTAATAAGTAACAACTTGACTTCATCTATATTTTCAACGAGGGAATGGTTTAGGAAAATCAAAAACTGATTAACTTTGAAAAATATGAAGAAGGGAAAATATGTGAGTGAGTTGAAACTGGATTGAATCTAGCCATGTACCGTATTGTTCCGAATAAAGCACGACCTCGAATATAACACGACCCCCAATTTTTCAGAATCATTTCAAGAAAAAAGAAAAAAATCAAAGAAAATTAAAATGTACATGAAACACTTACAACAAAACATTTTGAACAATGTTAGGGCCTAGGCCTATGGTTTTTTACAGGGTAGGGCCAAGCACAAGCTCACATGTCAACCACAGTTCACCAGTCTGATTCCTGGTCTTCAATGTTTACGTCGTGGGGGGGGGGGGGGGGTTATACTAGGCCCTAGTATCTATGGTCGTAGGCCTAGGCCTAGCTCCTTTGCAATCCCTTGTTGATTAGTGATTTGTAAGGCAGAGGAACCTTTCTTTTCCACGCGATCAGCAGTCTTCATTTGTTCATCTTGAGCCATTTCATCTTCTCCTTCATCACTCATTATTACGTTACGTAGACTCTTAGCAACGTAGATAGACAACCCCGACAAACAAAATCTATGTAGGTCAAGCTAGGTCACGATGTGATCACGGCTAAGGATTCTGACGACTAGCAGACAGTTTCGCCCAAGGTTCGGCCGAGTTCAGTGGCTTCGAGTGGGTGGGCGGGGCGAAGCGCAGCAGACTATGCGCGGGAGTTGTATAGAGGCGTGGCCTATGTTCAGGCGCTATTTCAAATGCAAGCGCGCGGAAATAACGCGAGTGCTGTTTTTGAGATTGTATTTTCGGAAAAAAACATCGCGCTATATTCGGAACAATACTGTAAATAGGACCATAACTTGATTGGGATTGGAATCAAGTTGATGAAAAGCTGGAAACAGTAGTTTTTAATAGTTCTAGGAGACAACCACAGACGACTCATGTATGGGAGTGAACATGGATTGATAAGGTTGAATGTTAAGTTAAAATTTGATTCCCAATCAGACTCCCACATGGACATGAGACTATGTAGTATCTCAATAAGTGGTAAACTAAACATGATTTAAAGTACTATACCACATAAATTGGATGTAAAAACCTTCAAAACTAACCCATCATAAGCCCCACTGACTATCCTTTTGCTGTCAAAACGAATACACCGCACCAATTCCTCATGACCCTCGAGAACCCGCAAACAGGCTCCACATTCAATATCCCATAACCTGAAACAAAACCACAATGGCAGCAGTTAGTAGGAGCACTTTAAAAACATGACTAAACCATATCAAAACATATTGTTATGTACTAAATCACCTAGGGAGGGTGTGCTTATATGTACACTTGTTTTGCTATTGTTCTTTTGGAATCACTTTGACATTACAGTAGAACATTTTGATTTCTTCATATGATTTCAAATTGACTTAGAAAAAGAAATACAGTACCTAGGTAGATGATTGGTAATTGGCTAATTGGCAATTGCAAGTAAAAAAACATATTTTACAAGTCGTGGAACGCGTATTAATAAAACCACATTCTAGAATCTAGACATCACACAGACTACAACATTTCATCAAAGCAATAGTGAATAGAATACTACGTCCCGGGCCATTATGTTTAACACATTAAATGCTTAAGCAATTCTAGTAAACTCATTTAAACGTGATCCTTTGATCTTTCTCTAAATACCAACATACTGCAAAATATTCGTAAATTGTAAACATAACAACCAGTGACTGACATATGAGGCCGTGCTCATACCGAATGGGGCAAACAACACCAAGGGTGCTTACGTTTACCCGATCCGAGTAACTCGATCAGTAAAGTCTCTTACGTAAACGTATCTGAGTAATCACTTATGTCTGAATACTTTACTTGATCCAATCACTTTACGGATCAACGGATCAGTGATCTGTAGAGGGTGTAGATCAGAGAGAGTAGATCAGTAACGAGCGCGCAATATTTTGAAATCGACGAATGTACAAGAAGGCCCTATGACTGTAGAGTAGGTGGGTTGTGCATCTGGCCTATTTAAATTGCTGTGTGTAGGGCCTGATGTAGGTCTATTGCGGTAATCATTACGGTAATATGATTTTATAAGATATAAGCCAACATAACCTTACATTTGGCAACAACACAACACGTCGACCATTTTTGATCAACCATATTTAAAATTATGCGATCGTAAACCTGTTTGTGATGCCGATGCGACTGATCCATCACGTGACAGATCAGTTTGAAGTGATCTGATCACTCTGATAGGATCAGGTAAACGTAAGCACCCCAAGATAGTAGTTCATCTTCATATTGCGGTTGTCATTTGCTTGAAGGAGAAATCATAGGTTATTACTTAGTATGGTAATAGGTGGCTGTCGATGAAGTTTTTTTAATGAATTGTTTTCATAAATTTGAACGTGTCAGCCTAAATAAATAAGTTTCTGCTATTATACGTGGTAATAAACCAAACTTCAATTGGTGAGATAGCCAAATACTTACAGTTGGGTTGGTAAAGATAAGAGGTTATACACTGACGATAAACATAAACAATGATAGTACACTCGTTAATTCCCGTGTCATTTAATCGGCCTGTTGTTGGTGGCTGCAACTTAAGTGAAACTCTCACATTATGGAAAACTATACAATAAAGATAATTAAGCACAGGTAATACTGTCAAGGGTCACTTGAGAAACAACGGACGGCTTTTATTGCGTTTGGAAACAAAAATCATTTTAACTAATCAATAATGTATATTCACCTAATAGTGTTGTCCGAGGAACCAGAAACAACCAGCCTATCCCGGTACTGTAGACACGCGATACCCCTCTTGTGTCCGTTAAGCGTTCTGACGAACTCGCACGTAGACGTGTTCCAAACCTTGATGGTACGGTCTCCTGAGGCGGACACTATGTACTTCTCATCAAAGTCTACCACATTAACAGCTGCCCGATGTCCAACTAGCACCCTCCGGAGTGTGATCTCTGTTTGAGACGTCATGTCCCACACAGCTATTGAACGGTCCTGCAATACAACCACTCGGTCATCACATTGTTGGAAACAATAGCAATAGAAGACCCCTAGTTGTTCAGGTACTAGGCCTAGTTCTTGGTAGTAGGCTCTTGACTACTTAATATTATGTACATAATATGATAAAAAACTATAACATACATTGAAACATCAAACAAAATATAAATATTACATGAAATTAAATATGTACCGTATGTAAAAGCAAACCCATTTTCATCCTATAGGTTCAGACATAGATTTAATCATGAAAGTGGCAAGTCATGTAGTTATTTCTACAATGTGACACCTAGGATTGTTCATGGTGGTTTTAAGGCATTAATTTATTTTCAATCAATTAATCTAGGCCTATCAATCAATCAAATCAAATATATAGTAGTAAGCAAATATAAGCCAATAACTTCAAACTTGTAGGAGGGCACTAAGTTCAAATATGATATAACATGGACTCATGGAGAGGTCTTTCCTGGCCAAATTCTGCCACAAACAAAGTCCTGTAATAAAAATTATTATTAATAGTAGACCTACCAAGATAAAAAGTGAAAAGAGGTAGACATGGCACCAAATAGGCCTACAGTGGTTGACAATTAATGTCCCCAACACATTTTTGGGGTGTAGTAGGACCTACCGTATGTTTTTCTCAGTTTATTCATAATGCAAATTGAGCTCCGTATTTATTCAATCTTATCAGGCATACAGTACATTATGTTTAAACTTTAAACTGGTAGGTACTACTATGAATAACATCAACTGGCCTATAGTCAATGTTCTACTCACCTTTGAGCACGTGACCATCATGCCGTTGTTAAACCGCAAATGAAGCACAGCTTCACAATGGTGTATTAAGGTGTTGACCATATCCCCAGAGAAAACATCCCAAACTCTTACTGTGGAGTCACTGGAGCCACTAATAATGACCTTATCGTCATATTGTAGGCATAGTACGGACCCCGTGTGACCTGTCAGCACCTAAAAGTTACGTAAGAATTTAAGAGAAAACAATCATATAACTACAGGCTTCAGCTATTTAAAAAGGGTACACACCACTTTGAAGTTTAAAAAATAGAACTGCTCTTCACAAGGAAAATTAATTCTATTCCAATTCCATCCATGCAGCATGAAATGAAAGTTTTTATCTGATTCAATCCAAAAACCTGAATCAGTTTACTACCCGAACCCGATCCGATTATCAAAACCCCTATCGGCACAGCCATAATCGATCATCAAGTGCATCTCTACATTTTAGTACCGTGTACCGGTGAGAGAACTCATAGTCATATCACAACAAGAGAATGATGACGAAGCTGATGATTCTATGACGCCTAAGATGAATGAAAGTGGAAACATCAGCCAAATAAATGATAATTGGAATGAAATGTAGCAATACTACATCAGAATTTTAAATGTATAATACAGGAAAGCTTCAAATTAATTAATTTTATATTTTGGACTACAATAATAAGGTGAATGGAATTGCACTTACTTTAGTACATTGTAGTGTAGTTCGATCCCAGATCTTGATTGTATTATCTCTAAGACCAGAAACTATTTTATGGTCATCATATTGTAAACAGTATACACCTTTAGAGTTCTCTGACCTGCAGTTAATTCTTTGTAGTACATGCTTGCCCATTCGCCAATTATTTTCTATGTTCTGTAAACAAATAAGCACCAATTAAACATAGAGTATAGAAAAAAAGTTACACTAATTATCAGACACCAAAGAAAATCTACTATACTTACATCTATATCTTGAATTATTTTAGGGTATAATGTTCTATAGAATGAATGGTTTGGATGACTTTCACCTGGCTTTGGTTTAAATAAGTATTGTATCCTGAAATCAACAAAACATTGTATATATTAAAAACTTAACTTATGTTGTGTGCTTAGCTTAATATTTTTATTTTTTACCAGTCCTGAACGGTTGTAAGTTGTAACTTCCCCCAACTCTTAAAAAAGAATAAGGTTAGAGTAGGGTTATTGTTAAAAATAATCAAATATTTTATATATGATAACTTCTTTTCATATGCCCACATTTTTGGCTTACTGGGCTGGGCCATCATGCATTTTCTGGTTTTCGAGTAGACACAGGCTTCTCTATCATCATACCCGTAGTTCATGCCAAGTGGGATATGACAAATGATGCTGCATGGTACTATGTATCATTGAACTACTGTAGATGTTATGACCAAATATTATAGCATGATGATTGATGATAACAAATTATTTTTGACATAAGGGAATTGTCCTTTTGGAGCAGAGAACAGAACAAGTGCAAATTGATAGAACAGTTAGACCACGTTTACATTACCTACTGTGTAGTTACTAAGTGGGTAAATAATTACCTGGGTAGTCACTATCGTCACACGGCACTGGGATTACCGTTGTATCGTATAGTTGATTTACTTTCCGTTAGTCACCACTTTCGAGCTAGGAAGCTTGGAAGTTAGGTGATGTAGATCCATCAAATCACAAGGGTAGCCAGCTTCGTGCGTTCACATTGCACCAACCTGACTGAGTTATGCGAGTATCCCGCCTAAATAACCCTTGTTAGATTTCCTACCAGCGTAGCAACTTTCAAGCATCCACACACAGAAATTACCCACGTAATTCTATCTACCCGCGTAATATGCAAGTAATGTAAACGTGGTATTTTTTAAGTAAGTTCACCTGCCCGCGTAATATGCTAGTAATGTAAACGTGGTATTTAAGTAATTTCACCTGCCCGCGTAATTAAACGAGGGAGCGGAGCGACTGAGTGTCTCCATTCAACTCAAACGGCTCTCATTCTGTGATTCTGTCTGTCTGTACGTCGAAAATCAGCCGAACCGCTGAACAGATTGCGCTGAAATTTTGAACAGACATCCGATACGAGTTTACTAAGAACTGTTAACAAAATCAGCTTGATCCACTGCGATTTAAGCCTACAATAAATAAAAATGTGATTTTTAATAATATCAATGGCATTTGTTTCGTAGCAGTTAGCGGGACGTGGTTGACTTGGCCTGCATGGCCTAGTGGTAACCATTTAGCCTACCGCACGGATGGATGGGGTTCGATACCCGTCAGTTCTAACTTTTTTATATTTTTACACCCACATATTATTTTTGAGGGGTGTTAAATGGGAAATAAAAATTAGGTAATTTCGTTTTATCTTGGAAATTTGTTAATGTTTCACGCTAATACGTTTTGAATACGATTTGCATTTTGAATGTTCAATTTAAATAATTATTGTGGCAAGCAGAGTGAGTTCCTGTAAGGTGACCAGATGGTCCGGTTTTAGAAGTCAAAACACTTGGCTAACTCACTCGTTTAACAACGACTTTGGCGTTTCCCTAGTTAAACGAGGGAGCGGAGCGACCGAGTGTCTCCATTCAACTCGAACGGCTCTCATTCTGTGATTCTGTCTGTCTATCTGTCTGTCTGTCTGTACGTCGAAAATCAGCCGAACCGCTGAACAGATTGGGCTGAAATTTTAAACAGACATCCGGTACGAGTTTACTGAGAACTGCTAACAAAATCAGCTAGATTCATTGCGATTTAATCCTACAATAAATTAAAATGTGACTTTTAATATCCATAGCATTTGTTTAGTAGCAGCTAGTGGGACGGAAACTACGTGGCTTAATTGCATGGCCTATTGGTAAGCATTTAGACTACCGCACGGAGGGTTGGGGTTCGATACCCATTAGCTCGAACATTTTTATATTTTTTCACCCACATATTATTTTTGAGGGTGTTAAATGGGTAATAAAACTTAGGTGATTTTGTTTTATCTTGGAAATTTGGTAATGTTTCACGCTAATACGTTTTGAACATGATTTGCATTTTAAATGTTCAATTTAAATAACTAGGGAAACGCCAAAGTCATTGTTACACGAGTGAGTGAGCCATGTGTTGAGTACCCGGGAACATCGCCTTTTCTCCCATATACCTAAGGCTCGATAGCCCAGTATGGTGAATGATACCAGAAACTATACACATAGGTCATTCACTCGTTTAACAACGACGTAATATGCTAGTAATGTAAACGTGGTATTTAAGTAATTTCACCTGCCCACGTAATATGCTAGCAATGTAAACGCGGTATAAGTAAGTTAACTAATTGATGCAAAAGATTATTAAACGAGGGAGCGGAGCGACTGAGTGTCTCCATTCAACTCAAACGGCTCTCATTCTGTGATTCTGTCTGTCTGTACGTCGAAAATCAGCCGAACCGCTGAACAGATTGCGCTGAAATTTTAAACAGACATCCGGCACGAGTTTACTGAGAACTGTTAACAAAATCAGCTAGATCCATTGCGATTTAATCCCTGATTTTTTAAAATATCGATACCATTTGTTTAGTAGCAGCTAGCGGGACAAACTCTACGTGTCTGCCATGGCAAAGTAGTAAGCATAGAGCCTACCGCACGGAGGGTTGGGGTTCGATATCCGTTAGTTTTGAACTTTTTTATATTTTTACACCTACATATTATTTTTGAGGGATGTGAAATGGGAAATAAAAATTAGGTGATTTTGTTTTATCTTGGAAATTTGTTAATGTTTCACTCCAATACGTTTTGAACACGATTCGCATTTTGAATGTTCAATTTAAACTAGGAAAACGCCAAAGTCAATGTTAAACGAGTGTGTGAGCCAAGTGTTGAGTACCTGGGAATATCGCCTTTTCTCCCATATACCTAAGGCACGATCTAGCCCAGTATGGGGAATGATACCGGGTACTATACACATGGCTCACTCACTCGTTTAACAACGACTTTGGCGTTTCCCTAGTTTAGGTATGCCTGGAGCTTACTTTTAAGTTTTCATTGATGACTTTGAAATTAAGTTTATCAAATGGTACAATGGTTCAAGTAGATTGCTGGACCCAAACATTGAATTACCATTCAGTAGGTATTACAAATTTCCTTATTTACAAGGGCCCAATTTGGAATGGTAGGCCCTATGTCATTTTCCCCAATTTAGGTAGCATTTTATTTACTAAGAGATGTATTGATATGTGGAACAATTATAAAATGAAATTGTAATTTTTGTCTGGTAGGCCTAATATTTTTTCTGGGACAATATTTATATTTTAAAAAAAAATGTACTTACCGTAGTTATTTTAAATAGAACTAGCTACAATTTTCTATGCTAAGCCAGGAAGAGGATATTTTCTGTTTTCTTGTTTGATTTGTGTTGTTTCAAAATCGAGCATGTTAGCCTAGGGCCTATTAGGCTTAGGCTATTAATTATGAAATGACCTGGATTCATTCAATTCATACCAACCATGCAATTCACAATTTGAATTTTGAAATTTAAAGAAAACTGATTTTTAATGTTTGCTCCTATAAAAAGACAGCAATGAGTCGTAATCTTCACAATATCTGGATGGGTTAAACATAGTTTGTGCAAAAAGTGTTTAGAGCAAGATAATCAAGGTGGCAATGCAAATGCCGTCTATTTGATTTGGGAGTAAATTTTCCACCAAAGCAGCCAAATTTAAAACCATCAATATAGGCCTACCATACCAAAAAATTTATAGAGTATGAATTGGCAAGCAAAAATATTACCAGGGTTCAAAATAAACGCTTGCCCGAAGCTAGTGAAACTGCTTGGGCTAGAAAAAAATCTCATTTCACTAGCCCGACGGGAGAGTACGTTTTCCAGAGTTTCCAGTTGCCGTTAAAAAAATCATAACATTTTGGGCTGATAAAAAATAAAAAGCTCTTAATTTAGGTGAATCATATTATTATGGTGAATAATCGTTTCCGGTCACTCTCTAGTCCCCCACCCCCACATGTCAACCCCAGTGAATATTGTGACTTATTTATAACAATCACTTTTAAATATTTAGATCAATATAACCTATTGGCGGCTAGTAAAAATCGGTAAAAATGCTCTCGGGCTTGAGGACTTTTGTTGCCACTAGCCTATCTTATTCATAATAAGTTTCAGAATTTATTTTTAATGGATAAAAACTGGTATTTATAATTTGGCACATTAGATTATGCATATCTAGATACCTAGTCAAAGCCAACAAACCAAAGTAACTGATACGTGGTGCTTTGCAAGTTTCAGTCTACAGCTGGAAGTTTGGTAATACAAAACTTACGTGGATGAAGTAATGGACTGAAATTAACTTGGTTCAACATACCAGCCCCTTCTTTCTGCTAACCCTCTCCATAATGAGTCTGTTCGGGCCTTTCGTTCTATTAGTTTCTTCCATAGCATTCCTTCCGAGATGACTCGATACCACTCCTTGCAAACAAGCTCAGCCGAACACAGAGAGTCTGCATCCAAGTAGACGATGCTTCTGCAAGTGTCAGCCTTCTCTAAACACAGCATGAAGATATCATTGAGGGGAAATCTTACCCATTAGATCTCAAAACCAAGCAATATGCATTTAAAATTTCAACATAAATAAAATTCTGCAAGCACAATAAGGGAATTTTGTAGGAGCAAGTAAACGTTTCAGTGGTACAAACTTGTTTATAAATCAATCAATACGACGCAATGAAGGCTAAAAGGCTTTCTCAAGCACCCAAGCCGAAAAAACGCAAATATGGCCTTTGTTTCGACTACCTCTGCAAGCGACAAACGCAATAAAAATTTTCTGATGGTTAAGGTCACAGAGCGACTTGTTTGAAGAAATAGGAATCATCTTCGTCTGTAAGACAATTGTGTAGTAGCAGTGGTAGTTCTCCTGACGTTCGAGCACCTCGAGTAGCCTGCGAGCATAGGACACGCTCGACAACTCGTACCAGGGAGCAGGCACAGCATATGCAATGATTTTATTTTTATGCGACTTGGGTTTGTATGGAAATAGGAATATCTTCAGTCTGTAGACACATCCTTGTGTAGTCAGTTGTGTAGTTCGCCTGGACGTTCGAGCACCACTTTGAGTAGCCCTGCCGAGCATAGGACCACGCATCGACAAACTCGTACCAGGGAAGCAGGCACAGCATGATGCAATGAATTTATTTTTATGCGACTTGGTTTGTAGGAAATAGGAATATCTTCAGTCTGTAAACACATCCTTGTGTAGTCAGTTGTGTAGTTCGCCAAGACGTTCGAGCACCACTTCGAGTAGCCCTGCCGAGCATAGGACCACGCATCGACAAACATAAACCAGGGAAGCACGCACAGCAGTCTCACTAGGTTTACAACAAGTAGGTATATTCTGATAACTGATAATTCGCCTCCGGCAGCTGAGGCACAGCCCCAGACCCCTTGTGACCGCTCCAGTCCTTGCACTTTGCATTATCATTTTGCCGGGGACCACTGGGATAGACATGTTAAAGTACCAAGGCAAAGGCCACAAACTAACGCCTGCAATGAAATACTGTGATGATGAGATTATTTCATCTTAAATAAGGAAGGGAATGATGTTTAACATAACAGAACGGGTATTGAAAAGTTTAGTAGTACAACTAAACAGAAACATACTTGGTAGTAGTGATATGAAGTCTCTCTGCAACATTGGTTTGAGGTATGAGTTGATGTGGCCATGCTGGTAGTGACACATCCGCGAGAGTAAATGTTCCACGAACTCCACTTGGTCCTGCTCACTCCACCGCTCGAAGTAGCGTATGCAGGACTCTTTTTCAGACACATACTGTGCCGACGGTTCTTTTTTGTGTGCAGGATCATAGAGACTGGTTATTGGATACTGAAAACAAAAAAATAACATTCTTAAATGGTTGGCTGAGATACCCGATTTAGATTAAGAAACAACATAAAGTCTGAAAGAAATTAGGGTGTATGTTGTTTTCAAATCTAGGAGAGTGAACTGCAGTCTTGGCTCATAGAAAATTAATGTTGATACGTTGTGTAATCCGAGTGACGAAGAGTTATCTTTATCATATAAACCCATTCTTCAATGTTTATTGAGCTTCCAATGAACCACAGAAAACACAAATCTTGTACTATATCTGCCACATTTTTCAGTGTTGGCCTACCGGTACCAGTAATAATAAAATATATATATATTATAAATAGGGTACTCAAAACAATTGCACTTTTATTTAAATCATTTTTCAGTATAGGCCTAAGTGTTTTATGATAAGTATTTTTCTAACTGAACAGACGGTTACTCTTAATTTTTAATTAACATTCATTTACATCTACTGCTGCTCTTTTAGAGTCACCTAAGAAATATTTCTCTTGAAAAACTATTTTTATGCTTTGTTTGCTGCAAAATTAAATTTGATTTCTAGTGGCCCAACGGTAACTCCCGAATTAGTGGAAATTTTCAGGGAACGAAGAAAATATCTAAACGTAGATTGTCCGAGAGAAGAGGTTTAGTGATCACTGATCATGAACATGGATTTTGTCACACACTTATGAGAGTTTATTAACCATTACACTCATCCTGCAATGCGGGGGCAATAAATCGTGAATGCAAACTAATACATAGTTTTAAATTGTTGATGCTTGCTTTTTCATTGCAATTAATTCATTACTCAATACTCATATACATTTTTCTAGACTAGGCCGCTTCGCGAACGCTTTTTTAGTCGCGTTGATGGTTGAGCTTTTTTAAGTTTTTGGTATGCGTGGGATCTCTTTACATCTTCAAGTTCCATTGCAAAATGATTTTTGTTATTAGGATAATTTTTATAAAGAAGTACTAATTGCTATGGTAATACCAATTTGTAAAATATCTGGAGGCCCAAATACTTGCTTTTTGTATGCATTGTAGGTGATTGTTGTCAAGTTTCTATAGGTACCTTTAATTATTATACACCTCAAAAAACTCATTTTAAAACCTTTATTTCTATGGATTCTAGCTAACTTTTCCAACTTTTTCTTTCAAAGGCAATACATCACCAATTACCTTAATGTCCATGTGAAATATGAACGTTGTAGCCCCACCCGTTTGGTCAGAATCGGCCCAAATATCACGAAAATATTGCATAAAAAATATTAAAAAATCGTAAAAGTACCATATTCATGAGAAATATTTTTCGATTATACCCAAAAACGTGGCAAGTCTAAGTTCAGAGATTTCAAAGGTCCCCTCCAATTTTCATCAAGATCGCATATGCCGTTTGCCCGATAGAGCGCGAACAAACAGACAGAAAAACAAACAAAAAAACACCCGAGCTATTTTTTTTTTGTGTGTGTGTGGTGGGGGGGGGGGGGGGGGGGGGGTGTTAGTGAAATTGAAGTCTTTGCTTCACTCATCCAATCATGATTTCATACAGGAACGGGAATCTATTCTCCGCTTTACCTGTGATGATAATAAATAATTATGATCCCAGACTGAGGAAAGCCTTGGGAAAACGGGCAAGTCGCACTTATTGGCAGCAGTAGTGAAAAGCAGGAGTGAAGTAATCACATATGCCGGCACTAATCCTCCAACCATTGGTCTCTTGAAGTACATCTTTGATTCCAGTTGAGGCTAGATCGTCTCGTACATGTTGACACATAAATTATTTAATTCTTATCTTTAAAGCAATCTAACTATGTGAAAAACAAAACTGTAACACTGGTTAGATAGGCTACTAAATGGACAATAATATCTAAGTGTGGCATATGTAATGCATATTAAGAAGATGTATGTCACGGTATTTGGTTCATGGATTTTGTGATGGTATTTTAGCTTTATTAATTGAAACGTTGAGTGTATTAACAGCATTGTGTACTACTGGACGAAGTTCAAAATCTCAATGAAATTAGCATGGGAACACTACGATTTGAGACGAAAAATGTGAGTTAGTACTTTTCAAACTAGGTAGGCCTATGCCTACATTTTTCTATTGATCAATATAATTTTTTGTGCATACTCGGAACAAGCAATTTTTTATATCGATCAAAAATTGCAATTTTGTTTGGACGAAAAAATCTGTGACATGTCAAATAAGGCTATGAAAAAAGGGGAGAAATAGGTATTTAATTATCTGTAGGTGGGTGCTGAAAACAGATTAACCCGGAAGTAGTCGTACTTGGTCATTTAGACAAACTTTTTTTTTCAACAGTTGGCATCTGCACAGTTTGAACGTGCAAACCATGAACCTCCATCTACCTTCGTAAAATACCTATCACCAGTGACTGACAGTAAAACGAGTCAATGTTTTGAAGAATTTCAGCAAGAATAATCCCAATGATCAGACGCCCGGTCATTTCGACCGCTGCGCGACTACAATATGAGTGTGCTCCACCATTATCCTCAATGATGTGAACAAAATATTGTGACTTATAAATCAAAATACATGTCCGAAAATTAGTTTTGAGCCGCCTGTATTATCAATATAAAAAAAATGTGTGTCAACTTACTTGACAATAACAGATGCGTCGATCTAAATGACAGTGAGCTATTATTAACATAACAAACAGGGGCGCGACTAGTCTCGGGTTAAGAAAATGTAGATTCATTCATTCAGGCTAACTAGTTATGAATTTAAAAAGTAACAGACAAATTATTGGGTGCACACCTTCGACCCGAAAAAAATTGTCAAATTGGTAATTTTCGAGCTTGGAAAAAATCTTCCATTGGAAATAAAGTGGGGACGATCTTTATGCCCCTTGAGGTTGGAGGATTTTGATCTAAAAAAATATTGGCCATTATTGACATACTCGGCAGCTTTTTCTGTTAATCCGCTATATTTCTTTTGTAATTTAGGCGTGGTTCGGTCAAAATATGCTGATTAGGCATAGGTGTGAATTTGGGATGAATATTTTGGCGTGTTTGAGTGTATATTTTTGCACAGTTTCAAGGCTCGATATTATGAAGGGCCATTTTACATTGTTATGATGCTCTAGTATCTATGTGGAACCAAAATTAAGTTTAAGCAAGTTAAAGCCAATTTAAGAAATTCCCCAAAATGCAAATTTTTGCAAATATCTGGATACAAAAACTTGAAAAATTCGTGTAGAATCACAGTTACAAGATATAATTTTTAAACATTAGTTTTAGTGCAGTAGGTCTATCATGCGATAGGCCTATATTTGCACTGGTGGAAATGTAGGGCTGTTTTTTTTTTTTAATTATTTATTCATGAATTGGCTACATACAGCATATTATGCCATTTTACAGTGACTAGTATAACAATAATTATTAACAACAGCTGATGATTAACAATTATGCATGATGATGAAGAAGGGTGGAGGGGAAACCCGGTACCGGCACGTAGCCTAGGCCTACTCCTTTCGATAAGTTCCAAGCCCCAAGGGGACCAATGGCTTTACGTCCCATCCGAAAGGACGGTGTAAGAAATAGGCCAGTGCAAGCCTCTACCATAACCCATCTCAGAAACCACGCGAGAAGACGGGACACGACAATACTTTTGAACTGCAACACAACTACGTTTACCGTTTCAATATTCCAATCGTGCACCAAGGCAAGTTATTAATTCGCCACATTGAGATAAGCATTGACGGTCATTATTCCTGGCAGTATTTCCCGTACTACAGCCACGGCGAAGTGGAAACCGGGAACCGATCAAGGAAAGCGTGTAGCAAGTGTTTCGTGCCGTTCAGCGGCGTGTAGCACGGACTCAGACCACGACTCTCACGACATCCTCCTCGCAGAGGAGACCGGTCCTCCCGCCCACACAACGCAAGAACCGAGCTGAGCTGCTCGGATCGGAGATTGTCTTCTGATTACGATACGACGCAGGGTGGTTTGCCGTTTGCATTGATTGTTTTCTCAAGCTCACAACGAACCTTCGGCACAACTCTCAAGTGTAGATGTGGGCGCTACTTTTGCAGAAAAAGAGGTTAATCCAACCATGAATTCTCAGTTCTCACCATATTTATGGATTTGCACAATTTGACTGAAAGAAACATTTAAAAAATAAAAACGGAAAGACTCAAAATAAAATAAATAATAATATCAAACCTTCTCGGTTAGTCATAAGTCATACAATCAATATCATTGAAGTGAAGTGTACACAACATATCACTAGATCCAGAACAACAATAAGAAATGTCTGATTCAGCTACTGCTGATGGTAAGGTCAACACAGACTAGACATTGACACACAACGTGAGAAATCAAATTAACTTAATAATTATTATAGTTTCATGAAGCCCCTTTGCAATTCAATTCAATGAATGGAGGAGGGGATCAATCAGTCACCGATCAACCAAGTCATTGCGGATAGAACGTGTGCTGGATGTACAACACACCGCCAATGTAAGGTATTAACACGAGAACCACAACCGAACTGGTAATGTACTTCCTGACGCTTATAATCCCGATACGAAGTTCAGCTTCAACCACATTACTGAACCTCTAGGGACTCAACTCTGGAGTCTCAGCCGAACCAGGCAGGCACAATCTGACGCATTGCAGACTTGCTGCAGAAAGTCAAAATGTATTTCACCGACTTGCTCGGGTCAATTTCCCCGTCAGTCCTAAGTGGTGTTGGTACTAAGCTAAGTGCACTGTAAACACGGCGTTTCTTCTTTGACTTCTCTATCCCTATTCGATACCTGCCCAAGCGCAATAAGCGATGCATCGTATTCGTATCGTATGTGGCTAATCGATTCTCTTGCAATAACAATCAGCGATTAGTAAGGCTGGCTGGACTCTAGAGCATGGAGTATTCTTTTTGCAGACTATCAATGAAAAAAAAATCAGTGTTTTTAAAGGCACGAAAAATAAGGTGTTTGTAATAGGCAAGCTAAACCAAAAATACTAATTTTTAACGATAAAGCGTCCCAGCCAAACCACAATACATAGAAATAATGACGGCAATGTAATATCCATATTGACGCCCAGCTGCAAGTGCAACTAATATCTGATAAGAGCTGCAAGCTCAGCTGCTTTCACGTGCGCGGGAGACTGGGGGGAAGGGGAAGGAGCCCCCCCACCCCCACCCCCACCAGACGTGGTCAATACTCTCGAGCACGTTGTCGCCGACGCCGGCTCGAGGGAAAATCCCCATCGCTTGATAGTGTGAAGATGGGAACACCAGGGCAAAAGTTGGATTAATTTTGGCTCATATTGATTCATTTTTCAGATGAGTTGCATTGTCACATATCCAAGAGCTAAACGAAATTGACTTGACCTTTACGTGGTAGTATAGTATGCACCTTGTGGAAATTAACATCCCCAGAGAGGACGTAACTTCGAATGGAGGTATAAGTTTTTTGTGGCCAGCTTGTTTTAAGATATACAATCATTAAAAAGCTTACACGGTGCCATTCTTAAAATATAAATAGCTGGCGACTCAGTCGAGCTATTTTTTTTTCTTGAGTTTTACCGCTTTGCAGGTAGCCTAATTGTAGGCCTATGTTTAACTATAGTACACAACCAATTCAAGCAATTCCTAACAATCAAGTTATATCACTGTTAAAAAATCCAGACACAACAAAAGTGGTTACAGTAAATAATTTCACGAAAATGTGATTCAAGAATATATTCACAATTTTTTCTCAGTTAGGTAGTGCTATGTTTTTGTACATAATAAGCATAGAATTAATGAAATATATATTTATGAACTACAGAAATAAAAACGGAGTTTTAACACAATAGCGTAGGGGCATTTTCAGTGGATTGAAGCCTATCTATCGATGATTTCTACCCAACTTCATTTTGTCACTAGGATAGAATCAGTGGCGCAACTACGAGGAATAGGGGGCGACGCCCCCCCCATATTTGGTCAGAGGGGGGCGAGGGGGGCACAATTTTTATATGACATGAGGTATTTATTGAGATAGTATATAAATATTGAGATATTTTTCTTACTTACATTTTTTTTCCATACATATCTTTTACAAGGATTTTGCCATAAAAAAAACTCGTCAAAATACTCCAGTAACACTCTTAGAAGCGCAATTTTTCCGGGGCTGTGCGCCCCGGAAATAAACCCCATTGTTATCAATCGTGTACTTTACCCTGGAAAGGGCGTATAGGCCCTACCCAATTACCCATACACTATTTTGGGATTACACCAACGACTGTGCCCACATACACCTTCACTAAATTGTGGTGAATATTGATTTTTGGAGGTTACAAAAATGTTCGATCCGAAAACCAAGGGCTAGTTACGCCACTGGATAGAATTATATTTTGAAAGAAGTTCCAGCAAACAACACAAGCGAACGATAAAATAAGACTGATACTAACAAGTAACAATGTTAATTGTTTGAAGATATTGAACATAGATTTCAGTTTCAATAGCGGAAAATGAGAAAAAGTGCGATTTTCATGTGACAAATAGGCCTATTTTGGTTGCAATTCACATCAAAGTATAGGCCTAATTTAAGATACCGGTATTTTAAGTTTTTTTCCGAAAATTTCATCTAAAGTGTAGCAGTCGCGTTTGTCCTGAAGAACAGCAAAGAAATTAGCACGTAAATGTTCAAATAATTGAAAAAGTAGTAATAGGGCCTAGTCCGAGAAAATTGTGCAGCAATGGCCCTACAGTGAGAGGTGCAAGAAAATATTTGTAAAAAGGTACTTTATGACCGGCTAATCAATGATTGATATGGATACATTGGAAGATTTTACCACATTTCTTCACATGGAGGTCAAAGAGTTAAAATCTTCATAAGAATCTATTTATTGTAAAAAATAATATTTTTGGAATCTGGTTACTCCTCATCAATGGTTTAATTATATATTTGTTCGCAAAAAAGTAAAAATTTAAGAAATAAAATATATTGTGTGTAAAGGTCAAATAGCGTCATGTCATTGAGAAACGAATTGGGCACATCGGGATTTTTTTTAGAGCTGCAGCCTCCGTGTCAGAAATATGCCTGAACATTTTATGTATTTTATTTTTAATTGGTGTCCCACGCTGTATATGGACTTACGGTTAGTTAGAGCTACCACTGACTACTCAGAACTGAGATTGTAAAATGTAAACAAAAAAGGCCTACCGGTAAGGTAATGGTAAGTTAACAGTTTTAGAACGAGTATAATCGATGGTGTTTGCAGTGTTATTAAAAACTATATGTTTTTAATTATTTTTAATTATAATTATATGTTCATTTCCTTAGGTACATGCAAGGTTGTTTTTGCGTATTCCACAAGTAAACACATGCTGTAACAGCAAACGTCGAAATCGAAAGTGCATGCAAGCTGAACTAGGCACTTTCTTTCGATTGTTTACCGTGTATTCAGTTTCACTCGCTATCATAACAATGCTACTGGAATGAAATACGTGGGTATTTTGTGACGAGAAAAGGGTGATTAACACAATTAAATAGATTTTACGTAATGGAGGTAAGACAAAGACCGATGTTCCAACTGTGGTTCCAACAAACCCACTGTGTCGCAAGAGTTGGTAGGACCACCGCCATGCTTTGGGTTAGTGGGTACTATTGGAAGTTGGAAGATAACAATTTCGGGACTAAATATCAATAATTATTTACATGTAGGTTACAACTTACAATCCACCACATACATCAAAATTAATGTACCGTACAGATTACAGACTACACGGATGTCCTACGAAATGCATCGATCGATCTCTTACTCTCTTACTCATAAGGTAATAACGCATCGCGCGCATTCGTCTCGGGAGCAGGAATGAAAAGATTTGGGTTCAAATCCGCATAAATTAGAGATATTTACAAATCTCCACTACTAGATCTTCCGAATAGTGTGTGTGTCCCGACACTGAAATTAACAAAACTGCACTGTCGTGTGTTATAGCTAGCGAAACATTGAGATAAATACAAAGCGGGCGTTGCCCCACGGTTCAACGTCTACTTTTTCTGGTGTGACGAGGGAATCGAACTCATAATCTCTTAATTCGGAGCCTGTCGGCGCGTTGCACACTAAATAAATGCATTCTTCCATAGACCATCCTAAACGAGTACGATATAAAATAACCTGGACATGTGGTGGTTCCACTCACATTTCACTCAGTGGTAACAATTTTCCTAATAATAAAAAGTAAATAGTGTCACCTGCACCGTTCTGTCTTGGGCACTAGATCGTTTATTTTTAGGTTGTTCTGTCTGAGAGATAAGCTTACAAGTGCAGAGTGCACACAGTTATTACTGCATGACGCTCGCTGTCAAACTTATTATCGATTTAATCTATTGCTGGGCAAGTAGGACACGCGATGTTCCCGAGTACGCGGCTTGAACGTAGCTCTAAAATTGCAGGAGTCTACTTTCGTTTGTTGAAGAGCCAAGACTGATATTATGTCCAACATTTACTGCAAAGCAACTATTTTAGGCATATGATATCGCAAACTTGCAAGCAGAAAGGAGTTGTTTCAGGCCAGTTGTATACCTGCTGACATTCGTAACAAATTGCATCCAGATCTCAAGTTCATTTCTCAAAGAACACACATTTTTTCGAAATATTTCTGTAATCTTTTTTTTAATGGGTTAGAGACATTTTTAATAACCTGTGTAATAAACGTTCACCCTCGACCAGAAGTAAATCTGTAAAGTAAAAGGCTGTGTCGAGTGTAGCAGATACAACTATAAAATGACAAACCGTGGGTTACTTGTCCCAGTACCTGAGCGAGACCCTTCTTTTAATTACTACTTCCGCTCCGGCTTGCGGTCAATGGATAATCCCTGGGAAATATCCGTAAAATTATTGATGTGTTCAATAAAATCACACTTTTCATAAACTATTTTTTTTTTTATAAAATTCTGATAGTGCATTGACGATGCTACTACTTTTTTTGTTTTTCTTGTAGGCCTAGCTCAATTTTGTGTCACTTTTAATCAATAAACGTTAATAAGTGCAACAAATATCTGACTGACAAACTGATTAGTGTGCTAATCGCGCAACGCAACGCAACCAAGAATGAGATGGAAAAGAACGGTGCCGGCTGCCACGTATAAGGAGAGTCGTTACCCTGGCAACGCATGACTGGCGGGCGGGTGAACACGGGCGCCTCAGATCTGCGAGTGGCAATCTGCCCGCGCCTTACAACACTCACTCAGCCGATGAAACAACGAGCCGCGGAGCTGAACTTTTTTTAGTCGAAGTATGGAAGTAATAAATACAAACATATCGTCCTAGAGGTTGTACAGTGTACACCCTCGACCAGAAATAAATCAAGGGCTGGTAAGACCCCTCGACCTACTTATGGTCGTCAGTGTACCTGGTGTCGATGGTTTACCCCACGTAGTTTACCCATGGACTTACAATACCATCGTTGACCAGAATGTTAGGCTAGAATGTGTTATGTCTTTATATCGGAGCACATTTTCACAATTATAGTACCTATTACTTAGGGTTTTAGCAAATAGCAACTGATCGTAATAAGTCATAACGAGACCATGTTAGTGGTTTCCCAGAACGTACATAAGATACATTTATTTTAAAAGTGGAAAGAAACGTTGTGTGATAAACCTCTTGGAACAATTTCTCTTTCAGGGCAAAGAAAAGAAAACAGAATAGGAAAATTCCATATTAAAATAATACACGTGACACAACGTCGTAAGTTGGCTGGTCTGGTCTGATATGGCAATTATAGTTCACGTCATGTCAGCTGGTATTTGTTTCAACTTGTATTGACATAGAGATCGAGGCAATTTACATGAACACTTGAAACGAAACTGTAAACAATTTTGAGAGTTGCATTGTTCGCATGAGCATTGCGCAAGCTGCACTGCAGTGCTAACCGTCCCGTAACCGATTACGATACAATAAAAGTGACTCACCATTCATTTCAGGTCGCAGAAAGTAGATTAGATTTTTTGTGATCACCAAGCGAATCACTCAAACAGCAACCAACCAAACCAAGGTAAGTCGTGAAAGGAAACGAACGAACGGGAAGCGAAGGACACCTCCAAAATGGCAATAGGCCCTGAATATGAAATGAATAGTTTTCCATGAATTATTGCCACCGCGTAGTAGGTGAGTGCTCGAGACGTTCAGAGCACTGTACGAGTGACTAACGATATGTACGTCGAGCTTTCACGGTAGTGTGACTGATGTGAGGTGACAAGCATAAGCGTGTAATTCAAGGCCACCGAAATGGAATGTAGTCCCATGATTGTAACCATGGGACACTCACTAATTTCATGCTATATAATATACATTGCATGTAATATACTAACAAATGAAACGGCGTTTGGCTTCGAGTTCGTCACAACCACTGGACGATCCAGCCACACGTTGACCACAAACATGTTAGCATTGGGACCACGAAGAAAGTGTCAATTGATCTCCAACTCGAACGATTAGTTCAATACAGGTGACTCGGTATTGTATCTAATTTTGGAGGCAGCGCATATGATTTCAGAACCAGCAATCCCGACTAAATTTCTCTGGGTATAACTATGGTATTACAAATCAAAAAGGTGTGTGTGATTGAAACAAAACGATCCACATAAGCGCTACAACAAACATTAAATTGGAAGATTTAAATAACGCTGAGTGAAATGTTATCGGTTGGTATGATTATGAGTTTTCCGACATCAATCCATCATAACCTGACCTCAGAGATTCAAATGTCTTCAGTTTGCGCATGATCGACACCCAATGCGAAGTGGGTCTCACTCTCCCCACCTGTTAGTGAATCACCCACCTCACCAGTGGCGGCTCTGAGGTAGTTTTACTGGTGAGGCGAAATTAATATCCCGGAGATATTATATGGAGACCATGGGGGGTTTTGGGTGCCGAAAATTTTGAAAATCGGGTTTTTAGAGTGCGTTTGGTGCATTTTAGAAAAAAGTTGTGGGCTGAATGCAATTCCAAAATAATGTCGTTTTTGTGCAGTAGATACTAGAAAAAAAAAATTGTTTCAACTTTTATACGGGTTTTTGATTGTCATGTGTAAACATTGAATATACATTGAATTACATCATTGATACATTTCACTTGCATTTGCACTTGCATCTTGCACTCTAATACGTTCGAGCGCTTTCGCTTGGCTCGTCCATCACGGCGAAACGTCGCCTCAGTCCAGCTGTTTTAGCCGGCACATCTCCGCTACAAGACATCGGCCGAGATCTTCGCCTCAGTCCAGCTGGTCTAGCCAGCGGCTGCAAGACATCGCGTATCGAGAAAAACATCGAGAACGCATGCGCGACTATAGGGTGCATAGCGTATATACCCTCCGGCACTGTACCAACCAACGTGGTCGCCTCACACGGGCGAGGCCATCGTGAGGGCCTTGGTTCGGGTCGGGCGACATTTACCGCTCATGCACTGTTCATGGGGATTTCGCAGCGCAGCGCTGACGCTCACTAATACTCAACTCAAAACCAAATCTATCACGGTATAAACATTTGTGAATGCGTATTACGTTGGTTCAAAAGTGTAAAAATGGAAATCATAGGCCTACTCAAGTCAATTATTGAGATGAAAAGCCTGGTTCTTTGGTGAGGCTCCGCCTCACTTGCCTCACCTTGCCAGCCGCCACTGCACCTCACCTCAGGTAAGTATAAGCCCCGCTATCTACCAAGTAACACGTGGGCGTCGGATGAATAGTAAACATAAGAATAGAAATACCGTCATGAGGAAGTATGTTGTGTTCCGGGGTCGCCCGCTCCACTGCATGTTGAGGCGACCGAACGTTCTGGTTTCGACTGCACCCCTCTGTGCCCCTATTCTACCCCAGCGCAAACCCTCAAATACAAATAACAGAGTACACTACGTGTGACTGAAGCATCGGTTGAGTTGTGTGTAGCCTACTTATAGTAGAATACTTGAAATCTTATGTGGGAGCGAAGAACCGTTGATTGGAAGTAAAGAAGATCCGATCATCGTATCCATAGGTGTAGCGGTGGCGGGAGGGTTACAAGAACCGTCCCTAGAAATCATGCAAATAGGTTTGATAACATTGTGCAACACTAACTTTTGATGGAATTCAAACGTCGGTCACATAATTGAAAATGACTGAATGAGCAGTTTCAACACCTCGTGTTGTATAATTTCACTGGGAAGCATCGCCTATGTACTTTGATTACTAAAGGTAACGTAGTGAAATAAAAATAAACTCGTCCCAAACACAGTGGGTCTCAGTCATTGCATGGCAATGAAGTTCCGAGACGAGAGGTATTTCACAGGTTACGCCTTGCAAGTTTTGTTTCCTTGCGATAATCCATTGTTTGAAACGAAACGCAACACAAAAAAAAAACACTCTTTCTCTGTCACTTTTATCAGTTGGTATTGCTCGAGCGTGGAGTGTGCCGTTCCGCTTCGCGCCGCTGCCAGGTGAGGTGATAAGCGCAGATAAGTCGTCCGTGGGTTGATACAATCACTGCTATGCCGGTGGCGGATATTGTGTTTACATTGTTGTGCCCAAGCAACGTGTGCACGTGCAGTGAAGACAGTCGAGACGACATAGGATGGCACACGAATAGATTATCAAGGAAACCGAAATCAGTTGCGGAATTCCTGTCTTGCCCCTCCTCACTGCCAAACCAACGTTTGATTATAGGTTGATTTGCATTTGTCGATCAATAAAAAGTATTGTAGCCTAGCCATACTTCTGGTGTGAGAACATAATTCTATTTTTACACTGTAGGTTAAATAACAACCAAAGTTGCTATCGATCAAAAATCTTGACATAAAACAATCAATTACCAGTCTTTTATTTGAAGTTCATTTTAAATATCATTGGCAATGTATTTTCACTTTTCAGACCATGCCCGCCATAATTTGCTAGCCTATGTAATTTGTAAATAATTTGCGAGCTCTTGTGCACCAAAGAAGACCAATTTAGATTTATATTTTTAAACGCATTTTTATTTGCTAATTAATTTATAATTTGTTACCAACAATGCACGCTGCTTGTGTTGTTGTTGTTGTTGTTGTTGTATTTGTTGTTGTTGTCGAGGAAGGGATAATCACCAACCAAAACCGAATATGGACTGGAAATTACATAATCGGGCAAATACCAATGAAGTAAGCCCATACAGCCAAGGTCATGGCCGAGTAATGCGGTGTCACGTAAGTGTCACATACTACGCCAAGTCCCTTGCTTGGTGCACGGAAGGAAGTTGGGCAGGTGTGTGTTAATGATAACACTGTCTACAGTGTAGACTATCTACACAATATATGCGGCGGCTCCATGAGCTGTCCGTGGGCTATTCTCAGACCCTGTGACGTCACGGTGAATGATGAAACGAGCGACGAGACGTCATTGGGCGCGTTTCTCTCAATTTCACAGTTCAGGACCCATTGTTGGGACTTTCTACACCTTGGTGGTGTTGGAGAACGAAAACATAATTGCACTTCTCTGACCACGTGACTCGTGAGACTCAGAAACTCAATGGGAATGCAAACTTGGGCACAAGACTGGACTGAGTACATGATGGCAATGAATGACACGTCAGCTCGCAGGCAACACGAGAGACATGGATTCGGTCATTGGTTCGACTCTCGTAATTAACCATGTTTTGCCCTACGCCTTCGCCAAAATAATAAATATACGCAAACGTCTCTTCAGCCTCGAATTTTTCTGGTTGATGAACCAAACTTATTAGGCCTATGTAAATTGTAGGCTATTAACACAAATGGATAACTCAAACAAGGATATTGATATCATATACCTCGGCACAGTACTGATATCGTTGCAAGATTAGTCCAAGGACCGAGGTAATTGTTATTTATTTATTCATTCATTCATACGCCAACTTGTTACACAAATATTAGAGGTTCGCGGTATAAAATGGAAATAGTTAGCTCACCTGAGGTACCGTAGTACATACGCAGGGTATACTCAATGGTAACACGTACCACCCCAAGGTACGTACTTAAAAAGTCTAATAACGTACAAAATTTACACGACAATAACAATGATACAAAATTATTACAAAAGGCATGAAGTACTTTGAGCAATTATTCATTAACTACGACGTCACATCCGGTAGTTGTCACGGAGGCGGGAAATTGAGTTGCGAATTTTCTTTAAACGGCGGCCATGCCCGGCCCGAAAACCCGAAAGTCAGCCCAGAAGCTCGATTCTTTCGAAGACGTAAAAATCATGAGGACTTTAGACTCGGCAGAGGCCGGCGTCGTTTTAAACAACAGATTGTATGTTATGATAGTATTTTTAGTTCTACTAGTATACCGTTGTAACTGGCCCGAAATTTCATTAATACGGGCCCATACCGAAAATAAATCTAAAAAAGCGGGGTCCGAACGGGGCCGGTTTCGGGCCAAAATTCCCATCTCTAGCGGGAACCGATACCTTCAACCCTCGTGTACTATCTTGAGCCACATACAACAATGTACCAGTACCACCGGTTCTCATCAGTTTACCCACGTAGTGGACATCCACCAACCAATACATCCATTGAAGGTAATTTATCGGCGACGTATTTTGGCAGAATTCCAACGTTGACTCTGTTCCTTGACATGACATAAATAGATGATCGGTGTCAACAAGTTTGATCGGCAACTCAAAACCGGCATTTCCACACTCGATCGTGTCACTTCTAAGTATGGCTTTTATTTAGTCATCTTGTATTCTATTCTATTCTATGGCGCAGATGAGCAACCCCACAGACACAATCTGATCATCCCAATTGCGTCATTTCTACCCACACGCCGAGAAAGGGTTCATATGGAATCTCAAACAACATTCATTAGGGCTATGCTAACAATATTGAATATTTAGGATAGGTATGTACTGTGGTTGTACAATAATTGAGCTTAGTGCTTCTTGCGTATAGCTGCACCGTGCTTATAGGTCGAATTAAAAATAAATTACATTTTTGAGCGATCAGTAACACGTAGGAGTTTGAATCAAGTGAATTAACCTAACTAACCAGACAGAGACCAGACGACCAGTCGTCAATTTACTCAATAATGATTAGTGTTCGTTCGAGCTGGGAAGCTATTATTGGGATTCAAAACATTTGAATGTTCATCAAGGCAATCAATCCATTTACATGTCCCATAGGCCATCCCAAAATACTAGATTACCGGATTCACGCATTCGCAATGCTGTTTAAAATTTAGTTATATTATTATAATTTATTAAAATTTGATACAATACAGCCATTAAATCAAAGTTGAATCGTACTCCCTTGACTGTTGATTGCTTAAACCGCGTAGCTGATTGTAGGCCAACAAAGAATGATGGATGATAATAGAAATGTTATTGTGTATAGATAAGAGTCCAGGATATCGCATGGGGATTCTGTAATGTGTTATGTATAGAGTCCAGGATATCGCATGGGGATTCTGTAATGTTAGGCTATATTATGATTGTATATAAAATAAAATAAGAATTGGATTGGTAGTTACCACAAATGAAGAAAAATTATTTTAAATAATATTACAACGATAGCGGTGGAGAAACGACGAAGTACTTCAGCGCGTAAAGATGTGATATCCGGTCAATTTTCACTCTACAAAATCTGGCCGCGGATGACCCCGTTATGCGGCATGCAGTGCAGGCAGGCAGGCAAAGCTATTCACAACGTGTGTTTGGGCCACTTATGTCCAAGTCCGAATGAGATGTTCGCCGACCTCTTGTGATATGCGTGCACTAATGACTTTGTTCCATGCGTGTGATCTAGGCCGGATGCATTATGCCAATGCATAACATAGTCAAGTACAATAACAACGCACTTTCGTTCATACGGAGTGCAAGCATTTCAATGAAGGAGAACAAACAATCAATACGCGCCGAATATAATGACGTCAGAGAGAAGGGGCAGGCAACACAGACACATTTCCTACGCTAATCCAATCAATAATGGACGGAACCACATGTCAAATATCACAAGATAATAGCGAGAGGTGAGCGTGAGCTATTGTTTGGCATTCATTCCTTGGGTTGCGTCAACAGTCAACACTGCAAGCACAAAATAGTCCTATTTAAAACCCACATCAAGTTTTTTAGCACAAGTTTGTTGGATGAGCGAAGCGAAGACTTCAATTTCACCGACCCCCCAAAAAATTTAGCTCGGGTGTTTTTTTGTTTGTTTTTCCGTCTGTTTGTTCGCTCTCTACCGGGCAAACGGCATATCCGATCTTGATGAAAATTTGAGGGGACCTTCGAAATCTCTGAACTTAACTTGCTACGTTTTTGGGTACAATCGAAGAAATATTTGTCATGAATATCGAACTTTTACGATTTTTTTTTATTTTTAGTGCGATATTTTCGTGACATTTGGGCCGATTCTGACCAAACGGGTGGGGCTACAACGTTCATATTATACATATTCTTTAAGGTTATGGTGATGTAGTACCTTTTGAAAGAAAAAGTTGAAAAAGCTAGCCAGAATTCATAGAAATAAAGCTTTTAATATAAGTTTTTTACGGTAAATAATACCAATTAACAAGAAACAAAAGAAACTTGACAACAATCACCTACAATGCGTAGGCAGCAAAACAAAGCACTTGCAAAAGTAAAGATATCCCACGCAAACTAAAAACTTTTAAAAGCTCATCCATCAACGCGGCGGGACTTTAGCGTTTTCCTAGTTTATGGCATTGGCATGGCCCTGCTGAAGACTGATAAAGGCTTTCCAGTGCAAAGTCAAATCTTTGACGACTTTCGTTAAAATTTGATGAATAATGTGAAAAATGTCTTTCTCAATAGGATCGTAAACTCGAAATGCATCATCATCATGGTGGGGGGTGGGGGGTTGCATGCATTAATTGCATCCCCTTGAATCACCAGTAGACCTACGTGCTAATAATCTGGTCGTCGAAGTTTTTCGTAATATTTTCAGGTGGACAGACTGGTTGTGTTTTTAGTTTTTAAATTATTCTTTGTACCTAGGGCTACTGAACAGTCTGTTAGTTAGGCGGGGAGTACTGCAACCTGTCGTGATCAACTGAAGACCTACAGATATTTCACCTGGGCTCACATCTATGACGTCGATCTTGAGCTAACGATGCGCACGGCACACAGACCAATGACCATGCATCTTCACGTCACTCATCAGCAAGCAGACAGGACAACGCAACCAGGAGAAAGTCCTCTCTCCACTCGAATAATTAACAAGTTTTGAGAAGATCTCACCAAGGTACCTAGCCTCGATGGATGGACATATTATAGCCTACTTCATGTGCAGAGCTTGTTTCAGATGATTTCGAAGAAAAATACACGAAAACAAATAACGGAGCACATTATTTGAAACGCCTGGCTGGTTGGTTGGACGATGTATTTGCAATGGTGTGTAATACCATTATTCTAGCACGACCCTACAGGCATTAAAAACTAGTTGGCAGCTTTTTAACGGCGGCGTTATGACTTCCCAGAAAACACGAGTCCTAAAGATAAGACAATACCTCCTTAATTGTATTCCAAAGAGTTAACTGCGGAGAAATATTTCAAGTGATCAATGCTTTACTATCACGAAACTCGTAGGCCTATATAGGTTTGACTACTTGCAACAAAGTTTATTACTCAACGGGGGAAAGTGTCGAGGAGACGATCCTTGGACTCAACCCATTGTCCTCACGCCACCTCCTAACCAACACGTCACCACCTCACGTGGATGGATGACGCTGCAACCGTCTATGGTTCATTCAATCATTGTGGCGTACGTCTGGGACTGGGGGAAACGAAAATTGGGAAACGAACTACAGCTTTACTTATTGGCAATCAGTGGCGTCTGGCGTGGCGTTACTTGCTGGCAGTGATCACTATCCTTGAAGGTTTCGATTTTCAATTATCTTGTTAGGCCTACAAACTTGTAATGAATTACAACGAATAATGAACGGTTGAGCAAACTCCTAATTGCGCAACAAAGTTAAATTTACATACTCGTGTGTAGGTCTGATTTAGGGCCTACATCCGCAAACAATTCTACGTGCAGTATCTAGCTTTGCCGATTTTTGTTTAAGCAGTGTGTAACAATGGAATGGATTTATATATTGGATTGAGTTTAGACTTGAGGCTAGACTGTTTGCTTGGGAGCAGACGCCCAGTTTCAGCAGTACCGGTGCCTACTTTTGAACTGTTCGAATCAGGGGCGCCGATTATGTGGGTGCTCAGGGGCTGAAGCACCCCTCAGATTGTTTGGAGGGGTGCGCAGCACCCCTCCAAAAATCCTGACTAAAATAAAAGTTAGGCCTATAACTATCTAAGTTTTGAGGTATTAAAAAAAAATGTTTCTATTTTTCACTTGGAAGCAATCGAAGAGATTAAAACAATGTTTTTGCATTTTGAAATATTTTTGCTAGAGCTAGTCAAACGTCAAACTCACTTGAGTCATGCAGGAAGGCTCATGATTGTTGGACGTGATCGCGAACGTAATGATATGCATATTCGATGGTTTTAACTGTCATGGTCTATCTCGCACTTCCACATTTTTTTACGGTTTTCTAGTTTTTACTGTAAGGAATTGCATTATTTTGGTAACATGATGGTCTATCTCGTTGGTGTTCCAATTCTCTTGTTGGTAGTTTTCTAGTGTTGCGGTATAAAAACTACAGTATTTCGGTATTGCATCCAGCCCCCTATTTTTGTCTAAAACGCACTAAATGCACTCTAAAAACGTGATTTTCAAAATTTTCGCCTGCGGCGCTGATGTTGGGGGCTCCGCCCCCCAAACCCCCCGTGCTTGGTCCCTTCTCCACGAAGTTGAGCACCCCTCGGAATTTTCAAAATCCGGCGCCCCTGGTTCGAATAACCACTTTTTACAAAATAAATACTTATTACTCGAATGTACGCCATTATTGCATTAGTTTTTTTTCTTATTTTTGTAAATGGCTAGGCTAGGTCTAGATATTGTGTGTGGTCATGAATTTGTAATAGTACTGTCAAACTTTATGGTGGCTACCAAACGGGTTCAAAATTTGACAAACAAATCATGGACGATTCGAAGATGGGCGTTACCTTCCGAATAGGCCTCCGTACCCAAAAAACAATCTTGTTCCTTACCGGTGGAAAAATGAAGTAAGTTATCCATTTCGAAAAGCATGAACACAAATTTAGGTTGTCTAGATTCGTCGAGTACTCGTGCTAATTTGATGACGATTTCGAACTTCGTATAAAATGCCGTTTACAAAAAGAAGTTTTATCCCCGACACTCGGAGGACATTTAATGTTAAACAAAGTGGCGTGTGCCTACTCGAGTATGCATAATCGGTTTTTTGTGATTGTTAATTATGAAATCACATATATTTCTCCAAAAAAAAACGTACCTAAAGAGTAAGGATTCCACGGGCTGTAAACTGTAATAGGGAAACGAAACGAGTAGCGGCTGAGGCTGGCTACCTCCAGACATGTCGACTACGACCAGGAACTGTAAACGAGTAACGCAGTCCCGTTGCACATGATAACAAAGGCTTGCTCGCTCGCACTGCAGATGAACGGATGGATGGACGTCCTGAATAAGTGGTTGCCTGTCTATCTTGCGGCTCCACTCAAATGACTCAATACTCACTTCACTACAACCTCCACCTTGACCCTGGTAAAACTTGTTGACTTTCTACCAGGTTTGAGAGTTTCGCCTCGTTCGGGCTGGCAACATGGTTGTGGATTCATTAGTAAGTCAAATCGAAAATGTAGATTATTTATTAGGCAGATGAGTTGACACATTTACAGAGGCTCCGCCCTCTCCCACATCAACCAACATGTGGTGGGTGTATGCATTTCTTTCTAGCTTTAGTATATCATCTCATGCAGTTGCACTAACCTAGCTAGACAGGCCTATCAAGTTTTTACACCATTCACCAGGATCAATATTTGCCTGTTGATCTGTCATCTGTGAGTGCGAGAGCTGCTTGAAGATTTGAGAGACCCATCAAATGACAACGACTAAACTGCGTAAAATGAGGACTGCAATAGTCGTCCGTAACAAAACATTAATTAATAAACTATGTTGGACATAGATAAACAATAGATGTCTGGTGATTTTACGCAGGTAATAATGATATCTTGTACGCCTCGTCGCCTATGTAAGCAAACAGAAATAGTGAAGAAGAGTAGTATGCCCTCTACGTCAACGATTAACAGTGACACTGCGCATTGTGGGCGTGACACGTGAGTGAGGAAACAGCTGGTCTGGTCAGTTTCCCCTTGTCGTCAACGCCTGGACACGGTTCAGAATGGCAGTGCAACAAAGAACTGTCAAACCAGTTTCTCCTCCAGCCTTTGATAAGAGTAAAGCCAAACAATCACTCTGCTCTGATGAAGAAAATGAAATTGTTTTTTCAGTGGTAGACACAACTTTTTGTGTACATACGAGAGACGAGATAAGACGGCTCCCAAAGTCAACGCTTACATTGTAACCTAGTAGATCAATGGATTCAAGTCTATTTCAGGTGGTGAAAGTGAAACAGGTCTGCCTGAGCCAGGATGTGAACCTGGAACCAGAACCCCAGGACGAGCTACACAATTCCAATGCGGAAAGTCTATGTTACGCTTCTCCGCTCGTGCGTCAACGTAAACAGCGCTTTGAGTTTGAACTTGAAGCCGTCAACGAGGTAAAAAGTCAACTATGGTACTGTATTGCAGGACTAACTGATTCGGCTACAGAGAAAATCAATAAAAATAAAACTTTTATTTAGGCATGCGCGCATGAAGAATGTTTCAACAACACACAATAGGGTACAACGTACAATTGATGAGTCTAGCGACAAATGGGCCAATTCCCGTGACATAATATACCGAGAAAGATAGCAATTTGCTACAAAAACTGAAACTCTTGCTGCGCTGTGCCAAAAGTGATATTATTATTGTTATTACTAGGAAAACGCTAAAGTCCCGCCGCGTTGATGGATGAGTTTTTTAAAGTTTTTAGTTTGCGTGGGATATCTTTACTTTTGCAAGTGCTTTGTTTTGCTGCCTACGCATTGTAGGTGAATGTTGTCAAGTTTCTTTTGTTTCTTGTCAATTGGTATTATTTACCGTAAAAAACTTATATTAAAAGCTTTATTTCTATGGATTCTGGCTAACTTTTTCAACTTTTTCTTTCAAAAGGTACTACATCACCATAACCTTAATGCCCATGTATAATATGAACGTTGTAGCCCCACCCGTTTGGTCAGAATTGGCCCAAATGGCACGAAAATATCGTACAAAAAACCAAAAATCTTATATTAAAAGCTTTATTTCTATAGATTCTGGCTAACTTTTTCTTTCAAAATGTACTAAATCACCATAACCTTAATGTCCATGTATAATATGAACGTTTTAGCTCCACCCGTTTGGTCAGAATTGGCCCAAATGGCACGAAAATATCGCACAAAAAATCGAAAAAAATCGTAAAAGTACGATATTCATGAGAAATATTTCTTCGATTGTACCCAAAAACGTGGCAAGTCTTAGGGTGTGTCTGAATTATGGTCCAAGTCCAGGTGTAGGTCCAAGTCCATACTCAATGTTAAAGAGCTATACTAGCCTACAGTAGAGCTGCCTGCCGGGCAAAGTCAACACTACCTAAAGTTAGGTTAGGTGTGCATTCGAGAGTCCTTTGTAAAGTATTTGTTTATTAAAAGTATTTGTACATCTAGTAAAACCAATTAAATACGTGATAAAACAAACAAAACTTAAATGTTTACCTTTATTTAACAATGCATTCATTTATTGTTTCTCTCGTTGTCGCGGACGGCCATTTTGAATCGGACCTAAAACGAGTGTACACTTTCGATTGCTCGATCTATTTGTCGACTTGACCAAGAATGGACCTAGACTTAGACTTTTCAGTCAGTACTTTACACGCCATCGACAGATAATCAGTACCTCACTACGTTGTTAGACGTTGACTTGAATTTGGACCTAGACCTGACCTGGACCTAGACTTTGAATAATTTTCAGACCCAACCCTAAGTTCAGAGATTTCGAAGGTCCTGTCAAATTTTCATCCAGATCGCATATGCCGTTTGCCCGGTAGAGAGCGAACAAACAGACAGAAAAACAAACAAACAAAAAAACACCCGAGCTAAATTTTTTGGGGGGTCGGTGAAATTGAAGTCTCGCTTGGCTCATCCAATTATTATTATTATTATTATTATTATTATTATTATTATTATTATTATTATTATTATTATTATTATTATTATTATTATTATTATTATTATTATTATTATTATTAGTAGTAGTATTATTAGCAAGCAAACACAGAAACAGAACACGAGGTCTGTATGGTCACTTGGGATGAAGAAATCAATACTAAAATGAAACAATTAGGCGTGAACCATTAGAAAACAATTTGGCGTGCGCATACTAAAAATGGACGATTCCAACTTCCACAGACATCTGTTTTCATTAAATACAGTTCACCGACAGCAGAAAGTTTTTTCGTTGCATGATTTACGCTCGTCCTAAAGACGATCAATTATCTGGGATCGAGGCCCAAGGATTGGGTAGGTAACGATTTCATCTTCGCGAACACAGGTAACAATAACTTCCGACAAAATGCGTCAACTGTGGTCGAATCGATTTCGTGCTACCGCTACCGCACTGCCTAAAAAGTTACGTCGGGAAATACGGAAATCTAAGCTAAGGACACTTCTATAGGCTAACTGTATAACCTCAACATGAGAAAATATCGCCATGCAGTGCGCTTTTCAGCAATCGAACAAATTACATAATATTATTTGATAGGAATTAACTAATTTGATTACAATTGACAATGGCAATAAGGCTTCTGCGTTACGTCTCACATCGTTAGTTCTAAGTAACATGGAGTTTAGTGTACAGTGTACACAGTACACACCAAACTCAACAGTTCTAGTAAACGACGCGTTTATTGCTAAAGGGGGACGATCAGAGTGTGACGATAAACATGAAAATAGCCACAAAGCAAGGAAATAATGAGTCGAAGATTCACAAATTCTTCTTTCGTACCGAGGGGGAAACCTCGAAATAAGAAGAAGGAATACTACCTACTAATTTACTAAATAGTACTAAATGTATTATGTGGCAATATGGAGACCCTACTACATGGCAAGATTTCGTAAACTGACAGTACTGTACTGTGACAGTACTATGAGGATCTTCACAATTTTATAAATCGTCAAAAGCACTAAAAACTAGTAAAATGTCACTATTTGCAATGTTAAAAATCAAAAAAATTCTGAGACCGCACTGGCACGGGGCATCCCCCTCAGACCCCCCATTGTACCAGGATACGTACTTTTTCAGAAATGATAGTTTCGTTGGCAGTAGCCTACTACAAATTTCTTAATACTAGGAAGCTTCGCAAATGCTTTTTCAGGCGCGTTGTTGGATAAGCGTATGTTTTTTAAAACGAAAAAAGTGTAAAATTGCGATTTCCATGAGAAATTATTTTTAGATTGCGCTCAAATTTTACTCAAATTTATATAAATTCCTAAAATTGAGGTTCTGCGAAAATATCATTCAATCGGATAAAGCATGTAGATGTTATAAGTCGAAGAAATTTTTTTTAAACAAAAAATGCGTAAAAATGCGATTTTCATAAGAAATTATTTTTCGATTGCGCTCAAATTTCACACCAATATATTAATTCATAAAATTAAGGTTCTGTGAAAAAATCATTACAATCGGATAAAGCATGTAGGTCTAGGTATTATCAGTCGAAGAATGTTTTAAAAATTTAAAAAAATCGCAAAATTGCGATTTTCATCAGAAATAATATTTCGATTGCGCTCAAATTTCACAGGAATATATTTATTCATGAAATTAAGGTTTTGTGAAAAAATCATAACAATCGGATAAAGCATGTAGGTGTTATAAGTCGAAGAAATTTGTTAAAAATCGAAAAAATTCGTAAAATTGCGATTTTAATGAGATATAATTTTTCGATTGCGCTCAAAAACGTGGCAGTTCTAAGTTCAGAGATTTCGAAGGCTCCCATAAAATTTCATCGCAATTGGAGTATCGGTTTAGCCGGAATCGTGTGGACAAACACACAAAAATAAGAAAAACAAACATTCCGGATTTTTTTCTCCAGTGTAGTGAAATGGAATCTTCGCTTCGCTCGCTACGCTCATCCAATAAAGCCCGATATCTCTCTTCTTCACCCCCGCCCTTCCCGAATCAAAATCCTGACTAACCCCCACAAATATTTTGCCCCCGAGATTCGAACTCGAAGAATATGACGAAACTTGGCAACAAGCATAAAATAAATGAATACTACGACGAGGAAGCTTACGCACACCTCGTTCGACATCGCCTACACGTCAGTACAGGACCGGTGCCGATCAAATCAAGCGTGGTTTATTTGCTAGCCTAGCAGCGTGGTGCATGGTTGTTAGATGTTATCGGACTCGTCTTGAGGCACGACCGAAGACGTGTTTGAGTATGTATAACACACGGCAGAGATTGAGAATACTGACTGCAGGAGCAGGACCATGTGGGCGTAAGCTATACGAGACCCCTAAGGAACTTTGAGCTGAAAATTATATTTCGGCTTCGAGAACACGTTGTATAGGCGCTCACACGCTAAGAACGGAGTTGCGTGCGCTTTTAACGGGTGAATTGTAGCCATTCAGCATGCTCCAATTTAAAATAGCGATCGCTGATTGGCCCGTCGAAAGCTGCCGCGCATCTCCTTTCTTAGCGTGGAGCGCCTATATTCATGTTTGTATAGTTAGTTGCCGAGTCGAGTAGGAAGGAGTAGGTGGCTCTAATAAAATAAAAATGTATTTCAATGCTAGGTAGTACCTAGGCCTAGTTATTTTAATTGAATCAAAGCATTTAAAAATAATTATTTAAAAAATCGTTGCATGGCTCAGGCGGAAATAATAATCGTCATCATTACGGGGCTTTCAAGTAACCAGCAATTAGCCTATCTAAATAAGTAAAAAACCACTTAAAAATAAAATCTTGAACCAGGTTGGATTTGATTGGCATTACTTGACGCCATGTTACAGGCCTACACACATAAACCAAGCACCATAGATTGAGCATGTGTGCATTAGTGACTAGTGTGTGTGGGATTGAGAGTGGAGGTATTGTATTAATTAGTGAGGGGTAGCATTCACCAACATTCAATCAAACACTAAAGCGCCTTAGTGGCTCTGGGCCTTCAAATTCCAACTCGACACCTTCTCGCGGTTTGGCCCGTGAATAGGGGAGTTTCACTCCCTGAAACTAATGGCGAGCTCTGGGTCGTCGTCGGGGAACCCCTTCCCTTTGACTACCTCCCCGACGGCGATGACAAAGACAACACGGACGGATGATGACACAGACGGAGACGACCACGACGTGGGGGAACCCCTGCCCTCCCCATATGCTTGTGGCTGGTTCTGACCAGCACAGGCCTTTCCACCCCTTGTCCCCCCGCGTCATCCCTTACGTCCCTCCCTTCGTCTCGATTAGCCAAGTTGCATAAATATGAGACGTTAAGCAATATCCAATAATAATAATAGTGGCTCTATTGCTGCTTCAGTAACACTAACTTCAAACACAAATTTAGGCAAAGATTGATAATGAGTCAGGATTCAGGAATGAGCACCTTTTGCAATGCATAGAGATGTTTTTTTTTCTCGGAGGCAAATAATGTGTCATAAAGTTTAATCAAGTAGCCTTCAAAACAGGCATTTTGTTTTTTGAGGCCGTACGTACCAGACGGTGTCTGCTGGTCTGCAGTTGTCATAATAAATTTGTATTCAGCCTTCAGGGGGCAGTCACAAGCGTAAAAATATTATCTGTTGTACTGGTACTGCCTGTACCTAGCGAGTTTACGTATACGCACCAGTTTTGGGGCAAGACCTGGACTCAGGGCTCGTGTCGTAAGCATTGCACCGATATGATCGTGCATTACCGGTATTATACGTTATTTTGCTGATATCTAACGGTCTTTGGCCTCGCTAGTTCCCACGTGACAACTCACGTCTCCAGCAACCTGGTAGGTAGGTACTGACACTGTTCGCCATATCGTGGAAGCTCGTAGTCGTAGCTCGTGCAACAGGTTCGCTGCAGCCACAAACTGCTTGAGAATCGAGAACTGGCGATGTCTGGTCTGGACAGGGACGCTGGGAGTGGGTTACGTGCCGGTCGGTATAGCTATGATATTGCCCTTTATCACGTATAAAAGCGTCTTACGACGCCCAACTCACCCCCAGGCCAGGGTGCTGTAAATCAACAAATATCGACCACTAAGGCCATTTCGTTCTCGTATTTTTCAAGTTATTCCGAAAAAGGGAAAAATACAAAAAACATTTCTTTTCTCGGGACTCGAAATCATGATCATTCACTTCATTACACTTCGAATACATTGTTGTTCGGTGCCGTGTAAATTGAATGGGAAAATATCTTTCAACTTTATACTGCACCAAAATTGTATAGCAGCTGTGCAGGACTAGGGTGTACCTATTAAATTTTTAAGGAAGGATTTGGCAAATATGCCTAGTTAGTTGAAAGTCTGTAAACGGTAACATGTATACAAGTCATGCCAATGAAGATTCTATTTCGCTGATTAGACGCCGCTTCTTATTTTCTTGTTTCGTAATTATTATTCACATCTTGGAGGATTATCTATAGCTTATAGATACGACTGTAGGCCTAGGCTACCTAAAACACGTCCCGTTCGGGATTGTAATTTGTTTTCAGTTTCCACACTTGCTGTGAATCGTCGCAATAGGGATAAAAACAGGTCAACATCATGCATCAAAGCATTGCGCTTCGAGAAGGTGATGACGGGACGGGAGTGTCTGCAAATACCGTGTCTGTGTGCACATACACGTGCACAGCCTTATTTCGTATATATTTTTAAAAAGAAATAAATTTGGGTAGTGATACTTTTTTAAACATGTGCGCCCACAATACAGTACAGCTGCAAAACTAGTTCACTCTTATGGTTTTTTTATATTTTTAAAAAAATAAATTTGGGTAGTGATACTTTTTTAAAATATAAAAATAAAAAGAGTTTAAAACCTGTACGCCCACTTGAAAACGCAACCCTTTACAAAATGAAAGTCGTCGAAGCCATGTCACGTATTGCAAGGGTGTTGTCACCGACAATAGAACGACTGGACGCTATGGGCATCTTCGCCGTCTCTATAATACACTGGTTTTGTCAGTCATCCCACCACACTCGGCTAGGCTAGTTAATTATATGAGAAAACAACAAATGTGTAATTTACATACTACAATGCATACAGAACATGTTGACATCACGAGGCTCCACAACAGACGGCACACGGGGCATGAGAATTTCGATAAGGGTCAGTGGTGTATTGCTAAAACTAGGAAAACGCTTAAGTCCCGCCGCGTTGTTGGATGAGCGTAATTGGTGCATTGAGCTGCATTGTGTTACGCGGATTTTCTGTTGTTCTGTGAAAAAATCATTACTTAGTCGAAGATTTTTTTAAAATTAAATTAAATTAAATTAAAAATTAACTTAATTTTTTTAATAAATCGTAATTTTTACGTAATTTTTAAAAAAGAAAAAATCGTAAAATTGCAATTTTCATAAGAAATATTATTCGATTGAGCTCAAATTTTACACGAGTATATTAATTCATGAAATTAAGGTTCTATAAAAAAATCATTACAATAGGATAAAGCATGTAGGTGTTATATGTCAAAGAATTGTTTTAAAAGAAAAAGCCCGTAAAATTTCGATTTTCATGAGAAATAATTTTTCGATTACGCTCAAATTTCACACGAATATCTTAATTCATAAAATTAAGGTTCTGTTAAAAAATCATTACAATCGGATAAAGCATGTAAGTGTTATAAGTCGAAGAATTTTTTTAAAATTCGAAAAAAATCGTAAAATTGCGTTTTTTATAAGAAAAATTTTCCCGATTGCGCTCAAAAACGTGGCAGTTCTAAGTTCAGAGATTTCGAAGGCCTCCATAAAATTTCATCGCAATCGGAGTATCGGTTTAGCCGGAATCGTGTTAACAAACACACAAAAATACAAAAAAAAAAAAAAAAAAAAGAAAAAAAAAACATTCCGGATTTTTTTCTCCAGTGTAGTGAAATGGAATCTTCGCTTCGCTCGCTACGCTCGCTACGCTCGCTACGCTCATCCAAAAAGAAGTGCCGGAACGCACCATGTACGATCGATTTTTTTAATACGTGCATATGATAGGCAGATTTTTTTTACATTGTCAAGGAGCCAAGGGGTGCAGTTATTAGTAAGAAACTAAAAACTAATGCAGCTGTCGTTGAGTATTGCGTTTTTGAATAATAAAAAAATAACACTTATCTTAACACTTAACAGCAAGGATGTAATTAGACAAAACAGTTTTTATTTCCAAAGTTGACCCACTGGACACTCATCTCATCCCTATCCACACCCCCTCGTTTCTTGTGTAGCTTTGTGTAACGGCTTCGTTCTCCTTGACGTCTGCTCGGCAGTCCGGGTTAGTGGAGGAACCTATATGACTGTCAAAGTTACACCGTCCTGTCGGATGGGACGTTAAGCCGTTGGTCCCCATGGTACTTTTCGAAAGAAGTAGCCTACGTGCCGGTACCGGGTTTCCCCTCCTCCCTTCTGTTCATACTTCATTAAGCAATATTCAATCAATTCTTGTGTATATTGCGAGACTGTAGAGACAACCCTCCTCTTCATAATCCGTCGCCAACTGTTCTTCTTGAAGGATTCTTGTGATAAGAGTGGTGAAGTGCCCTACATATTTCCAATGCCCATTGACCAGTGAGGCTTGATTGAACAAAGCGCACATTATAGGCTAGCCCCACCGTAATGTGAGTTGTGACAGAGATTTCAATGAAATATTATTTTAATTTACAATATTTCTTAGCACAAATATTCAATTTTGTATATTTTGAGAACACATTTGAACTATTAAAATACTAGAAAAAGAATAGGAACGTCGTTCCGACTCGGAAAAAAGTTCCGGCGCGTTCCGGCCCCAATACACCACTGATAAGGGTTGAAAACAATCGTAACAATCTAGTGTGAGTGCGACACAGGCACAATGTAAGGTAAGGAGCGGCTACGATTACGACGAAGAGGGCTCTTGGGTACTTGAATCGTGCTAATGCTCGTTTTTTCTTGATAATGTAACAAAATCGCACCAAAATACTATGCAATTTCCTTGACAAACGGGCTAAAACCATAATATTTTATACTACAAGAAACGAAGACTCTGATTTTTGACATTCTAATAATAACACCGACTCGAAAATATTGTGCAGGCGTTCGATCGAATCTTTTCAAAAGCTTGGTCAATTAATGGTCAGATGCTCTCTCTCCGCAAGTAGGCCTACTGTTACCGAGATTGTAGCCCTAACGAGGCGCAATAATGACATTGATCAAGGCGAGGATCAAGATTCCTAGGTATCCGGCCGGATGCCCTAGCATTGCGCTATGCCACGCGTGGAGTGCAGCAGCCTGACACACAGCGCCCCGTGATTTGCACACCACGTTTCCTTTTCTGCCAGTGCATTTCTCACTCGGGTATTCTAATGACGATTGTAATATATAATTTAGGGCGAGAGCTCCCGGTTTAACATTTCGGCACAGGATAATGATGAACGACTAGTTGGGAACAATACGAAAAGCGAGATTCGCACCCACGGCTCTCGGAGTTAAAGGCTCGGCCTCGCTAGGATTGGGGGGGGGCGCCATCCCCAGGAAATACATCATTACGCGATGGCGCCAACAGAATGAACCGCCGCGAACGGCGCCAAGTCTCACAAGAAACAGAAGTTGACCACTGACTTCAGGAGGTCTAGATCGCTGGATGCAACGTTCAAATACTGGACGCATTTTTCTTTTACTTTCTCGCCGAAGCTGCTCGCCTATCGCTCACCTCGTGTCGTGTGAATTACTAATTAGTAATTACCACACAAGTCGATGCCATGCTGGGCGCAGGATTCAAACCTACGTAGGCAGACCAATCGGATTGTTTCGGTCCATCCTAGTTTTCTGTGTAAGTAACCAAAACTCTAAATACAATCGAAAAGATTAGTAGATTAGGCCCCTGCCTATTTGCATAGGTGATTAACTGTTCATGAATTGAGATAACATAGATGACTAGATGGTGTAGACTAACTTTTAGGTCTGTTGTCAGTGTCAGCGCAGTGTCTTTGTTCCAGAAAAATGGGTCAAACTGTCCGACACCTGCAGAGCAAGCACTTACATTGTTTTGTTTTTAAAACAATGGCACATTCGGCATTACCCACGTCACCTGTTTAGCGAGCAGCTCAGCAGAGGTTGAGGGTCAATGTGCCCAACAAGAAGCGCGGTAAGGGGGGGGGGGGATTGATACACATATTTTAACGGATATCAAATCAATGTAAGTAATATCCTTACCATCCTTACTCCGTAGCGACTATCAATGCAATACATTTTGTGTGTCACTGAGATTCTAGGACTAAAGTCCATCTATCCATGAAGTAGGGCCTACAAAGTGACCATCGACGGACGCGTCGGGTATGGGTATGACTATGAGGCAGCTGCTAAGGGTTGTCGCGTCTAGTCGTAAAATAGACCATCCTAGAAGCTGAGGATTTTATACCTGTTGTAGTCTCTTCCTGTTCTATTATTCAATTTATTTATTGATATTTTTTGTTTCATTGGGCGAAATTATACGTAAAAATGATACGG